>CM018692.1:2683244-3216354 GCA_009363875.1 Mikania micrantha
CACACGACAAACACTACACGATTGCTACACGATTCACAAACCGGCACACGGTTCACCAACGGGTCGTTGACTTGACACGGTCAACTTTGGTCAACTCTAGTCAAACACGGTCAATGTGGACCAACACGAGCAAACACGGTCAATGTGGACCAACACAGTCAAACACGGTCAATATGGACCAACACGAGCAAACACGGTCAATGTGGACCGACACGGACAAACATGAACAACCAAGGGTTGTTGGACACAAACACGAGCACTAACACAAACACTAGCACTGTCACTTACACGAACTCACGTACGGTATACGATATAGGTTGCCGGTGACCGACACGTACTACTACATCAGGAGCTTACGCTACTTGCTACTTTTATCACTAAGGTGAGTTTACGGCCCCTCTTTACTCTTTTTCAAATGCTTTTAAATAGGGGGAGAATACTAGTTGCATCGAGTCAAACACTATTACTGTACAAACACTATTGTGTATGCTGGTTTATTGGACAAACATTAAGTGTTGAACTCGTTACAAGCCCTCACAAAGTCTTACCGTTAATGTACGAACAACGTGGTAGATTTGGATGGATCCATTAGGGAATGACTAACCCCACGGGGCACTATGTTGACTGGATGTCATAACCCGTGCAAATTCTGACCTAACTTGCTATGCATACGAGGCATAGCGGAGGCAAGGACAAACAAGTCTAGTTCGGTAGTGACGCACTGACACTTTGGGCCTAGGGCTCGGTACTAACATTTGATAAACAGCATGACACACTTTTATTACTATATGTATATCAAAACCTGTGAACTCACCAACCATTGTGTTGACACTTTTTCTAACTTGTATTCTCAGGTAACTAGCTGACTATGGAGCAGGAATGCACATTAGGGATTATGGGCATAGGATCCCGCATTCATGTTAACAGTTTTTTGAAAAACAATTACTTTTGGGTTATGTTTAAACAATGTTGTGTTGTCAATTTAATTTCCGCTGTGTAAACAACTATCTTTCCGCTGCATGTTATGATAACTTTATTTTCCGCTGCAAACTATTTTATTATGTGTATGTGTCAAACTTGGATTTGTAAACGCATATAGTGTTGTTCTATATGACCTTGAGCTGTGATTCTGGCCACGTCACACCCACGTGGACTGACACCACGAGTGGGAAATTGGGGGTGTGACAGACTGGTATCAGAGCCTTGGTTATAGGGAACTAGGTTTGCATGTAGTAAACTTAGACTATAGCCATTGCACAACTCTAGACACTACACGTAGAACTTGCACATTGATGACATTGTTACTTGTTGAACTGTTGCTTACTAACGTGAAACTTACAGGATGGCCGACAACAACAGCAACGCTAACAGGAGCGCAGCTAGACCCACGGACACAGATGATTTGGCGGCAGAGAGTCGTCGACGGATCGACGATATCGTAGCCCAGGTTGACGCCGAGATGGGTAGGCGGGCCAGAGACGCGGCACGGGCCCGACATTGGGGATGGCTTCCCACCATAATCCAGGGATGGATCATCGGGGAGAGAGTACCTCCATACCGTTTCCCTGGTGATACCACCCCAGGACACCGACTGCCACCACTTGGGGTACCACTGGAGCAGGCCTTCGCGGCCCGCGTTGCTTGCACCCGACGAGAGATTTGGAGGACTGGAGAGCTGTCGAGCGAGGTCCGAGTTCTTCGCGAGAAGAACGATCGATTGGAGAGGCAGAACGAGAGACTGGAGGAACGCAACGACAGATTGGAGGCACAGGTGGAGACTCTACGTCTCCAAGTGTCTCAACTGATGACCCAGCACGGACAGATCGTTGACGTCATGCAGGAGCATGATGTACGCATCACTGAGAATCGGACGGACATAACCGAGACTCAGGCGATGGTGCAGGCCAGTGATGCCATGCTTAACGCATGGGCTGCACAGTTTATTGAGGAACCACCACAGGAGGATGGTCCTGAATTCGAGGCCGAGGACCTCGAAGAAGAGGACTTTGATGAGGATCCTAATGAGGATCCGGAGGAGGATGATGATGACGGAGACGCTGCTAGTGACATTTCACATGTCTCCATGGACTCGGATTAGTGGACTACTTTATCTTGTATTTATTTTTTTTTATTTTGGCCTAGACGAGCGGGATGTGCTCGAAGAACTTGTGATGTTATTCCCTTTTGAAATTATTGTACTACAATTCTGGTATTAATGAGAATTATGTTTTGTTATTATCTATTGTATCATTATGACTGTTGCTAACACAACTTCTGACATGACATATGATCTGACTTCCGACACAACATCTGACTAACATTCTGACTTACTAACATTCTGTCCCTTCCGTATAGAAAATATCTATGGCGGGAAGAGGACCACATGCACGCCCTCCTAGACGAACACTGGACGCAGCCGTCATTAAGATGATGGTTGACAGACGAGTTAACAAGATACTGGCAGAGCACGAGGCAAATCGCCTTGCTAGTGAAACCAGTGGCTCGAACAACGGTACTAACACTCGCCTAACATGACTAACATAGTATAGCTGACACGCTCTGACACACGACATTGGTTTCTGACTGACAGGATCACAAGGCAACAACAACAAAGGATGTTCTTTTAAATCCTTCCTGAACTGCCACCCACACAAATTCAAGGGGACTGAGGGAGCTGTGGGGATGCTCCGCTGGGTGGAGAAAGTCGAATCTGTATTCGCCATGTGCGAATGTGCTGAAGAGAACCGGGTGAAGTTCGCAACTGGAACACTGGAAGGACCAGCCCTCACATGGTGGAATACCCATGTACAAACCCTGGGGTTGGACGGTGCCAAATCCATGCCATGGGCTGATTTCACCCGACTACTGCAAGAGGAATACTGTCCTCGTGATGAGATCAGAAAACTGGAAGCCGAATTCTGGGTACTGAAGATGGTCGGCTCTGAGATCGAGCAATACTGCACTCGATTCCATGAGCTGTGTAAGCTATGTCCGGCTATGGTGACGCCGGAATACAAGAAGGTCGAGCAGTTCATCAGTGGGCTGCCCGAACAGATTCAAAGCATGGTGACTGCGTCTGACCTCACCACCATCCAACCACTGATCAGACTGGCTCATAAACTGACTGATCAAGCTGTAGCTCAGGGCAAGCTACCCAAACGAGGCGAACACCTAAAGCCTCAAGAAGGCCAGAAAAGGAAGTGGGAACCTAGTCAGCACCAGTCTCACCAACCTCAGCAACAACAACGATCTGCACCTGCTAGAGCATTTACTGCCACCCAACCCGATGACAAGGGGAAGGGTGTATATCAAGGGAAGTACCCACTGTGCAACCGATGTTCATACCACCACTTTGGGCAATGTGAACGATACCGTTGTCTGAAGTGCGGAAGACATGGCCACATGGCCAAGGACTGCAGATCAAAGTATCCAAGCAACAACAACAACCCCAACCACAACCAGAACAACAATAACAACCAAAACACTCTCAAGGGGTGTTATGAATGTGGCAAGCCGGGCCACATGAGGAGGGATTGCCCTCAATTGAAGAAGGCCGGAGGAGGAGCGGTCAAGGGACGAGCTTTTGTGATTGGCTCGGGAGAAGCCAAGGATGACCCGAACATCGTAACCGGTACGTTTCTTTTAAATAATGTCTATGCTAGCATATTATTTGATACCGGTGCCGATAGGAGCTTTATATCTAGTGAGTTTAGCAAATTACTAGATATTACCCCAACACCACTAGACTACAAGTACACCGTAGAGTTAGCCGACGGCAAGTTAATTGAAACACAACACATCTTTCGAGGATGCGTCATGGTTTTGGCGAATCACGAACTCGAAATCGATTTGATGCCGGTGACTCTTGGAAGCTTTGATGTGGTCGTTGGAATGGATTGGCTATCCGCTAACCAAGCTGAAATCGTATGCAACGAGAAGATCGTACGGGTGACGTTGCAGAACGGAGAACAGATCTCGATTCAGGGGGAAAGACGGGGAGTACCTCTGAACATCATATCATGCATGAAGGCAAACAAGTATCTGCAAAAGGGATACACTACCATACTAGCCCTCATCACGGAACAACCGAAGAAAGAAAGGAAGATTGAGGACATCGCCGTAGTCCGCGATTTTCCCGAAGTATTTCCCGAGGACCTACCTGGACTACCTCCGAAACGACAAGTCGAGTTTCAGATAGACCTTACACCTGGAGCAGCACCGATTGCCAAAGCTCCATACCGACTAGCACCGACTGAGATGCAGGAACTGTCTAACCAGTTACAAGAGCTGTTAGACAAGGGATTCATCAGACCGAGCTTCTCACCTTGGGGAGCACCGGTCTTGTTCGTAAAGAAGAAAGACAGATCATTCCGTATGTGTATCGACTACAGAGAGCTGAACAAAGTGACGATCAAGAATCGATATCCCTTGCCGCGAATAGACGATCTATTTGACCAATTGCAAGGGTCAAGCTACTATTCGAAGATCGATTTAAGATCGGGTTACCATCAATTGAGGATACAAGAAAACGATATTCCTAAGACTGCCTTTCGAACCCGATACGGACACTACGAATTCTTGGTTATGCCCTTCGGACTAACCAACGCACCAGCTGTATTCATGGATCTCATGAATAGAGTGTGCAAACCTTACCTTGACAAATTCGTAATAGTGTTCATTGACGACATTCTGATTTACTCGAAGAATCGAGAAGAACATGCTGAACATCTGAAGCTAGTGTTGGAATTATTAAAGAAAGAACAACTGTACGCAAAATTTTCAAAGTGCGACTTTTGGATACGCGAAGTCCAATTCCTTGGACACGTGGTTAATGAGCAGGGAATACACGTGACACACAACAAGATAATTCGTGGAATTATCGGCAAACAACACACACGTGTCAAAACACACGAACGTTGGTGAACGTCAAGCACATTGTGTAGCACAACACTCGAAACTTCACGAAACACTCACACATTGAACTTGGAAGTTCAAACGAGGCCAAACAATAGTTCGGAAGCGTGAAAACGACGACGAATGGATCAAATCCATTAAAAATGGCTTGTTGGGCTCTTCAGGGTCCCATCGCGGTACGCGATGGCCCAACAAGAAGCATCGTCGCGGTACGCGACAGACATCGCGGGAGTTGACTCCCGAAATCCGCCGCGGTACTCGGAGAGGATTTAAACACTCCATCGCGGTACGCGAAGCCGCCCAGTCGACAAAATCTTTATAAATCCAAGACAAATCATGCCTAGACTACTCTTTCATTCATTACTCCGGTTCTATACGCCACCCCTCGACCATCTTCGTCTTCTACCTCTGGTTGCATCCATTTTCCACCATTGGAGACCATATTGGAGCTCAAGATTACAAGGGTTGAAGCTTGGTGACCTCTTAGAGACTTGACCATCCTCATTTCCTCCTTTCTACCATCCAACCTAGCAATCCCAGGAGAACCAGGAGCTGTTCAAACATCATCTAAGGATCTTTGAAGCTCTTGAAGGTAGCTTTATACTCAAAACTCACTTTCACATCTAGTACACTCACATGCATGCTTATATTCACACATGCAAGCACTTTGGATGCACATGCACGAGATTTGCTTCTGGGTTTGATAGTTTTAATGTATTCTTTGATGATCTATGATGTTATAATGGTGTTTTATGATGATCTAAGTTGATGAGTATAAGTCTTTTGCTTAAAATGATGATTTGGGATGATATTGATGCATGCATGTATGATCCATGAGTGTTGGGGTGATTTTGGATGTTCATGGATGTTTATTGATGATATTAAAAGATGATTTTATGGTTAGATTGGATTGTAATAGTTAAAATGATGGGTTTTGATAAACCTTCTATTAATAGAAACTTTTTAGTTAAGTAATGGTGATATGGGTGATATTTGACAACATGCATGTCCGTGGATTGCTAGTTAAATGCTATTAGAATGATATTGATGTTTAGAATGTGATTTTGATAAGGTTTAAGGTCATTTTTACATAGTTACTATAATTAGTAACTTTTTATTGATGAAATGTTAATAGATGGTGGTTTGGACTATGTTAACATGTTTATATGATGTTAGATGATTTATTAGGATGGTTTATGACATAAAAATGGTTTAGAAATGTTTAAACGGTCATTTTGATGCAAAAACAACAAGGTTACTATTTATAGTAACTTTATTTTTACAAAAACCGATTTGTCAACGTGTTGTATGATTTGGGTATGCTAAATGGCTTAATATGTTTTAATATGATGTTTAGATGCTAAGTTAGATGGGTTCCGATGTCACGTATGCTAAAAATGGAAACTTTCCATTTTAGGAAACTTTTGTATGCTAACATGTTATAAACGACTTATATGGCTTTGTATGATGATGTGTTATGTGTTAACATGATCACGTAGGACTAACGAGCATGCTAGAACTTTAAAAATGTTATGCTTTGTGAACTTTCCAAAATGGAAACTTACTATAAATAGTAAGTTGTCCATAGACGCGACTTGCGCGTTTTGCACACGACGAGCACTTACACGACTGCTACTCGATTCACAAACCGTCACACGGTTCACCAACGGGTCGTTGACTTGACACGGTCAACTCTGGTCAAACACGGTCAAACACGGTCAATGTGGACCAACACAGTCAAACACGGTCAATGTGGACCAACACGAGCAAACACGGTCATTGTGGACCGACACGGAAAAACATGAACAACCAAGGGTTGTTGGATACAAACACGAGCACTAACACAAACACTAGCACGGTCACATACACGAACTCACGTACGGTGTACGATATAGGTTGCCGGTGACCGACACGTGCTACTACATCAGGAGCTTACGCTTGATTTGCATTTTCATCACTAAGGTGAGTTTACGGCCCCTCTTTACTCTTTTTCAAACGCTTTTAAATAGGGGGAGAATACTAGTTAAATCGAGTCAAACATTTATTACTGTACAAACATTTTGTGTATGCTGGTTTATTGGACAAACATTAAGTGTTGAACTCGTATTAAGCCCTCACAAAGTCTTACCGTTAATGTACGAACAACGTGGTAGATTTGAATGGATCCATTAGGGAATTACTAACCCCACGGGGCACAATGTTGACTGGATGTCATAACCCGTGCAAATTCTGACCTAACTTGCTATGTATACGAGGCATAGCGGAGGCAAGATCAAACAAGTCTAGTTCGGTAGTGACGCACTGACACTTTGGGCCTAGGGCTCGGTACTAACATTGATAAACAGCATGACACACTTTCTTACTATATGTATATCAAAACATGTGAACTCACCAACCATTGTGTTGACACTTTTTCTAACTTGTATTCTCAGGTAACTAGCGCGGCTAGCACGAGGACAGGAATGCACAAATTAAGGGACGAGCATTAGGGACTTACATGCATTCTGTCGTTTTGAAAATATTTTACTTTTATTATGTTAAACGATGTTGTGATTAAACTATTTACATTTCCGCTGCATATTGTCAAACAATTGACTTTTCCACTGCAAACTGTTTTATTATGTGTATGTGTCAAACTTGGATTTGTAAACGCATATAGATTTGTTCTATATGACCTTGAGCTGTGATTCTGGACACGTCACATCCACGTGGACATACCCCACGAGTGGGAATTTGGGGGTGTGACAACGAGTGGCTGCAGTTTGAGCCACAGTCAGCGGCTGCGGCGAGGTGCCGTCGGATTCTGCGGATGAGCGTGCCGACGCCCCGTTGTATAGATTGGGCTCTTCTGGCTGATGCCAGGGAGGCGGTTCGTGCGAGAGCCATCCTCGGCGAGGACACGCCGTGGACTCGCTTGTTCGATCTCGCGGATCTGCCCACCTACCGGTTGATCACTGTGGAGTTTCTATCCATATTTAGATACCGAGCTCACCAGGCCGCAGTTCGGGAGGAGGATGACGAGGAGCTTCCTCCGGATATCGAGTTCTCCTTATGCGGCCAGCACTTCGAGATGTCGATCGAGCGGTTCGCCGTGCACTTAGGCATCTATTACGAGCTGGAGACCGTTCGTGACGACTTCGCACAGGGCTTGACGCAGGGGGAGGAGGGGGTTATGAGGGCCTGGTGGTCCCAGGTATCAGATACGCCCTTCACCGGCCCACGGGTACGGGCCTCAACGATCAGAGATCCACTGATCCGTTACATCCACCGCTGCATCGTGACGACCATCTCAGGTCGCGGTCAGAGTGTCACACCCCGAGCAGGCGGGGTTGGATCGGAGTCCCCGTCGGGCGGAAGGTTCCCGGGGCGTGATATCGCGGGTGATAATCATGATGATCAGATTGTTTACATAGCATCAATGTTTAAGAATAACTAAGCACAATCAAATGATAACTAGGATTACAAAGTTAAATTACAATATCAATGTTCTGCAATTTAACTAAGTAAACCTACAAAAGAATCAAATGTTTATATCTTGTATATGTACAAGATATCAAAAGTAATGTGTATCATCAACAACAGATGTGCTTCCCAAAAGTCTACTAGGTCCTCTATCTGGGCAGCCTAGTATGCAAATCCTGAAGCCTTAGATTATACATGTCCTTCACCTGAGAATGCATGTAAGAAAACAAGGTCAACACAATGGTTGGTGAGTTCATAAAGTTTATAAGTTTAAAATAGTTTTAACAAACCTCCTTCGGTAAAACCTTAACATTATTAACTCCATATGTAATATCCAAATCGGTATGCTTATATATAGGGCATATGTAAGGGGCAAGCCCTAGCCAACATCCCACCACATACTAATCCAGATATGACACTGTTGTTAATAATAATTAAGCATTTTACCTACCAATAAACCCATTCCTCATCAAAGCTTTTGTTGTCTGTTTCAAAGTTTATAAGTCTATAGTGCTCCAGGAATCAGGTCAATACGAAACTCTACCGGTCGCACAGGAGGCAAACCAAGTAGATCTTTAGGAAACACTTCAGGGTATTCCCTCACTATCGGTACGTCTTGTATTGTTTTCTTATCTTTCTCTTTCTCCATCACATGAGCCAAGAAAGCTATGCACTTCTTTTGTAGACACTTACGCGCTTTTATGCATGATATGATCTTTACGTTTCGCTTTGCTTGATCCCCACGAACTTCCAGTACCCGATCCTTCGTCACTGGAATCCGAAGTAGCTTCTCAGAAGACATGACTTCAACTCGATTGAGTGAGAGCCAATCCATCCCCAGGATGATGTCGAAACTACCCAACTCCATCGGCAACAAGTCGATGGCAAATGTGTGATCAGTGAGTGTAAGTGGGCAGTTCCTAAGTATAGTGCTAACTGTAACTTGTTTCCCATTCGCTACCTCGATAATGTAAAGGGAGTCTAAAGTTTCCTCAGTAAGACTAAATTGTCGTGCAAAATCAGATGAAATAAAACTCTGGTCTGCACCAGTATCAAATAGTATAGATGCATAAGAGTCATGTAAAAGATATGTACCAGTGACCACATTAGGGTCTTGGCGTGCAGCATTGGCTCCAATGACAAAAGCTCGTCCTCGAGGTGCTTGGGCTCCTGGTTGCACTCTCTTTGGACAGTTGCGGGAGAAATGACCCATTTCCCCGCAGGTGTAGCATCCTCTGTTGTTGTTGTTTAGGTTCTGTGGATTCTATGGTGGTGGTGGTGGAGGTAGTGCTCTTGCTGCAGTGTTGGTAGCCTGGTTTACAGCAACTCGGCACTTGGTAACCCAGTGGCCAAACCGACCACAGTTAGTGCACTTCCTACATTGAACAGCAGGAGGATGATGATACTTGCAGTGAGTGCACTGGGGATGTTCTCCCCCATAACCCCTAGTAGCAGGATTGATAGGTGCTGCAGGTGCCTGTCTCAAAGGGGTAACGGCTGCATAGTTCTTGACAACCTTTTGTTTCTTCTTTTGGTGGTACTCGGGTCTCTTTGATGTTGTTTCCTTGGCCTTTCCAGCGTCATCCTTTAAAACTCCAGACTTCACCATCACATTGGTGAGTTTAGCTGAAAGGGAGATAGCAGACTCCAGGGTAGCAGGATATGCAGCCAACACAATGCTTTGGATACAAGAAGGTAATCCCGCCACATAACGATCAATCAGCTTTTCCAATGTTGGTACCATCTCTGGTACCAAAGCTACCAACTCATGATAGCGAGTGGTGAAGGTCCTATGGTCAGCTCCCTTCATCACATGATTCGAGAGCTCGATCTCCAGCTGTTGCAGTTCGTGTTTCGGGCAAAACTCATTCCTCAAAAGTAGCTTAAATTCTGCCCAAGGCATCGCCATTGCCTCATCCCTTCCTTTAGCCCTGATCTGTGCGTTCCACCATGTTAAAGCTCGCTTGCTAAATGAACCAGCTACATAGCGAACTTTTTGGTGTTCTGGACAGCTGCTAATGTCCAGAGTGTTCTCTATTTTCTCTAGCCATTGGATTAATCCAACAGCTCCTTCAACTCCAGTGAAGCTAGGGGGTTTGCATCCTACAAAGGACTTGTAGGAGCAATCCGAAGTGTGACTAGTGTTTCCACTAGCCTCTCCTGTAGTATGGCCAGAAGTGTTGCCATGGCCTTGAATCCTATTTATCATCTCTGGGATGACATCTTTCAGCTGGCTTGTCAGTTGGGTACTCAGCAGTGTCGCCAAGGCGATGGTAATAGGATCTAGTGTCTGAGCATTGATTGAGCCTGGTGGCGGAGAGTGTGGAGGAGGAGGTGGCGGTGGTGAATCAGGTGGTGTAGGAGTCGAAGAGTGTGGTGCAGAAACTTGAGGAGTCGGTTGTTTTCTCGGCGGCATTCTGATCATAACCAAAAGAATTTGGTTAGTACAGTGATCGAATGCAGAAAACATAATGCAAGCTTAAGTCTTAAGTTCTCTACATGAGGGTCCCTAAGTTATATTCTAGGCCAAACCGTTTAAGTAAATGACCTATTATTCTCTATAACCTTGTGCTCTGATACCAATCTGTCACACCCCGAGCCGGCGGGGTTGGATCGGAGTCCCCGTCGGGCGGAAGGTTCCCGGGGCGTGATATCGCGGGTGATAATCATGATGATCAGATTGTTTACATAGCATCAATGTTTAAGAATAACTAAGCACAACCAAATGATAACTAGGATTACAAAGTTAAATTACAATATCAATGTTCTGCAATTTAACTAAGTAAACCTACAAAAGAATCAAATGTTTATATCTTGTATATGTACAAGATATCAAAAGTAATGTGTATCATCAACAAAAGACGTGCTTCCCAAAAGTCTACTAGGTCCTCTATCTGGGTAGCCTAGTATGCAAATCCTGAAGCCTTAGATTATACATGTCCTTCACCTGAGAATGCATGTAAGAAAACAAGGTCAACACAATGGTTGGTGAGTTCATAAAGTTTATAAGTTTAAAATAGTTTTAACAAACCTCCTTCGGTAAAACCTTAACATTATTAACTCCATATGTAATATCCAAATCGGTATGCTTATATATAGGGCACATGTAAGGGGCAAGCCCTAGCCAACATCCCACCACATACTAATCCAGATATGACACTGTTGTTAATAATAATTAAGCATTTTACCTACCAATCAACCCATTCCTCATCAAAGCTTTTGTTGTCTGTTTCAAAGTTTATAAGTCTATAGTGTTCACAAATGTTAGTTTCAAAGTATGTTTATTAAGCATCAAGTTTCACACGCACATAGTTTAGCTGTCCCTAATCTCATGTGTGAGTACAAGCTCTGCACTAGCAGTCGTTTAGCAATTACGTAGCTCACAGATTAGTTAAGCTTAGTCTAGCAATTACGTGTCTCCTATACAAGATAAAAGCTCTGGTTTACCAGTAGTTTAGCAATTACATATCTCATACATAGACACAAGCCATGCATACACAAGTAATCCATCAATTACATATCTTATATAAGCAGACAAAAGCTCTGGATTACCAGTAGTTTAGCCATTACATGTCTCTTATATAGATAATAGCTTAGCATCGTTATGTTTATGTTTAGCAATTACATACCTCATATAAGCAGACCAAAAGCTCTGGACTACCAGTAGTTTAGCAATTACATGTCTCTTATATAGGTAATAGCTTAGTCTCGTTATGTTTATGTTTTACATATACCTCAATACATAGGTACAAGCTCTGGACTACCAGTCGTTTAGCAATTACGTAGCCTATGATTAGATATATGTACCATGTTTCATGCGCAAGTAGTAGTTTCAAGCATAAAGTTTCAAGTGTTCACACATTGTCTCATCATGAATCCCATAGGTTTGCATCAAGTCTCAAGTTTATAGTATAAAGTCTCACAAGTATAAGCATCGAGTCTCATGTTTAAAGTATAAAGTTTCACAAGAATAAGTATCAAATCTCATGTTTAAAGTATAAAGTTTCACAAGAATAAGCATCAAGTCTCGTGTTTAAAGTATAAAGTCTCACAAGTATAAAGTATCAAGTCTCATGTTTAAAGTATAAAGTTTCACAAGAATAAGCATCAAATCTCATGTTTAAAGTATAAAGTTTCACAAGAATAAGCATCAAGTCTCGTGTTTAAAGTATAAAGTCTCACAAGTATAAAGTATCAAGTTTAAGCATAAGTCTTTCACAAGTATCAAGTTTAAGTTTAAAGCATTAAATAACATTTCAATAATTTTATGAAAATGTTTAACATGCTTCTCAGTCCCGAAGTAAAACAAATGAGTTTGAAAAGGGACAAATGAACTCACCTGGTGTCCGTAGTGTTTGACTAAGTAGAATAAGAATGCGCGCGCTCTTTGTTTGCACTTGTTTTGATGTTCACGATCCTGTATTGATTTCATGGTGTTTGTAGTTGATAAGCATTCGTTTGAAAGAACTCGTGGTGTATAATTGCTAGTGTTAGCCCTAAAGTTGGCTAACACTCTAAAGTATCACTCATTATCCGGCCCAGAATGTCGTTATGATGCGTAAAACATTATTTACTTTTGTTTATTAGTTTACCCATTCTCCACTTTGAAGTTCGATTCAATCTTCATACATTATGAAATAAAACCTGGGGTCTTTACATTAATCACCTAATAAGCTTGTCATTGTCATTGTAATATTCAAATTAATATTTCACATATAAGTTTGTCGTTTATTGTTAAACCTAACATGCGTTTGTATGTTCTTTATATTCTTGAATCCATTGGGCCGGATAACTTATTGAACCAATTGTCATGTAATTGGGCCTAGTAATTATATGTGTGTGGACCAGCTAGGTGTATTGGGCCGATTAAATATGGGCTAGTTATCAAGCATAGGCCAAGGTAAACACATAGGCCCATGACATGTTCTTGGACCGATTAATGGACCTCAACTGTTAGGATTTAAACACCCATGTTTATGGATTAATATGTGGGCCGAATGGATAATCACATGGGCCGGTCACTTGAATTTAAACCAATTGAGATGTTTGGGCTGCCTAATGGGCCATAAGTGGTATGTATGTGGGCTTAGTTCAACTATGTAATTGGCTTTGTATGTACGTGGGCTGCATGAAAGGGATGGCCCAATTATCACCGAATAAATTAAACTAGTCTTGGGCTAATTGGATTCACATGTCAAAAGATTTGGCTTGGACCAACCGACGGGAGGAGTTTCCAGTGGCAGCGAACCCTGGTGCAAGGTTCGGTGAATTATCAAAGGTTCGCAGGTGGTGTGAAGGTTCGTCTCTAGAGTTAGCCCAGCTCATCGGTTCGTCAGCTCACATGGGAGGTTCGTGAATAACCTGCGGGTTCGCTAACCATAGAAGGTTCGGCCAACTCAGATGTACATGCATGGTTCGGCAGGAGCTAGAAAGGTACGACTGAGGACTCGTGATCACAAGGTTCGGTGAAGCACAGATACGCATAGCAGGTTCGTGATACAGGGAAGGTTCGCCGGCATGCAATGAAGATTCGCCACATGGATATGGTTCGGCCATGACTGAAGTGAACAGGAACCCTATTCATCGGCAAATCTCCAAGCCTCCTGTTGCGAGTGAGTGACATTCTGATTATCATGGAGTCTTAGGTGTTCTCAGTTGGTCGTGGTTTCATGGCAGTAAGGGTTCAACCGAATTATAAGGTGGGGATCGGCAATGGGTTTAGAAACCCTACTTTTCAGTTTATTCTTTGGTTCATACCTCGATTTTTAGTAGATGGATGTTCAGATCGGTTGTACTTCTAGGTAGAGGGCTCCAAGATGGTCGTTTAGGCGCAAGAATCGCGTGATTTCGTCAAGAATTGAGGGAGATCTTGTGGTTTGAAGTTGGGATCTTGAGTGAAGATGGTGATGACGGTTTTGAGAGAATTTTAGAGAAAAAGAGATGATGCAAAAATGAATTTAATGCCTCATTTAGGGTTTAAATACCCCGTGGGTGTTCGGGTTCGTCTCGGTTGCTCGGTTTGCGTTTTCGTCGTGTATCCGGCACGTTACGCGCGTTTTTCGTAAACTAAATAAAAAAAAGAATTATTTTTAACAATTTAAATGTTATTCATTCATAATAATTATTTTATTTTTTTAAGATGTTTAGAATACGACTAATATTAGAAATTGTTTCAAATATCGTTGCGTTAATTTATTTATCAAATTATAATATTTTACGCGTTTTAGTAATTCATTCGCTATTTAATTAAAATAGTTTAGTTTAAATTGTTTTATGATGAGTTTCAAAATTGTAAAATAGGAAATATTTTATTTCCTTAAAATTATGATCGTTAGTATCGTTTCGTCAGATCGCGTCGCCATCGCGCGTATTCGTTCGAATCGTCATTCGAACGAACACGTCAATGGTTTGGCTTTCTGATTCTTGTTTTCTACTATTAAATCATTATTACAGAACGTTAAACTATCAGAATCATTCGTACAGATCGTCACCTATACGAATAACTCGTCGGTTTAGCATTCCGCAACAACAATTGTTATAGTTTTGTTTTGTTTAACCTCACATACGTTTACACCAAATGATATCACATCAAGTATTTATGTTTCAACATTGTGTTGTCTGACATGTTTTCTGACTATTAAATCCTAAGATTTCAGTCAGATTCAGACAATCGTTTAATAGTTTCATGCTAATCAAAATGCATCACTAGTATAAACATAGTTTCACGTAATGTGTACCTGAGTTACTGTACAAGTTTACTGTTGCGATCACTGTTCCGGCACGCGTCCGGCACAAACGTTACACAGAGCCAGGAGTGGGTGACGACTACAGATCTGTTTTATCTACACTCACTCATTGCTGGCAGGAGTGCGGTACATTGTGGGGTGGCGCCTTTGTCACCCACATCGCCCGCAGCAGAGGCATGGTTGACATGCTTGAGGATCTGCCGGCGATCGAGCCTCGTAAGCTCGATCGGCGGACGGTCCTCAGCATGAAACTTGCCGCCGACATCCCTGGTCTGGGATTGCGGTTTATTGGGTTGGACGGCCGCCCGTTTAAGCCGGCCCAGGTCATTGTATTGCCAGACCAGCAGCAGCAGGACAGTGGCCCGATACCGGAGCCCGAGCCGATTCGGGAGGAGCCGGTTCTGTCACCGCCGCGCGAGGAGGAGCCTCCGCAGCATCCACTGCACGTTTACCGTGCGGTGCGCCTGACCGAGCCACTCGAGGTGTTGTTGCACCAGATTGCCGCCCGGTGCGACGAGACGGCCCAGCGGATGGCACGCATCGAGCGACGGCTCGATCGGTACGAGGATTTGGTCCAGTGGACAGTCGCGTCAGAGCATGCGCGACGGGACGGGACACAGCTTCCACCGTTCCCGGAGCCACGCGTCTACGCAGACGACGGATCGGACGCTGGACCATCCGGATCGTAGTTCATTTTGTATTTTTGTATTTTTATATTTTGTTTCCTTTTATATAAAACCGTACAGTGTATATACGTATGTTTCTTTCTGTATTTGTATTGTTTCTATTTGTGTTGTTTAATATTTGCGCGAAAAACTTTATATTGTTTAAGTTATTTTAATTAACGTAAACAAACTAATTAGAAAATGAAATATTTAGTTAAAACGACATTATGACGTTTAATTAATGTAATAGCCGTGTATCGTTCAAATAACTTACATAATAAACGTATATCGTTAAAAATTAAATTTAAATACATAAATTAAGTTTAAATAAAATAAATAACACATATCGTTCAAATAATTCACGTATTAAACGTATATCGTTAAAAATATTTAAATACGTAAATTATGATTAAATAAAATAAATTAATTCAAGACGGCCCGTACTGGCCGTACCAAGGTTTTCAAAACTGGTTGGCACCCAAAATGGATTGGAAAAATAAGCTTGGGCCAAGACGGGCCGTACTGGCCAGTACGGACCGTTCCACATAATGTTTCACTGATTCAAGAAATTCTCTGGAATATTTGTCTGTAATCAATACGGCTCGTAATGGCCAGTACGGGCCGTCTAGGCCTGCAGGGATGTAAAAATATAAAAGTGAGGTGTCTAAATAAAATAGCCCATAAATAGACAATAAAAACAAATACAAAGACAGATGGTGACAAGGTAACTGTGGTCTCAAAGCCGACAGCTTTTAACACAATTTATTATCTATTTCATTAATTGTAAAAATAAAATATAAACTTTCTTTTATTCAAGATACCCTTTATTTTTTTTTTCCTAACTTAAAAGGAAGACACTTAATTTGATGTTCTAAAAAAATGGTGAACGTCACCATTAAGCGTTCCTTACATACTGGTTCAATTTCTAACATTAAAAAGGTAAATCGCGTGACTCAGAAAAAATTGGGTGGCGTCAGGCTTTGAAACTTTACCACTAGTCCACCATCATGGGGACTAATTTGATGTTCCAGGTGTACACTAAGTCGACCCCTAACCTTATCTAACTAAATAATATGTAAAATTACGAATTAAAGATGTGATATTGCTTTACAGTATATTTTATTAGTCACTCTTCAACCTGGTTGATTTAGACTGACCACAATGTTCGTCCCGCCCGGCTAGCGGCCCCCTCCCCCGCCGCGGGGTCAAGCGGGAACACCGCCCCCCTAGCCAGCGGCCCCCGCCCAAGAAGCCTCCACGGCTCCCGCTCCCCGTTGCCAATCCCTCCATCTCATTGGTTGGTTTCAAAATGGTGGGCCCCAACTCCTTTTTAATTGTTGATGATGTGGAATAGTGGGGAAGGGTTTTCAGTGGGGTGACCACTGTGGGGTTTTGTGGTTTTGAGTGGGGTGATGACGTGGCAGGAAATTTCAGTGGGGAAGGGTTTTCAGTGGGGTGACCGCTGTGGATAGTCTTATAGAGTTATAGGAGACAAATGTTCTTTTATATTGACATACTGAAAAGATATATATGTTCTGGTATTTAAAATCATGATAAATTATCGACGTAAAACACAGTTAGTTATTTAACAACCAATAAGGCATTGTCTCAATGGTACCACAAGATTCTTTCAAATGGAAGGTCTTGGATTCAAATCTCTTCCGTAGCGAAAAAGAGGTCTGAGGGGGGTCAGAGAGTTTTACCAGTGGGGTTTCCTCCTGGGAGGTTGTAGTGGCTCATGGTAGGTCCAAGTAACTAGACCTTGGTGACATAGCCTGAAAACAGTGGGTTCACACGATTGAGACCTTCGCAGTTTAAAAAAAAGTTAGTTATATAACAACATTGACAAAAATCTGTTATTTATAAAGTAAATATATTTTCACTTATAAAAATAGAAGTTTAGAAGTCACCTTCAATACAAAAGAAATATCAATTAACATAATTAATTTTAAAAAATGGAAATTTGATAAGAAAACAAATTTTACATTTGCAGGTAGGGTCAGAGAGAGAGTGTGTGTCTGTTTTAGAGAGAGAAAGTTAGGGAGAGAATGCTGTAGCTCTTGTTATGGAGGTATCTGCCATGGCAACTCTTCTCTCTCTATCTCTATCATCACTCTTGTAATATCTGCTTTTGCCTGTTGATTTCTATATCTATTTGTTTAAATCTCTCTACTTATCAACGTGATCTTACAATTCGATCTGTTTTCTGAAGTTTCTAACTAATTTGATGGTGTAATTCGACAGTGTCGGCGACGCTATGAACGATTCAGTGCTTTCTCAGGAGGTTTCTTCAGATATTCAAATGCGTGATTAGATAAGATGTTTTATTAATGTGTATGAATTGCGGTTACTTCGGATTAATACTCGTTCGTAGTTTGGAGTAGAAACTTAACAGCGTGGATTTGAGGTTAGAGAATTCAGTTTTCGGAATTTGTTTTTAGTTTTCTCTCTTCCTAGGGTTTAATTGACGCGATATATCGATTGGCTTTGATTTCCGACGAAATTTCAGCCTGTGAGGTGAAGATACACCCTGCGTGCACTAGGTTCTGGTTCTGTGACCGTCAATTGGAGGTAACACTCTTTCTGTTTTCTGTATATCTGTTTACATTTCGAGTACTGTGTAAGTGAGTACTGTTTAGCCTGTGGTAGATAAGATGATTGTTAATGTGGTGTCGTTTTTTGCATATCATTCGTTGAATTCGTAGAAACTTTTTTAATGTTTTGAAATCTACCTTATATTTTTCAATATTTTAAATGCCTACAGCATTTACAAGCGAAATACTCTACAATCTACATAAAGTACAATTTCGCTTTTGATCTTTGTTATCCTGGTGTTAAAAACGAGTGGCAAGTATGAAAGAGGTAGATAAGAGTGTAGACTCTCGATTATGGCATGCTTGTGCTGGTGGGATGACTCAGATGTCGTTACCAAATTCAAAGGTCTTTTACTTTCCCCAAGGTCATGCTGAGCACACACTTACAAACGTAGATTTTGCTGGGTTGCCCAGGGTTCCACCTTTCATCCTTTGCAAGGTGATTGATGTCAAATTTATGGCAGACTTGGAAACTGATGAAGTCTATGCTAAGATTATGTTGAGCCCGCTTGGAAGCAATAACTTTGACAATTTTGATGATGAAAGAAACTTGGTGGAAACTTACACTGTTTCTGAACCTTCTGATAAACCCACATCTTTTGCTAAAACATTGACACAATCTGATGCAAACAATGGTGGAGGTTTTTCTGTCCCACGATACTGTGCAGAGACAATTTTTCCTAAATTGGACTATTCAGTAGACCCCCCTGTTCAAACAGTGATAGCTAAGGATGTTCATGGTGAAATTTGGAAGTTTAGGCATATTTATAGAGGTACACCAAGGAGACATCTGTTAACCACTGGATGGAGTACGTTTGTGAACCTAAAAAAGCTCGTTGCTGGTGATTCCATTGTGTTCATGCGTGCAGAAAATGGTGAACTTTGTGTTGGAATCAGACGTGCTAAAAGAGCGGGAATTGGTGTGTGCAACTCTACATCAAGCTGGAGTTCTTCCTTCTTTCGGGATGCTGGAAATAAATTGATTAAAAACAGCAGAAATATTACTCCTGGTGGAAGGGGAAAAGTGATGCCTGAAGATGTCATCAAAGCTACATCACTGGCTGCAAACGGTCAAACATTTGAGGTTACTTATTATCCTCGCACAAGCACTCCAGAGTTTGTTGTGAAGGCTTCCTTATTAAACATCGCATTGAGTGTTCAATGGTGTGCTGGAATGCGATTCAAAATGGCTTTTGAAACTGAGGATTCATCACGTATAAGTTGGTTTATGGGTACTGTTTCCTCTGTTCAAGTTGTTGACCCATTTTTTTGGCCTAATTCTCCATGGCGTCTCCTACAGGTAAATTAACTGATTAAACCTCCCAATTTCATTTCCTTACCATTGTGCTATTGGCATAGTATTGTAGCCTAGTGACATTGGTGATTGCTTCACACCAAAGGAGTGTGCATTCAAATTCTTGCCACTATAGTGTCCGGTGGTGTTTGGGAGTAAATATTGTTGGAGAAAAATTTTGGTTGCTTATACATACGTAAATTGTTGTTTTAGACATGAAGAGTGTTTGGCATCATGCTTACATTTTTTTGCTACGTCTTCGGTTTTTACAATCAGTAATTTATTTCTAGTTTATTTGGTTTGTTGGAAATAGGCATTGCTTCTTAGTATTGGGTGATTGAGTGGTTTGAGACTCTAGCCTTCCAACATTTTTGGTCTAATATATCAAAGTAATATTTTCATTAAATGTTGGAAGAAGTGCTAATCTCCCTATTTAAATCCATTTTTCTAAGTAAAAGTCTTCTCAAGCTCTTCTGTAGAACAATTTTTATGAAGATTTAAAAGACGATCTACGTGATGTCATAATGGCAAAATCTCTGAGGAATCATGAATTGGATTATTACTTTGTTTATAAATTCTAAAAAACTTTTACGAAACAAATTATTCAAAAACAAAAAACCAGCTTCCACTGGATTTATCTTTATTTTCCATTTTTTGTTTTTCAAGAATGATATAAACTAATAAATATGATATAATGTAGGTTGATTGGGATGAGCCGGATCTGTTGCAAAATGTGAAGCGTGTAAGCCCATGGCTAGTTGAATTAGTGTCAAGCATGCCACTAATTCATCTCTCACCCTTTTCTCCACACAGAAAGAAGCTAAGATTACCTCAATCCCCAGATTTACCAAAAGACGGATTTGCCCTTCCTCAATCATTTTCCGTCAACCCCCAAACGCCCAGCAGTTGTTTTCCTGCAGGCATACAGGGAGCCAGGCATGCTCAGTTTCAGATCCCATATTCGGATCTTAACATAACACAAAAACTTCAGTTAAACCTTTTCCCGAATCACTTTGATTCACCTAAAGACCCTGATGATGTCATCAATGGTAACCATGATGACATATCTTGTTTGCTGACCATCGGTAATTCTAGGTATAAATTGAGCAAAAATGAAGTCAAAGTAAAAGCATCTACTTTTCTACTATTTGGTCAGCCAATACACATCAACCAACAAAGCTCTCATGTTAACCATTCAACAAATGAAGATGCAAATGTGATTCCTTGGGACCAAGTTCAAAAAGAACTGATTTCAGGTCAACATTGTGAAGTGTTTTTGGAATCCGAGAATATGGGTCAGACTCTTGATCTTTCTGTTATCGGGTCTTATGAAGAACTGGATAAAATTCTGACGAATTGGGTTGGAATTGAACGGTTTAACAAATTATCATGTGTGGTTTACAATGATTTAGAAGGTGTTGTGAAACGAATTGGCGATGAACCTTTCAGGTACTCCCTTTTTTATTTCATCAGAAATATTTTCTGGTCATTGCTAAGCAATTATGATTAATTGTTGAAAGCTAACGAATGCATGTTAGTCATAGAATCATCTAAATTTTGTTGGTGTAGTGAGTTTGTGATGAAAGCAAAAAGGCTGACTATTCTAATGGACGTGCGTTGCATTGATGATGGAAGGTAAACTCCCTCCGTTCTCTTTGTATTAGTTTGTGTGTAACGTTACATAATCGTACTCATAATAGTCGAAAGTGCAAAACGCACCTGAATTGGAAAAAACTAGACTTAACCAGCTAAAACTAATTTCAGACGGTCTTTACCAACAAAAGTCTTAAAGGAGCCAAAAAAAAAAAAACAATTTGCGTCCTGCTTGTCTCCTGTGTGCACTTTTTTTTTTCTTTTCTTCTTGCGTACGCCTTGAGTGCCACTCGATTAGTAGGTCCATACTATTGATTGCATTTTTTTTTGAATAATTATTGTCTTACTGATACTTTTTTATGGTGTGATGTTGCAGAAAATTGATGAGAGTGGTGAGTGGTGCTGGGCACATGTTGGAGTCATCAAAGCAGACAGGACATGCAAGTATATTTGCTTAGGAGCAAGTAATGAGTTGGTAGTAGTTGCTTACAATCAGGAATGGACATTTTTCATTTTTGTGATGTTGGGTAGTTGATTGTTGATTTGGAAACTTTGAACCATATGAATGGGCTCTGTATTTCCCTTTTCTATGACTAGACTAGATATCTCATGTGCATGCATGCAACTTTTTTTTAGCTGCCATATAATCATTGACTATTACCAAGTCAAACTGCCAATTGATTTGAAAGGATATGATTTTGATGCCTGCTCTTGTCCGGTAATTGCAATGAGCCATTATTGGTTTTTTTTTTTAGTCAAACTCCAAAGTGGAGTACAAATCAATCTACACACCCAATTGTTGAATTTAGATACCCAATTTAGTGTCAAAATGGACAAAAGGAAGAAAATTTCCATATCCTGTATCGATCTTTCACAATAGGAGGCATCTGTGCTATTTATATTCTTTAGTGAAAAGATGTCAATACGCCCCATTAACGGTGCACAAGTATAATGTATACACGTGTGTCTCAATCGGCCAAAGTTGCACTAATTTTAACGTTATTTTACTTATTTTGTGAAAATAACGTTAAGAATGTTGGGATGATCAATTTCAAACGATAACTTTGAATCGGAGACTTTTTTGGAGCAGCCTCTCTATCCCAACTGGGATAGGGTAAGGTTTGTGTCTATCCTTCCCCTCCAGGCCCTACTGAAAAG
Source organism: Mikania micrantha (assembly GCA_009363875.1). Classification (NCBI taxonomy): domain Eukaryota; kingdom Viridiplantae; phylum Streptophyta; class Magnoliopsida; order Asterales; family Asteraceae; genus Mikania; species Mikania micrantha. The sequence goes on from CM018692.1 coordinate 2,705,671, forward strand.
TGGGAATATACTTGGTAAGTTTGTTTGTTTAGTGAAAAGATGTCAATGCTCAAAAGCGTGCAATGTGCCCTTTCACATTCATGTGATGACCCAGACCGTGGATCCTACAAGGAACATAATATCGCATATTGATGATGCTTTTCACTTTGGAACACTGTCTGCCATTTGACCACTACCTTTGCTATTTAGGACATTGTATGTAGCAAGACTCTTGAGCAGTGTGTCCACAAAACAAGCAATGTGTGTATATGCATTGGGCCAGTTCCACACGTGGTGTTTGGTTCGAACATGGTCTAGCACGGTCACAATGGTTTGTTGCACGACATCTGATTCCTGCATAAACCAAACAGTCATGATTCGGTTTCATTTGATGTCTCTACCAAGATATTCCAAGCCATAATCGTGTATGTCGAGGATTGGTATTTTGAAGCTTATAAATACACCTCTTCCTTCATTTTTGGATCAAAAAACATACGAGAAAAGCAAAGAACGCTTGTTAATTCCCTTCAAATAATTATACCCCGAATTTCTGTAGTACTCACTGTTAGATAATTAGTTAATTACCAAAATATTGGGCAACATGTGGGTAGATCCCAAAGACTCGTGGGAAGTAATGTGACAGTCTAGCCACAATCAGACTATAACAAGCTGGTTATATCCTGTTAGTTAGGAGTCATAAGTATAATAAAAGCATTCTAGATTTCTTGTGTTACAAGGGTGATTTGTCGAATTAAACCAGGTTTTGCTAAACAAGAGAAATCTTGCTTGGAGAACTAACATGTTTTACTTTGCTTTCGATACATTTGGGATCCTGACCCCGGAGGCTTTGAATTTTCTGAACAGAGCTCAAAGGGTCATTATAGGGTCTTAACTGTAACTATGTAAGTCTATATATGTTATACATAAAGGAGAATGGGGCAAGCATTTGAGAATATTATTTCTATCATGGTATCACCCTTCCCGATCCTCTAAAACAGTCGGCCCTAGCTTTTTCCCGCTTCCCTGCCTTCTCCGATTTCTCCCTGCAATTGCCTTCTCTGATCAATCAATTCCCCTTCCCCTTCCCCTTCCCCTTCCCCTTCTCCCTGCAATTGCCTTCCAGACACGCGTCGCTCTACCTCCGGTTACTGTGTTTTTCTGGGCTACAACCTTCTATCATGATTTTCCAAAAGACAGACCACCATCTATCGGTCAAGTGCTGAAGCCAAGTATCGCTGAGTCGCCAATGTCGTTGAACTTTGTTGGATTCGCAACCTTCTACTTGAACTTGGATATCCTACAACACGTGCCTCACTTGAGTATTGCGATAACATCAATGCTATTTACATGTCTGAGAACCCCATTTCGCATCAACGTGCCCAACACATTCAAATAGACATTCATTTTGTTCGAGAAAAAGTCTGCGCTGGCCATATTCGCGTTCTCCATGTCCCCTCTCGGTATCAACTGTCGAATATTTTTACCAAAGGCCTACTTCGTGTTCTATTTAATAATTTTAGATCCAGTCTAAGCATCCGTGATCCTCCCGCAAATGTGACTTATTTCCTTTCTTTAAAATTGGGATAAAACAAATGCATTTACAAACCAAAACATGCTTAAAAGTTAAAACAAAATCCAAATAAAATAATATTTAAATTTGATGTTTTTTAATGTGTAAACAAACAAACGTATTAAAATCTCAATATTCAGTATGATTTGAAAGATGTGACGAAGGCAAACCTACGTATATTCTAATATGATAAAGAGGTTACTTATATGAAGACCTTTGACTCGGATATGTCTTGAATCTTTTATCTGTTTATTATTATGAGTTGTTATTATAGATACACACATACATATAGATATATATGCTTTTTACTTTTTGTAGGGTGTGTATTTATTGTAAAATCCACCACATCTGCCAAAAAGCTTTTATCGCATGATTTTGGCCTCATACCCTTCACAAAGTTACAGTAAAAATATTTGAACAAAGCTACATGTTTTTAACTTGATAAAATGTCTTATACTTTAATTATTAAAAAAAATAATGTTATTTTTTGAACTACAAGTGAAAAGGAATAAATCACACATGACAAGTACATAAAGTTGTATTTTCGTAGTGGGAACCCTAAATTTGTGGCTTAAAGCAGTGCAATTGATCAGTTGATAATGCATGATGAAGTTTATGGAAAAGGGCCTTCTTTAGGCACTAGTTTGATTGACATATAAAGAATGTTATGACAGCAACATCAGTCAAAAAAAGAAAGAAAAAAAAAAAAAAAGCATGTCAACCCACCCAGATCAAGCCTCAATGGACCACATGCCCCTCACTGACCTATTCAAAAATACTAATAAAATTTACTAAAAATCAATCAAATGGACCATTAAGATTAATATTACAATAATGAGTCCATACAGCTTTTAAGTATTATTCAAGTAGCAAAAGATAAAAACAATTTTACTTGGATTAATGTTTGTAAAAATAGGCACACACCATCCCTGATTTTAAAGAACCATCAACCAAAACACCACCCATCATTTTCTTACGATTTCACACGTTCCAAACCCATGATCAAAAACACCCTTGAAATTAAACGAAGATTTAATACAAAGAAAGGAACAAATAACCAATCTTTTCATACAAAAGGCGAATCACCCTGATCCTAAACAAGCTTAACCGCTTCGATTACAGTTCTATCCGAGCGGTTTCTTAACTAAACTTCACCAATGGGCAAAGATTGGCAAAAAACAGAGATTACAGAAATGACCAATTCACAAAAGAGAAGGCAAGACAATGGACTGTACTTTCATCTGCTGCAAGAACCTTCCAGGCTACTGCTTGTTCATATGTTACATGACGCCCCATTGTTGACATACATATTCCACCAGGCAAATGAGCATATCCCTGAAATCCCACATGATTTACATAAAAAAAGGGCCCAGTTCATGATCTTTAATTAAGAAAAATTGCATAAAGAATGTGATATTTTAATTGAAATAATGTCCAAAGTTTTGATCTTTTTGGTTAAAGATTCAGAAAATTTAATATTAGAAGCTGAATGTAAGTATGTAACATACCTGTTGCATTATCTTGGCAAATTCTGGGAGTAATGCCTTTCGTCCTGAATCATCAAACATTTTGTCTAATGTGATGTCTTGTAAAGAAACAAGAGTTGTCTCCAACATGTTGAGCCCAGCTTGATTTGCAAATATGAAAACAGGATGTGACTGCAAACAACATCAAATACATAATTAATAAAAAATCTACCTTCTAAATTTTAAAAGATAGAGATAACAGGCCATACCTTTAGAGAACAGCACAAAATAGCATCTTGATGTTGCCAAAGATCTTTCAATAATGATTCCCCAACCACCGTACCCGAGCTTAACAAATCTGCTCCTAAATGGTACCTGAAAAGATAACAAAAAATCAGGGATCGAATGTTTCAAAATGTTTAATGTGTTTGAAAAATATTAAAAGTTACGTGTAGCTCTGGCAGATCCATTGAGCTAAAGTGAGTGCTTCAGGTGAGCCAGGAGAAGGTTTGGGACCCACACAGGGGCTCAAACCAGAAGGAGATATTGCCATGGCAACTCTCTGAACCGAGTTGATCACACTTCGAACGTATTGTCGAGCCATTGTTGCCACGCTTTCGGCTAGACTGTTCTCAAAAGGAAACTGAAAGGTGATTGTAAGAACCGATCTTGCAGTTTGGCAAGTTGAAATATCAGTTGAACCATGGTTAGCTGCAGGATTCACATCTAGACTGGAGGTTAGGTCAAGTGTTCTATGTGTGGTAACCAACGCACTCTTAGCATCACCCTGGTTAACATGAATTGGTTGGTCAAAAGTCAAAATTGTCAAAGGAAAAAGAGTAGGGTTAAAAGAAAAAATGCAATCATAAACTCACTGGTTTGGGATCTAATGGGATTATACGAAATCCTGATGGTATGAGTGGTGCATCATCAGGAAACATTTCATCAATTGGAGCAAAAATGAGCTCAGAACAAGCTCCCACAGAATTTTCATCAATTCCATTGCATAACTAAATCCAAAAGAAAATATAAAAAGGTTTGTACCATGTATTAGTGATGGGGAAAAATCAGAAATTAATATGTACCATGTATTTTAACCTTAAAAGATCAGTAAAGAAATTAACGGATAATCAGAATAAAATTTCAAAAGAACGAATAAAAAATATTGAAAAAAAGAACCTGCAAGAGGTGAATATCACGTGACATGAAAGGATCCTCTTGTCCAAGTGCTTGGCCTTCAAGTCTTACAACTTCAAGCATCTACATAAAAGCAAGCCATTAAGATTTGTACTTGCACACACACCCATTATTATAACATAAACGAAGAATAAGATTTTTATTAGGTACCTCTTCATGCTCAACTGTGTGACCAAGAGGCATGATAATTTGGCTCCCAGTGAATCTTGTAGGCCTCATTCCTGGATATGTATTATACGGGTTTGTTTTAACCGATGCAGCAGAATAGGCGTCTACGTTAAAATCAGCCCATTCTGACCGATGCTCCCTTAAAAACCGAACCAGCACCGCTGGTGGCACATTCTGGATTAATAAATAAAAAATAATGATTAAGAAAAGCCTCAAACTAAAAATGTTACCTTTCAAATTAGAGGTTAATGTTAAAAATGAGCATTTTGAATATATGGTAATGATTGAGTTGATTAGTTTAATGTTTATCTCCAACAGGTCAAACAGGTAAAAATCAAATAAAATAGATTAAAAAAAGGAAGAAATAAATAGGTCAATCAGGTCACAGGTCGACCAAAGTGTGTTTTTAAGTTTTAATACTTAAAAACCTCCAATATCGTTTTATCTAAAAATTAGAGCACTCTTGAGATCATATGTTTTCCATAATCATATTTGACACAATAATGATTGATAAAACAAAAAAAAAAAATACAAGATGAGTGTTTTGGGTACCAATAGTATATAAAAACCCAAAAATCATTTTAAAAAAAAAATTATATTACCAATGCATTAATATAAATTTTGCAATCACATGTGACACTAAAAATTTGGCCATAATACTCACTTCAAATAGCATGGAAGCCTTTGCACAAATAACCCCTCCAATATATGAGGGGGAAGTAGAGGTATTCATAGAGTTGTTAAGATTTTTGGTTGAATTCACTGCTACAATCACATCTTCAACGCCATCACAGTTCATCAATGACCACCCGTCATCACTAAATCCATTTACAGCATCATTGAAACCTCTGAAATTGGAAGCAAAAAGGTATAATTTATATTACATAAATGATGATAAAGATGTTCACACAGACAAATATCACAAAAGTATTTGGTAGATACCTAGTTAATCTTTGACTTAAAGTTCTCAAAACAGCTGGCTGTCTTCCCAATCCATAAACTACCTCTCCACTTGACTCCTGAGCAATTTGCCTGACATACCGCAACGCCTAGAACAAAAGTTGAATACATAAAAAAGTACAAAAAATAATTTTACAATGAAAAGATGTAAATAGGGTACCGCAATGGTCATCTTTTGGGCTACAACTTTTGAAGATTCATAAAGTGGACGAAGAACCTCTGGCACACTCCATGCCTAATAAAGATTTAAACCTTTTAGCAATAAGTTGTAAATTTATGTTGAGAAAAATGAATATTCCTACAAGGATAGACCGATTGGTTTGTCAATATAAATCAATGTTTTATTGCAAAGATGGACAAATAATTCCTCTGATTTATCAAGCAAACTATATATTAAGTATTAACCAATTAGATAAAAAACTTGTAGTAAATTGATTATTTCACCTCAAGATTTAAGTGATCGACTATGTGTATTATCGAACCACCACCTTCACAAGGACGGATAAGGTAGCCACTTGGTAACATTTCTCCTCTCACAAACTGAGCAGCAGCAGCTGGATTTGGTCCGGCACCAGAGCCTGACAAGGATCTTTCACACACCTTACACATAGGAAATTCACATCAAATTTAAATACAGAAAATTGATTAAAAAAAAAACAAGAAGGGTATATTGATAATCATAAACATACCACAAGACTACCATTTTCTAAACTTGTAGTGTATCTTAAGGTCCACAAATCACGTGCAGGAGCGAGCGTGGTTGGAGCAAAAATCTAAAATGCAAAACTCGTACATTAATTTTTGAAGAAAAAAAAACATGAGTTATGTATTAATAATTAATGTATATTCACCTGCGTGTATACAAGTTCAATTGTCCCGCCATTTCCAGCAGGAAACATTGTGCAAACTTCAAGGCTTCGGCAGTCACGAAACCAAGAAGGACGATCTTTAAGGATCTCTACAATCTATAAGTCATAGAAATCAATTATAAAGTGTCAAATAAATATTTTTAACAAGTCAAAACTGATGAAAACTAAGATTACCTTCATGGGCTCTAAACTTACGAGACCACAGGCTCTAGCTGCCACTCCACTGCAACTCTGTGAAATGGCAAAGATCCCAACCGAATCCGGACCAGGCTGCAAATAAAATTTGATTTCAATAACTAGTTAACTCATTTTATTTGAGATTGTAATGAATTTGTCCAAAAAAGACTATTTTTATAACCAATTTAGACTTTTTCATCAATATTATTTCAGAGTACTCAACAAAGAAACATATGAAATGACCAATTTAGATCTTTCAATCAAGATTACAACTATATGATTTATCCACAAAAAAAAAAACACAGTTTACATTTGAATAACCAACTTTGACATATTAATAAAAAATTTTATCAATTAATACAATTACTGGTAAAGAAATTTTAAAAAACCTTCATCCCAGGCATCTGGACCCAATCAACAGCAGTTCCTGTGGCTTTTGAAAGGAACTCTGCCAAGGTCTCTTCTGCAATCGAGAGGAATCTGCCAAAATCACAAATAATAATCTGATCAAAATTATCAAATAATGTTAAAACAAACACTACAGGAAACTGTAATTAATGAAGATCCCGAATTACCCAGCCGGGTTATTAGCATCTCTTAGAGAATGCTGTGGAGTGGTAATTACAGATTCACAGCTTGCATCAGTAGCTGCTGAACCCTGAAAAAAAAATAATTTTACATGAGAATTCAGAGTCACATTCAATATAAGTTTTGTTTAGTTTTATTGTTAAACTTCTAGGTATTTAAACTTATATATGAACATACGGTGTGCAATTGTTGGCGCATATATCCATTTTCACATACAAGCTGAGATACTTGTTTTTGCAGGCGATCATTTTCCTCCATTAATAACTTGTTCATGGCAGAAAGCTTCTTGTTAACTGTCTGAAGTCTAGAAGATTCTTTCCTTTGCTTCTCTCGACATCTAAAGACAAAATAATATATTTCAATTGTAAAAAAAAATAAAGCAATTTTACATACATTCCATATTCTTCTTTCGATTTTATACTACAAAAAAGTAAAATCAAATGTTCTCCCAAACTGTTTATCACATATGTAGTGAGATTCAAAGATCCAAATTCTCTCTTCATCTAAACACAAAATAAAATAATACTAAAGTGTGAATAATTAAAGAACTTTACCTACATTCCATTTTTCTCTTTTGATTATACAATCAAATATGTTAAATCCCATGTTAACCTTAATTATTAATTAATTTAAAGATCCAAATACGGTGTTGTTCTGACTTCTGGATGTACCACTAATGCATGTAATTGTCGAAGTAAAGAAACAATTTTAAGTATATAACCTCAAAGATAACAACAATAAACCATATTAAAAAAAAAAGAAACCAAAATTAACATAAACTACGAACACCCAATAAAGAATCCAATTATACCTGCGATTTTGAAACCAAACTTTGATCTGTTTAGGTTCTATGTTGGACAAAATAGGGCATTCTCGGATCAATTGTTGTCTTCTCAAAGAACTAGGTTTTGGGCATTCTGCATAAACCCTTTCTAAAGCTTCAACTTGTTCCGTTGTATACCGAACATATTTGCCGTTATCCAACTGGTGTTGGGTGATGCTTTTATTACCGCTGATCTCCTTATACTGCTGATGTTCAATCGCCATCGCCATTTTCAACTAAATTTAACCAAAACAGACAAAACCCACCTCAAAAATCGCTAATTTCGGTTGTGAATTCACCAAATTCTTTATAGATTTGAGGTATTATAACATGGGTGTCTTTTATTTTGCCATAAGATTCAAACAGAAGGAGGGTTTTCAGAATAAATTCCGACGAACAAACAGACAAAGTAAGTCTGTTCTTTTGTCGTGTTCTTTTTAACAAGTTTGATCAAACTATTTGTACACACTATCACTGATTTCACTCAGCTTTTTTCCCATAAATCCCTAAATCTAGAAAAGAAAACACAATCTTGTGCAAAAAGGTATCGACTTTAATCTTGATTTTTACAAACCCACAAGCAAGAAAGATTTTGAAGGGTGTGTTGAAGAAGAGAGGCATTAGCGAAGACACATGATTTGAAGGGTGTGTGAAATTGAAACCCTAAACATGGGGATGTGTGTGTGTGTGTTACAGGTGAAATTAAACAAGAAAACAAATGCAGAGAGAGATGAAGTTAATCAAAAATGGAGATGGAAATAGAGAGAGGCCTAAGTTTGTCTGAGAGCTAAAACGAAGAGAGAGAAAGAGAAACGAAGGGTTGTCTTGGAAATCCAAAAATGACAGAGTTATATGCTGCTGGTGCGCGCAGCCTCGAGCCAGCCTTTGTAATGTGAGATTGAAATCTTAATTAATAGTTTAGTATTTATTATTAACTGTATTATACCACGTGTTACGCGGATTTAATATAAAATATTAAATACTTAGCTATAAAATTTTAAAAATTATAAAAAAATATTTTAATATAAAATGTTTAAAATGCATATTACTAAGTACTTAAATAATAAAACAATGATCAAAAACTTTATTTTTAAAAGAAATAAATTCTAAAATTTTAATAGTACAAAATGTCATTTGTTTATAGAAAACTATTCTTTAAAATCTATGTATTATAGTCTATTTTATTTTTTTAAATTTTTTAGAATACATACTTTTTAGAAAAAAATCTAATAAATACTAATTTAATTTTTTTATTTCTAGAAAATATTTATTTTTAAAAAAAAATTAATATCTTACAATTTTTTTTAAAGTGTTTCTTATTAAAATATTATTTTTAATTGATTATAAACTTTTTAGCATTAAAAAGGTCAATAATATTATTAATATTATAACTATTGAATATAAGAGTTAATATTTTCACTTAATAAGAGTGAGAATTAAAGATGTGATATGCAGTTGCCAAGTGGCACTAATTGCCTAAAATTGTGACAAGTGTCAAAAATTATTTTTGTTTACTAAGATGGTAAGATTAAGTATTATATGTAGACACCCAAATTTTGCCTATTCAAATAATTTTCAAGAAGACGTTAGCGGTATTTTGATGCTAAGATAATGTTCAGAAGCCAAGTTATCCTGGATTCGAGCTCCTAAGAAGTTTTTCTAAAAATTATGACTTTTCTCTATAAATGATGAGTTGATGGTGAATATGATCGATTGGTAACACGTTGGCACGATTATACTTTTTAATCCAAAAATTAGACGTTCAAAAAAAATTATTTTTAAGGATAATATTTTTAAGTATTTTACATTTAGTTTATAAATTACATAAATTACTAGGATAATTTTAAACAATTGTAAAAAGGTAATATGTCAAAGATTTGAGGGATTATATATGTTATATATATTTAAAAAATTTTGATCATTTACAAAATTTATAAAACATATTAACCAAAAGTGAAATAGTAACAAATCATAAAAATTATCTCGTTAATTTACTATATAATTTTTGATTAATTTTAATTACTAGTATTTAAATATTTTTTCTAAACTTGTAATTAGCAGTTATTGTAAAATTTAAGCCTTCACATAAGTATTGACATATCAAAATTACCAATTCAAAACTCGTATGCAATGTATAATAGTTTGCAAAATATAAGTATAGATTACCATGTTTTTACCTCAAATTAACATGTAAAATAGTAAACAACGCTACGAAACTGACATAACGTTGAATGAGTATTATTATATTATTATATATATTAGAGTAAACTTCTCTTTTGCTCCCTGTGGTTTGACAAACGTAACAATTTTAATCCAAATTTTGAAATTTTGCAATTTTCCTCCATTAGTTTCAGAAAATTAATCATTTTCATCCAAAGTCCATTTAAACTTTGGATGAAAATGGTTACTTTTGTCAAACCACAGGGACTAAAATGGTTAATTTTCTGAAACTAATGGAGGAAAATTGCAAAATTTCAAAATTTGGATGAAAATGGTTACTTTTGTCAAACCACAGGGAGCAAAAGAGAAGTTTACTCTATATATTAAAATGCAATCAAAATGAATAGTATAAACATGTATATTATATATATATATATATATTAAATAGTAAATATTATATATATAGTGAAAAAACGTAGTTCTTTTTAGGGTTCGATGGTGTTCGGAGAAAGTAACGGTGATTTATTTGTTCTCATAAAAAATCTATGTTTGATTAGATATTTGGGTTTTTTTAATTTAACAAATTGGTTGCCGTTGAAAAGAATTTTGTGAGTAATTTTTTATTATTTTCATAACATATTTGTATAAATTTTATATGATTTTATGTTTTAATGAGAAAGTAGTATAAAGTTCGTGAAAAGAGATTTGATTTTGTTATGTAATTTATGATTTTGAAAATGATATATAATTACCATTATTCAGAGTGCGTTGCGATAACCCACCGCAACGCACGACGAGAAAAAAACTAGTTAGAATCGTTTCTAAGTTAGACATCCAAATGTCTCAAAAAAATAAAAGTTACACATATGTAACAAGTTCGTCTAATGGATGTTTTAGACTGTGACTTATAATCTCCCGACCATGATCCATGTTTGATGTTAATGTCTTGTCATATTAATTAAGTTTACACCCACAATATTGATGATATTTTTATGTGTTATATGTTAGTAGTGTCATTTGTGTATTATACGACATTTTTTGGTTAGAACATGGTCTTTAACCTTTTATAAACATAACCTTATGTGCCATTTTGTTTGAAGCCTTAAATAGAGTTATTTGACCATAAATTTTCACACGTTTTAAATATTAACAAAATTTGAGTAATTTTTCTCTAATCTATTAAGTTTATACCACTTGAAATGTTTTCACAAGTTCATGTCAAACAATAATTGTAATTGCTGAAGCACCTAGCTTGTGTCAACTGTTTGAAAGATAAGTTTGTCATAAAGTTGAACGAGGTCAATGGTGTTTGAAAGAGAACATGAAATCTAACACACGAAATTACATTTTATAAATAGGCTGACTCAATTTTGATAAAAATGAAGTGACTAATGTCAAAATGAGGTGGATAAAGTTTTATATCACGCTCTTGTAATAAAACTTTGATTTGATATTTTATGTAATTAATCTGTCTACCGAAGACTCTTGAATTTCAATGTTTCACATGTAAAATTGGATTTTATATGAAATCATGGATGAGAGTTACAAAAACATAAGAAATTTTGTTTGAATCATAATATACATGCACAACACGACAACATTCGCGAATAAATAAACGTAATTTACTAGAAAATGTGAATAAAATAAACACAACAACTTACGAGATGAAAAAATATGATCTTGCATTTTTGAATGCTACGGTTCTTACTCGAAAACTTCAGAGAAAGCGAAAGGTTGAAGTTTAACGACCAAGAGTGAAAAAATTTGAGGTTTTCTTTATCTTTATGATGACGAACTACGGTGGAAACGATAGTTGTTTTTAGTGGCGTGAGATTGGAAGAAATACAATACCCACTTGTTAGAGGCTTGCTTCTTAGAATGGAAGGTTATGGATTCAATCTCATTCAAAGGTGTAATTAAAAGTGTAAGGTGTAATTAAAAGTGTAAGGTGTAATTTAGTTGGGAGTAAGCATAGCCGTTCAAAAAAAGATTGGAAGAAATACTATAGTTCATTTTTTGTTCATCGAGAAAAAAGATCCGTTAATATTTATAAACGAATATATTGCTTATATAAAATATGGCTTGTAATTTAGTGATTATTAATATTGTTATGTAACATCGACAAACAAAAACAAGGGGATGATTGGTAGCTTATTCATGGTATCTTTAAGAGGGTATCTATTGGTTAGAAGCTAAGATTTGTGGTTCAATATAATACTTTAAATAATTTAAAAAAATAAACTTAAACTAACTAATTCAAGTACTATAAAGACTTAAACACTGTAACAAAAAAAAAATCGAAGACTCAAACAACGAAAAATATCGAAGTTGAGTTCAAAGTTTAAAGATGAATTTTGATGTTATGTGGCTAGATCTGATGTTTTAAAGACATATTAAAAATTTAGGATTAATATATGTCTCAAATAATCATGGATATGTTCCCGTTTTACCTGACAAAAATCAACAAAAAAAACTAACTAGATCTCCTAGGGCCAAATGCACAACGCAAACCACCACTTAACACGCAGACCGATTTTTAAAACACTATTTACTAGCACTAAAGTTGTTAAACAACCTCTAAATACCATATACCTCAGATATTATAGCTATAGTTACATAAACATGCAACATAATCTAGGTAATACAAAAATTTAGTACTAGATTAAGTTTTTTTAAACCTATAGAATCAAGTTTAAATTTAATCTTTTTCGTATTCACCTCATCTACTCTTGTTTACACTCTAGTCAATGATTATTTTTTATATACATTTATTTTTATTTTTTAAACTCTCTAGAAATCGTTTATTTTACAAACAAATAACTTAAATAATAACTCTAAAAAAACTTGAATAAATTTGGGGCAGTTATTTCAACATTTGCTGCACGTATGTTGATAAATATATTAATCTAAAATATAATAAATTAAAGTTTAAAAAGTAAGACCATAAAGTTCCTACATTATTATACGAGTTGTATGAGACCCCTCTTACAACCTTATACGGTTTATTAACCAAACATGGACTAAAAGATGTGTCTATTTGGCATGAATTAATAAAATGGATAAAAGAATGAAATATGAGAGAATAAACTAGACGAGAGAATAGAATGAATTATTATTCTATTGTCATGTTTGGTTAATATTCTGGAGTGAAATAAATCATTACTTAATAGTATTCAACAAGACATGAATGAATAGAACATAATTCATTAGCATGTCAATTCCTTGTTTATGAGATGAGTTGAGCCATCGTTCTGGACGAGGGTCGAGGGTAAAGTCAAGGTTCTGACACAAATTAGATAATGGTTTGAACAATGGTTTGGTCATAATTCGAGACTTCGAGTCATAGGTCATGTCATGATTTATTGCATAGTTCAAATCATATGTCATGATTTGAGTCATGAGTCGGGTTAGCAGTTAGAGCATTGTTCATGTTATCGGTTGTGTCGTGATTCAGGTCATGCCCATTGAGTCAAGGTAAAGGTCATGGTGGTTGGGTCATGGGTCAAATGATAGTTCGAGGTCTTGATTGCAGTTATGGTTTGGGTGATGAATGAAAATAGCTAAAAGAGAGTGAATCGCATTCCTTATGTAACAATCTATTCACTCATATGTACCTACCAAACATGTTTTGTTTCATTATAGCACAATGATTAATGTTATATATATAAAACACTATCTTTAACGTTATGTCGTAATTTATAGAAAGTGTAGTAGCGTGAAATGAACCAATTTGACGTAACAACCTCGTAATTTATTACCAAGTAAATGCACAATGAAAAGGGCTAACCTAAAGCAGGTGCGTTTTAATATTTATATTTATTGCATAAATCGTATAGGATCATTGTGATGATAGGCTTTTATTTCCTAAAAGAAACAATAAAAGATACGGGAGGGAGATGTTGCGGATTTGTTTTATTAAATTAAATTAGGATGGCAGGTCAGGGAGTCGCTTTATTTGAGTCAAATCCAATCTTGACGCAGCTCTGCCTGGCCCATCACCTCCCCTACCATTAGCCTTAATTTATTTATACTATTCTCCAAAATTTTAACTCTACCCATTCAAATAAAAAAATAAAGTTGTTTTTGAAATACTAAGTATGGAATGTTGCGTTATTGACATTAATGTGATTAATTATAAAAAATAAAGTGTCATATGGCGACCCGGTTGTATGAATTAAGACAAAGATAAAAAAACAATCATATAACGATGTTCTGAAGTTGGTGTCAATTTTATTACTGGTTGATATCGTCCACAATTATTATTGTTTTTTTAAAATGAATGAATGAAACTTATTGGTTAAAAATCAAAATTATATATATAGAGAGGATGGTTCCTTTGTTAACACTTCCTTATTGCGATAACCGCATAACCCTAGCACTTTTTTGCGTTTTTTTGCCCGAATCTTTTTTTTTGCATGGTCTTTATTATACATAAATAGATGGGTTTCTTTTTTGTGTTTTTGTTAATTCATCACCGTTTAGAAATTATTTACAACCATAAGTAAGTGTAACGACTTACAGTTACTTACTTACATTTACTTACTTACGATTGTAAATAATTTCTAAACGGTGATGAATTAGCAAAAACACAAAAAAGAAACCCCTCTATTTATGTATAATAAAGACCATGAAAAAAAAATTCGGCAAAAAACGCAAAAAAATGCTAGGGTTATACGGTTATCGCAATAAACAAGGGTTAACATTTGATCATTCCCCTATATATATATATATATATATAATATAGGGCTATTAAAAAACCATAATTTTGAATAAAATCAAAAAAACTAATCACGATCATTACCAAATTTTTCTTCATTTTTTATTTCTTTTTATTATAAGATAAAAGATGTAAAAAAAATTTGTATTTCATATTATTACATAGGATTAGGTTCAAGTAAAAAGGGTGAGATTGGTGAAAATGGTGAGAAAAATTGTGGATTTCACAAGTGGCATTACTCTAATTTTATAAAAAGGGTATTTTGGTCATTGTGTTTATTGCTTCAAGTTATCGTGTTTAATGCTTAATGCCATTGTGTTTAATATTTTTGTTATTTTGTTTTATTTTTATATCATATTGTGTTATTTTGTTATTGTTTTTTATGTATTAAATAAATTGTTCTTATTTATTTTTTATGTTTTATGTATTAAAAGTACATAATTGTGTTATTTTACCATTATGTTTATAAAACTTATAATTTTAAAAAACATAAATTGTTTTTATTTTTTGAAAAATACATTTTCGTCATTGTATATATGTTTATGTCATTGTGTAATATATTCACCATTATATTTTATCGTCAGAACATTGTGTAATATAATCATCATTGTGTGTTATGTTCAGGTCATTGTGTAATATATTCGTTATTGTTTTTTATCTTCAGATGATTGTGTAATATAGCAGCATTGTGTCTTACGTTCAGGTCATTGTGTAATAGTCATTATTTTGTTTTACGTTAAAGTCATTATGTAATCTACGCGTCATTGTGTAATATACACATTGTGTGTTATGTTCAGGTCATTGTGTAATATGTTCATCATTGTTTTATTTCCAGATGATTGTGTAATATAGCATCATTGTGTTTTACGTTCAGGTCATTGTGTAATAATCATTATTTTGTTTTATGTTAAGGTCATTGTGTAATCAACGCGTCATTGTGTTTTACGTTCAGGTCATTGTGTAATACACACATTGTTGTATTAAATGAATTTGTTTTGTTTTATCATTATGATTTACATATAAAAAGTATGTGATTTTGTCGTTTCACCAATATTATTTTTAAAGCTCATGAATTTTTAAAAAAAATTAGTTAGACATTACGACGACAAAAAGAAACACTTACAAACAAAAAAAAACACTTACAAATAAAAAGACACAATAATAGACAATTAGACATAATGACGCATTACAAATATAAAAGGTAAAAAAAACGTTTTTTTTTTATTTTTTTATATAACAATATTATACTCGCTTTAAAGATAAAAATATGCTCGTTTTTTTGGTGTAATTTTTTTAAAAAAAAATATTGTATGTAAAAGTTATGACCGTTTAAAAAAATGGGGGGAACATGATAAAAAGTCAACAAAAGTGTATGACTAAAATACCCTTTCACTAACTTTTTTAATACAACTTTGATCTCAACCATTAAATTATATATCTAATGGCCCACAATTCTTCTCACATTTCTCACAAATCTAAGCATTTTTACTATAACCCCACCCTTATTACATATATGTATTTGTATGTTACACATACTAGTTACAAGTGAAATTTTCTATGTTCATGATATAAATTTTTTTTTCAATTTTTTTTTATTATAACATTTATAACCTTATAATAAAAAATTATGAAATTTGTTTTTAAATATATTGGTTAATATGACTTTTCTTACTTTTTTTAAAATAAAAAGTTTTCTCATGAACATTACCCTCCCTCTCTCTCTCTCTCTCTATATATATAGTAGGTTAAATCCCGTGTGTTACACGGGTTAAAAAATGACACGAAGTATTTTAATAAAACTTATTTTTACAAAACTTTTATTTTTACTTAAATTACAAATTTGAAAAAAAAATGTAAATAAAAATTGATTTTTAGAACATTTTCATATTTTTGTAAACTTTTTTAAGTGTTTTTTGATAAAAAAAATACTTCATTTTTAATATTTTGTAAAAAGTATAAAAAACAAAGTGTTATTATAAATAACAAAGTGTTATTATAATATTAATAAAGTATTATTATAATATTTAACAGTTCCTTGTTAATAACAGCACTTTGTTTTTTACACTTTTTACAAAACTACCAATTTGTATTTGATCTTAAAACCATAATATCATTATCATTATATTATTATATATATTAAAAAGTATATTTTGTTTCTGAGGGGGAATCACTGTTCCTTTTGTTACCTTTTCTTATGCATGTAGTACAAGTTATCGAGGCATGGATTTTCTGAGGATAAGTTTCTTTATTTATCATTTCTTACCCACCACTTCTCCTGCGAATCAGGTAATCTCTTTGGTTTCTCCGACTGAGTCGTTTTTTTCGGTTGGTTATTTCTCATCCCATCGCTTAGTCTTTCTCCTGATTGTATCTCTGTCTGTCGAGTTCATTAATTAGGCTTCGTCTGTACGGGCGGCCACCGGATACAATTGACTGAGGTGAAGCGTGGGTGGTTGATATATGTTGTTGTCAGAGCCGTTTCATACGTTGTCCACTTTGGTAGCGGCCATGGTAGATTTCTATGTAAATTTTTTATTTTTTGCTTACCAGTGATGATTAGCTTATTTTCATCCAACCATTGCTTCAATCCTGTCTTCTGTTTTAGATGGACTATCGCCATAATCCGGAGGTTTTAGGTCTTTTCTTATGATAACCAGTAGAGGTTGCAATTTTTACGCATATCAAATGAAATGGGTTGGTTTTTGGTAAACAATTATAGTATAACAGGTTGAAATTGGTAATATCATAATATTGAATTTGTTGAGATGTATAGTACTTAAACACAATACGGGTCAAGATGGGTAATCAAAAAACTATGTAAATGCAATGGATTTAAACATTTAAGAATGGTTAATAACATATTTGATAAGAAAATCACTAAGAATTATCTAAATGGACTATTTGTTTACGTATAACACATATTAAGTTAAACTAAATTAATGTTTTTTAAGAACAATCCATTTAGACCCGAACTAATTTTGCTTAAAACCCGTTCTGACCTTCACATATCCTGACCCGCGCCCATCCTCACCCGTTACCCAACCCGACTCAAACTGCCCATTTTGCCGTGCATAATAACAGGTGAGATTGTACCCCTAACTTTGTGTTTTAAGGAATCTCTATATGATAAACGATAATGATGCCATGAGGTGATCTGAATTCTATGGTGGTGATGATATCTTTTTAATTGGTATTAAGGTTTTTTTATAGCCTTTTTCATCTCTCTATGACTGCAATATGGAGACCATTTTCTTTCATATATTTTGAATTTGATATTTCATATGTTAGGCATGGTTGCATTTTGCATCTTTTGAACGTTGTATTATTATTTGGTTAGAGATGGTTGTTTACTCAATTTCATTAGTAAAGCTATGAATAATAGTAAGTTTACTTTGCACCTTGAAAGTTTTATTGAGTTCTAATGTAAATTATGCTTGAATCTTATATGTTTTCACTACTGTTCTCAATGATAATGACAATTTGCTATTTTGAGCAATGTTACTTTCTTGATTTAATGTCTCGGGTATAATAAATTCATTTTCAATGTGTATGACATATTAGTAAAATTCTTTGTTATAGGTCTTGTAGGTTTGATAATAGCTTCACTCAAATATGTATGGTAGTCATCCTTCCATAGTTCCATCTCTATTTTTAGAGCCTATTTAAAAAATTAGTTTAAGATAACAGTCACATAACCATACGAATTCCCGCCGCAACCCGTGGTTGGTAATCCTAGTTTATAATTATTTGATAAATTAGAAAATATAATTATAATTATCATTTAATATAAGAAAGAATGAATGAGAGTATAAACAAATGACATGTGGCAATAATGGTTTAAAAAATGACATGTGGCATTAATGGTCTAATAAGTTGACATGTGGCTAAAAAGATGTTTATTTATTATAATAGTAAGATATGAGACAGATCCAACACAAAGGAAATTAACGTGAAAAATATATGATAAATTTTGATCTATTAATCAAATTAATTAATTGTTAAGATTTAGTGGTCCCTATTGCATTCAATTTTCTCACAAAAAATGCGTAAAGATATAACTGGAATGGTAAAAGAGAGAATTGTTCATTTTTTGTATTAAAAGAAAATTTCCACTAGTTTTTTAAAAAAAATACGCAATTAAATAAAGAATTCATAATCTTTAATTTGAATATCATATTGAAATGGTTTTTTTTTCATTTTTTTTAACATGGTCCACATTTTTTTTACTTTATGCGTAATTTAGATATCTTATATGTTAGAACGTATTATTTTTGGCTTATGGAACGTATTTGTTGCCTTCTGAATGTTTTTTTTCCCTATACAATGTATCATTTTTAGCAACTTTTTGACCTTTGAATAATTAAGTTGTAAAGACCGATTCGTATTTTTTTGCCTATGGTCTGTATATATATATTTTTTGCCTATATACGGTAGCTTATTTTGAATACTAAAGTCTGTAAATCTTGGCCTATAGTCCACATTTTTATCCAGTTATGTATGTAGACATGACATTTTTTATTTTTTTTACGGATCCTTATAACCTTGTCTCAGATAACACATGACGCGTTATGCTGCTTCTTATGCTTCTCGTGTTAAGTTTCTTTGTACAGTAATTGCCCCCTACACACACACCATAACGTTAAAACCAAATATCAAACTTTCTCAACTTAATCTTGCTGCGTCCCGAAAAAGACTTGTAAAGATTCAACACTAATGCACATCCAATGGTTTTCTTGTATAAATTACGTTCCCAAACACATCCTTTTGTAGCATTCTATAACGAACAAACCAATAACATCAATCGCCACTAAATCATGTTTATGTTAAGATCCAAAATCATGCAAACTTGCAAGACTTGCAACATACCACAAGATTATATCTCACCAATCAATTTATAATCATTCTATATTGGGAATTCCTAAAACAAGTGCAACAAAGTTCAGCTTCAACAAACACACATTCACATTCACATTCACTTGTGGTTTCCAACGATTACAGGGTTACCCTGGTTTTGGAGGTTTCCGATGGTTACGTGACAGTTTTTGATGTTATTTATATATTACTGATTTATTTGCTTTGTGTTTTTTAAATAAAGATTAATTGTTTTTCATACCTTACGAGTTGTACCTTAATTAATTAAAATAATATTGTTTTTGTTTAGAATGCAATTCAATAAATGTTAAGATTAAAACATTAAAATACCTAGCCATCGTACTGGTGTAAAACTTGTTTCAACTGCCACTATCAACAAATATATTATTAATTTTCATTAATTTATAACACATACACTCATGTGACACACCCAAGCTTACATAGGACAATTGATCTCAACTCGTAACACACATGACCACCACTGCTACTAGGAATGAAAAGGTCATGACACAAAAATTCTATAGACATGTCTCAATGCATTTTGAACAATTTTTGTATGTGTTAATTTTTCGTAGCTACTATACATATAACAATAAACCATCACATAACGTACATGTAGTTTTTTACAACACAAATTAACCAATATACATTTGAAAATAGACATATATTTTGATATATAACTCACCATAATTTAAAGAAAATCCAAATCAAACATTTGGTCCCATAAGGATAAATAAAGTGATTGGATGATTGAATACTAAGGAATATATACAAAGGTAAGGGATCCTGGACCAGGGCGGATGACAACAAGGCATAAGTATGGTTTCTTAATTCCAGACCAACATTATACAAAACCTGTTTGCGCTTGTAATATGGTCCCTCTTTTTCATTATGTTTATTATATATAAACGAAGGTTTAAATAAAAAAAGAAATATTTTTATCTGAAAATGATAGAAAATAGTAGGAATTTAACATGTGCTATGTAAAAAAAGAAAGAAAATAAATTTTAATATAGACATAACATCTTTGTTGGATTTTTTCATAGTTTATCTTTAATATAAATGTAATATTGATATATGAAAAATGAAAACTAATATTTGTCTAAAATGTTCCAAACTTTTTGTACATACACTATATTTTCAAAAACGCAGAAGATTTAGAGAAAAATATACTGTATTTTTATTTTACAATGCATCAATATATAAAAATAAAATTACAACACAAAAACGTAGTACAAATAAATAAAAAACAAATAAATAACACAACAAAATGAACATAATGGATTTTTAAAGAAAGTATTAGTATTATACTCAAACTAAAAATAAAAAAAACACTTCATTTTGATTATTTTCAAAAAAAAATATTATAGTATGAAAATTTATGAGTGTTTAAAAAAATAAATCAATTTGTAAAAAATAAAAGAAATACATTTTCCTCTTATATTCTTTCAATTTTTCTCCCGTCACTTTAATCTCGTTAATTGATTTAAATTAGAAGGTTAAAAAAATTTTCCATAATTTTTAGACAACAAAAAGGTTTTTTAGATGACACATATACATTCAGAAAAGTTTTTAAACCTTAAAAATGTAGAAAATTATAAAAAGAGACGCATGTACATTATGTTAAAGAGTTTAGACGCCAAAATTTAAAAGAAAAGTGCACATGAAAGTTAAATGCAACTTCTCACCTCTTTTTTAAACATCGTTACTATTTTATTTGTTAATATTTAAGAAAATAACCATAAAATTGGCTGTTTTTTGGGTAATATACCAATAATATATAATGATCGATTTTACAGTGATTTTTTTAAAAATAATCTTACTATTATAATAAATAAACATATTTTTTTGTCACATGTCAAGTTATTAGAACATTAATGTTACATTTCATTTTATTAAACCATTATTGCCGCATGTTATTTTTTTATGCTCCCATTCATTAACTCTCATATTAGATGTTTATGATAATTATATTCTCTAATTTATCAAATAATTATAAATATAATGATAATGATATTATATACCTTTTATATATTAAAAAAATAATTTTAATAAATTAAAAATGAAGTATTTTTTTATCAAAAAACACACTTAAAAAAAGTTTACAAAATATAAATTTTTTCTTAAAATCAATTTTATTTAAAAAAATTGTATTGAATTTGTAGTTTTAGGAATAATAAAAGTTTTGTAAAAATAGGCTTTCTTAAAAAAAAATTTTTTTAAAACAAGTTTCTTGTAAAATATATAAAATTCAGTTTTCAACTCGTATAACACACGAGATTTACCCTAGTGATATATAAAATAGTTATGAATATTTTAAAACATTAAGGAAAACTTACACTTGACTTGTATTTGCATGCTCCCATGGTTTAATTCCAATTTTACCACTCTAGCCACTTTAATTCTATTCGATTATTTTTTTTAATTGTATAATTAATGCAGAGAACTAATGAGGTCTATGGGGATTCGTTGATCTTTCAAGCGATAAATTTTTATTTATTTTTTAATTAACTAGGTTATAAACCCGTGTATTACACGGATTTAATATAAAATATTAAATTAAAAGACGTCATTGGATGATAAAAATGTCATTGTTTAAAAACTCCTATTATAATATATTTTATTTTAAAAAAAATCATTTTTAAGATAACTTGTTTTTTACATTTTTTTGAAAATAAAATATTTATTACTTTAAAAATTTTGATTTTAGAAAATTCCATATTTAAAAAAAAATTTAAGTGTGCTATATAATAAAAAGATAAATAATATATAAGTTATTAATATTATAATTATTTAATAAGAAAAATAATTTATTTAATAAGAGAGGGAATATAATTATTTAATAGAAGAGAGAATTAAGTAAATGATACGATGTTGACAAGTGACAATAGTAGTGTAAAAATGTGACATGTGACATTAGTGGTATAAGAATGTGACAAGTGACAAATTTGTTACTCTTTTATTGTATGGTATAGATTTACAATTAGTCAAAAGAGTGCGATTTGTAAATCGATAAGGGTTGTCACGAGCTAAATGATAATCTGGATATTGCCTATTGGACATCCGATTAGATTGATACTATGCTCGATGCTACATCATGACGTGTGTATTAATATTAGCGTTTGATAGACAAGCTATATATAACATTAAAAAATGTTTAAACTTTCTAATTACCCTCTTAATAACATATTGCTATTATCAAAATGACCGGCCATGAAGCTTTTTTAAAAAAAAAAATTTTTGCATGAATAAATGTTTTGAATACGACATCACAAATTAAATTAAGTAAAATGATAATGTATATATTGTTAATTTATTGTATTCATATGTTGTTGGTTTGAACCCAACTAAAAATAAATAAAAAAATATAACAAAAACCCAAAATTGTGTATCACAACATATTTATTCTAGTTATGTATTTCGATAGGTCACAATTATAAAAATTCGAAGTTTATTAATAAAAAAATGTATATAAAAGAGTTGTACTTAAACTATCAACCGGCATTCATTATCTTTTGATGTAAATTGCCCACAATTAAAGTTTATTTTGACATAAATAACCTTTAAAAATGTATGCAAATGAAGTGATACTATTGTCTATAAATCATTATCTCCCTTAATTATATTATTTACTTGATAAATATAGCTAAGAAAGATATAACTATCATTTACAAATGTCAAACAAATTCATACGTTGGCACCCCAAAATAAATCAATCTCTGATTGTGATGGATTATAATCATTTTTCTTTGAGTTTGACAAGATAATGATTTGTTTTCACATGTAATGTTTTCCAATGAAGTCTTGTTTAGCTTTTTTTCATTGACAAAAGAAAATCAAAATATATAATAGATAAAGAAATAACTATACATATAAATCTTAGATGCATTACGATCATATTAATATCTCAACCATATTAATTAATATTAATGAACATTTAACGATAGAAGAAGACATTTAATTCTCTTAAACCGCTAAAAAGTAATACTGGTAAGGGTTACGAAAAACCGTTATCACATACATCACGTAGATTAGTGAGTGTGAAGAAAAGAGATCTGGATGTTTTGTTCTCTTATAAAATATCTTGGGTTGACCTAGAGCATGTATTGCTATGGGTTGAGACATGGATTTTCCTAGTTGTATGTTTTCTTCTGAACGGGTGGGTCGGATCAACACACTCTATTTTTCGGACAACAGATTGATATATTTACCAGAGTGATCCAGATGATTAAATGTGTTTGCGGTTCAAAGAAAATTAAAAGATGTTATTGGGAGTAATTAAAAAAATAAAATGGTAATATAATATAGTTTAACTGATCGAAAAATTTAAAAATAGTAATAATAATAAAAGAGGGAAGTGATAGGATACCCATGTCTTGGCTTCGATCCTTGATCTCACCCGGTTTTACCGGCCTTTCACCGTCATGTCTTTGGGCGGATGCTTGGGTCGGGTTTTCACGGGAATTGGTGGCTAGTGGGCTAGGGGCTCCGTCCGTCTGGACTAGTGGCTAGCTTGGACATCCTTTAGCTATTGGGAGCCGCACACAGAGTATCCGGCAGTTGACTAGTTGGTCGTTTAAAAAAAATAAAAGGGGTATAAATGTATAATTGACACCACATACATGAGCACCATCACTTCATACCCATGAAGCCTTTCATCACACGGTTTTTTAGGTGTTACTTACACCCTCATCAACTACAATACACATGCCTAATAAGTAATAATTATAAACTATTCTTAAACAAATGATTACTGCAAACTTAACAACTAACTAAGGCAATCAGATGTTGCTGGCCTTCATGTTTCACATTGCCACATAAGTTTCCACTTACATGCACCTTTGAGGGGTACATTTGAGGCCTTTAGGAGTGTGGTATTCTCATTTCCAATCTTTTCCCTTGACTAAGGTGTTGTTTGTTTCTCAGTAAAAGGTCTGCATAGCCTCTTTTGTCTGTGCTGTTCATACTACGCGCAGATTGTCATCTGCATACAGTTTGTTTTTCGAATATTTTCATTAAAAAACGTCTGTCTGTTCTCTTCTTGGTACATATTTGGCCCAACCACTGCTATGATCTTATTAGGTATGTAGAGACTATCCATCATCACCCACCACTAGAGGTGTTCAAAAAAATCCGAATCCGAAATATCCGAAAAAATCGGATATCCGGAAGTTCGAATATCCGAAAGTTCGGACATCCAAAAATTCGGATTCGGATTCGGATACCTATTTTGAAAATTTTCGGATAGTTCGGATATCCGAAATAGTTTTTTTCGGATATTCGGATACTTTTTTCGAATAATTTTTCGGATATTTTGATATCTGAAATATATATTTTTAAAATTTTTTATTTTTTTCCCTGATATCGGATATGAAATTTCGGATTCGAATATAGAAAATCACTATCCGAAATTTTTGGATATCCGAAACTTCGGATATCCGAAAATAAACACCCCCCATCCACCACCGCCGGACACCTCTACCACCACCGGCGGTCTCCCCCACCATCAACACCACCATCGGTCACCCCCACCACCACCGGCGGCCACCACCATCCGCCACCACCCTTGGTCACCCTCATTACCTGTGACACCTCGTAATTTCCAGGTCAGCATTTATGTTATTTTAATAATAATGTGTATTATTGTTACATACGTGACACTAAAATTAGTGAATTTAGTGTGACACGTGCCACAACAGTCTGACACGTGGCACAACAGTCCAAACACACACAACAACACCGATGATTCGGGGAATCATCGCAAAAAGCTCGCACGTGTCTTGAATAACGAACGTTGGTGAAATAAACAAACCACAAATCCAATTTCACAACACTTAGTCTCTGTTGAACCTAAAACAAGAGAAACAATGTTAATATGTCAAGAATCGATGATCGTAATCGAGAAATACGCGAAAATTGATTCGAAACAATTAAATTGGGCCTATTGGGCTCTTCCGGGATCCATCGCGGTACGCGAAGGGCCTCTGGTTGGGCCTTGGCGGTACGCGAAGAATAGGTGGTGAAATTTGAATTCTCCGAAAATCGTCGCGGTATGCGACGACCGATCAACTTCCATCTCCGCGGTACGTGGCGTGTTTCGGGAAACAAACGATTATTTTAATCATCACGGTACGCCGAGAGGGACTCTTGTCAGTCTCGGCGATACGCGGCGACTGCAAACACGCAAAATCTTTATAAAACCAAAGCTAATCATTAAAGCTAATCATTTCTGTAACTCTTTACACCCAATCCTCTCGACTGAAAACCTTCTACCCGGCCGTTATCAATCTGTGGCATCACCATTACCCACTTGGAGCTATCTTGGAGCTATTCTTGACCCATCCTTAAAGACATTGAAGACTTGAAGCTTTGGAGGAGCTCATATACCTATTCCCTGCACTTCATCTACTTCTGGAGCTTCCCCAACGACCTCTGGAAGGAATCACGACCCCTACAAACTCCATTTCAGTGATTTGAAGCTTTGTGAGGTAGTATCTATGCTCATTGTAGCCTAAAACCACACACACTCACACATGCAAGCTAATATGGCCACATGCAACACTATCACCACCTTAATCACGAAATTTTGATGCTATGGATCTGTTATTTAGGGAGATTGTTACTGATTTGACGATCTTGAGATGATCTATGGTGATGTTAGTAAGATTTGATGACTATTTGTTATGAATACTAAGAGATGGTGACATTTGACTACATGCATGCACAATCTAATGTGTTCTAGTTGATTTTATATGTAAGAACATAGTTATTATGGTATCTAGAATGTTTTACAAGATCTATCATGGTTACTTTTGTCAAGAAATGGTTATTGCTATTTTTAGAAACTTTATTGTTACAAAATATGAATAGATGATAAAATGGGCATATGCATGTGACTAGAATTATTGTGTGATTAAAATGATGAGATTTGGAGTTTTGATTAGTTAAAATATGTGTGAAATGTGATTTACACCATGGTTTCTAAATATAGTAACTTTTAAAGTTACAAATGGTCCAACGACAATAAACTTGTTAATACTTGTATGCTCAACATGATTATTTGTATTGATATGTAAGTAGTAGGTGTTATTGATGCTCTTGAATCATTAAAATAAGGATTTAACATAAATTACTATAAATAGTAACTTTATTTTTGGAAATCGGTAAATAGCAATGTGCTAGTTTTAACAAGCATGCTTAACCGGTTATTTGAGACTACGATAATAATGTTTTGATGAGTTGATTGATAGACTTAGTGAAATACGCTTATTTTTGTGACTTATTATAAATAGTAACTTTTACACGAGAAACGTGCTTAAATGATTAAGTATGACTATGTACTATGTGATAACATGATCATATAGGTTGATTACGCATGCTAGAACAAACGAAAAATGATTCCTTGTATGACTTGCTTGGTTTAGAAACTTTCCTAAAAAGGAAACTTACTATAAATAGTAAGTTATTCCACGGATACGAATTATGTGCTCACACACACACCACACAACACAAACCGCACGTGAAATGATCACTTGAACTAAACACGTCACCAACGAGTCGTTAGGTCAAACACGGTCAACACGGTCAACGCAAACCCACATAACAACTAAGAGTTGTTAGGACAAGAACACGGTCCTGTGAGACCCACACGAATGTGAACACAATCTCATAACACCTATGTGATATAGGTAATCGATAAGAGGTGCATTAAACAGTTCACGCAAAGAACGCACTCCTAAACTCAGGTCAGCTTGCAGCCTCACTTTTACTCTTTAACTGTTTTGTTAAACTCTTGGGGTGAGAATACTATGCAACTGTTTTAGATATATGACTGGTATATTGTAAAACTATTTTGAGTGTAACTATTATCGCAACAAGTCCCCACATATCCTTACCGTTAGTTGTGTAACAAACGAGTCATTATTACGTAGTACTACTGGGTTTGACCAGCCCCACTCGGCAACAACATTGACTGGACGTCATAACGAGTGTAATATCGATGTTGACGCTGGGTTCAGCGATGACCCGGGGAGGCAAAGGAAACAGTCGAGTTTCGGTGAGATGAACTGACACACTTCGGATCGTGGATCCAACAAACAACTTAACATACCCAGTATATGTCTGTCTTATTGTTTTACTACCGTCTAAACCTGTGAACTCACAAACTCTATGTTGACACGTTTTCGTATGTATTCTCAGGTAATTGATGTATCACCATCTATGTCACACCCCCAATTTCCAACTAACGGAATCATACCGTTTGGGAACGTGACAAACCAGGATCTCAGATCATTAGACATAGCGAAGACCTCTATATGAATTTTCAAAACATACTTTGGTCTTTAAACATAACATCAGAGTTTACAAAAGTTTGCGGAAGCGTTTAAAACCAATAACAGTTGTAAAGTAAACATTACAAAACATAATACTCAAATGTTCAAATTCAAATATTCAAAAGGTTTATAATGCATGAGACTCTATCTCCTAGTCCATGCCATCTTTAACGCGCGCCTTAGCGTCCTGAGAAAACATGCAAATCAAGTCAACACAAAGGTTGGTGCATAACACAGGTTTTAAGCATTCATAATGTTCAAAATAGCAGTTTGAATAACAAGATTGTAGATAACATAATCACACATGCACAGTCATGATAGCTAGTCATATAAACTATTTACATAAGTGTTCGACACCGAAGCTGACGGATTGCCATGCTATAGCATGTTTTCGCCTTGCCACTATTGTCTATCACAACAATAGTAAAATTGTGTTTGGTCAGTCAAACACCTGCGTAGATCCCATCTACCAGGTGAGGTTTGTCAAACCTAATAGATCTATTTCCAACTACCACGCTTTGCATTACAGCAAACTAAACGGTTCGAGGTGTGTAAGGACTTTCAAGTTGATATGTTTTCACATAATGTAAACAGCTAACTCATGCAAGTGATATGTATCTAAAAACAGTTTGTTGCACATGTTTTCTCCCCCAAAACAGTTTAAAATAAGAAAGGGGCCGTGTACGCACCTTTAATAATTGCAGAATGATCAACTATGTGAGTTCGTGTAGAAAATCCTCTTACGAAGGATCTGTGTTTAAACAATAACACTGTGTTATTCGAATAGTCGTTTTGTGCTTGAAATCACATACGTGTCAACACACGTATGTTAAAGTGTTAGGAATACGCATACGTGAGTACGCGTGCCTTTGAAATCGTTTAAATAAAATCGTATTTGATTTTATTTAAATAGCCGTAATTATACGCGATTTCGTTTTTGAATTAAAATATAAATTTTAACATTCTAATACGTTCGTATTCTCGTTACGGTTCCAACGCAACTTGAACGGATCAAATCGGATTTAAAACGAGAAAGATATGGGCCAATTACTAACACAATTGCCAAAAACCCAAAACTGTTGGGGGCCGGGCTCGAACCCGCGACCTCCAACCCAACCTACACACGCACAAACCATCTCATCTGATGACACATTTGTTACAAGATTCAAACTTAAATAGTTTTAAGCAATACTGAACCGGTTTCCTCCCTTTTCATAGCCGAAGCATACCTAGTCCCAATTGAACCTCGGTTCGAATCCGATTAACATCAACACCATAGGGTTTTCATTTCTGGAATCTTACCGACCAAGTGGGTGAGTTTAATTTGAAAATAAACTACTCTAACCCGTTTAATTGAATGTGTAAACATCCGAATGTGGGTTTACCCATTTCCAATTCAAATCGATTAATTTCATGCTCAATTGTTTCTGGATTCATAGGGTTTTCCCTTATCATAGTATTTCGAACCCTTCTGTACTAATTAATTCAAAAACTAAACCCATTTACATCAAAATCCCCAAATCCTTTAAACTAGTAAACCCTAGAAATAGAAATCTATCAATTCGTGATTGTTTCTTAAAATTAACATAGGATTATCCTTTGTCGAGGTCTTCTGAAGTTACCCATAACAACTAATTTCATTCTTAAACTCATTTGGATCCAAATCCCTAAAACCGTTTCACTTAAGAACCCTAAAACTCGAAATCTAACAATTCGTAGTTCCATTATGAAATTAACATAGCATTAACCTAAATCGGGACTTTCTGGAACTACCCATGCCATTTGATTTGAATATCAAATTCATTTAATACAAAATCCCCAAAACGTGTTCTAGGATAAACCCTAGAACTCGGATTCATACCATTTGATGTTAGAAGCCGCAATTAGAATATGGGTTTACTTAATCGACATGTTTAGGTTGTGTGGGGATAGATTTTTACCTTGTTTGATGTTCGCTTGATAGAGATCGACTAATGACTTGATTTCGGCAATCCCACAATCGAATTAGTCCCCTCGATGCTTCTGGCTTGGAATTCTTGTGTGTAACAGATCCTAATGATACCGATTTAAGTTTCTGGAACTTCAATTGTAAGGAATTGGATCGGCTTTTACGAATTTGATACATATTGATAACGGTTACAACTCTTGGCCCTTAATTGGTTTAAATTCGATCATTTATGGACTTAATAACCGATAATCATTGATATTCATCATTAACATGACAGTTATGAATGATAATTTCGATTAATTATACTGGTTTAATAAGAATTTCGAGTTTATCCACTTATTCAACCTAATTTTGACTCTCAAAGTCAAAATTGAGTCTTTTATGGAATTGTAATCCTAATCCTTGAAGTTTTATCATTCCAATACTGTTTCTGAACAATTTTCATCCTTCTATTTTGATTTTAAATGATTTCCCATCATTTCGGTTAATTTCTGATTAACAAAGTTAACTGCGAATTGCCGGATTTTCACTAATTAAGCCAATTAAAACATTTTTTGGGCTAAATTTATCCAATTGGACTTCTCAAATACAATTGAGCCTCATTGGGCCTTCCTTGGCCTTATTGGGCCTTCCCTGGGCCTACTTTGTTTTCATTGGGCCTCACTTGACCTTATTGAGCCTTACTGGGCCTCCCTTGGCTTATTGGGCCTACATTGGTTCTGTTGGGCCTATCTTGGTTCTATGGGCTTGCTTTGGCCTTACTGGCCTTCTTGGGCTTTCATTGGCCTTATTGGGCCTACGAGGGTTAACGAGGTTAACTCGAAAAGTCGGATTGTCACATCATCCCCTTGTTGAAGGAATTTTCGTCCCGAAAATTAGTAAGTGTTAGGAGTAGTTAGGAAACTACTTACGAATTTAAATCGTACGTGTTAGTGTGGTTTGATCATTCTGTGTGCTTGTGTGTACTCACACACAAAGTCTAATGCTTGCAACATCACAACTCAAATGTGATCGTTCAATGTGACTGTTTGCGTGTACACTAGTTAGTTCACCTAACTGTGACTGTTTGTGTTTGATCATACTGTGTTGTGTAACCTCACACATAGTGAGTGTCTGAAACTGTTTGTACTATGTAACCCCGCACATAGCAAAATGTGTAACCAATCATGTATGTACTACCATAACATGTAACATATGAAATGTAGCACATAAAACATATAGAATGTAACGTAGCACAAATGTTTGTAACAAAATCAATTGAATAAATAAAATGTTTGTGCTTACAGTTTGAAATTTGCAGTGTTGATGTGTGAAAACATCACGTCATCCCCTTGTTGAAGGAAATTTCGTCCCGAAATTTAACGTGCGCTCT
This sequence comes from Mikania micrantha, assembly GCA_009363875.1. Taxonomy (NCBI): domain Eukaryota; kingdom Viridiplantae; phylum Streptophyta; class Magnoliopsida; order Asterales; family Asteraceae; genus Mikania; species Mikania micrantha. Next base: position 2,736,870 of record CM018692.1, read on the forward strand.
CAGTGTTAGCAGTAGCTGTTTTGAATAGATAAGGATATTTCTTCATCATTTGGTCTTCCCGTTCCCATGTGAATTCAGGACCACGTCTTGAATTCCATCGAACTTTTACTATCGGAATCTTGCTTTGCTTCAGTTGTTTGACCTCCCGGTCCATTATTTCTGCTGGTTCTTCAATGAATCGCAACTGTTCATCTACTTGTATTTTCTTCCAACGGTACAATCAATGTCTCGTCAGAAAGACATTTCTTTAAGTTCGACACATGAAAGACATCATGAACTCCACTGAGTTCATCCGGTAGTTTGAGTTGATACGCAACCGGACCAATCCTTTTCAGAATCTCAAAAGGTCCTACGTAACGTGGACTAAGCTTCTCGCGCTTGCCAAATCGTATTACACCTTTCCAAGGTGATACTTTTAGAAGAACTCTGTCTCCCACTTGAAATTCCAACGGCTTGCGACGTTTGTCTGCATAACTCTTCTGTCGATCCCGAGCCGCTGCCATACGGTTCCGAATTTGAACTATCTTCTCTGTTGTCTCGTACACCAATTCAGGACCTGTTATCTGACTGTCTCCAATCTCAGCCCAACAAACTGGTGAACGACATTTGCGACCATACAAAGCTTCAAACGGTGCTGCTTGAATACTTGTATGATAACTGTTGTTGTAAGAGAATTCCACCAACGGTAAATGATTCTCCCAGCTATCACCAAAGTCAATTACACAAGCTCGTAACATATCCTCGAGCGTTTGAATCGTACGTTCACTTTGACCGTCGGTCTGTGGATGATAAGCGGTACTCATATCCAAGCGAGTCCCCAATGACTTATGAAGAGATTTCCAAAAATTGGAAGTAAATCGGGCATCCCGATCTGATATGATAGAGATTGGCACGCCATGCCGTGCTACCACTTCCTTGATGTAAATACGAGTCAGTTTCTCCATCTTATCAGTTTCCTTGATTGCTAAGAAGTGTGCAGATTTCGTTAATCGATCCACAATTACCCATATCGTATCACAGCCACTCGGTGTACGGGGTAACTTAGTAATGAAGTCCATCGAAATCTGTTCCCATTTCCACATCGGTATCTCTGGTTGTTGCAGTAAACCAGATGGCTTCTGATATTCAACTTTGACTTTCGAACAAGTCAAACATTTGCTAACGTACTTAGCAATATCAGCTTTCATGTGAGGCCACCAATACAGTGCCTTCAAGTCATGATACATCTTGTCTGATCCCGGATGGACTGAATATCTAGACTTGTGTGCTTCGTCCATCACGAGTTCCCTTAAACCTCCATACAAAGGTATCCACATTCGATTTATGAAATAACGAATTCCATCAGCATTCGTATCCAACTGTTCTTCCATTCCCCGTAAAGATTCCTGTACCAAGTTTTCCTTTTTCAAAGCCTCGATCTGAGCACTGCGTACCTTGTCAGGTAAGTCAGTATGTATTGACAATCATAAGTGCACGAACCCGTCTTGTTGAAGTATCCTTTCTGCTTAAAGCATCAGCTACTACATTAGCCTTTCCCGGGTGATACTTAATCGCACACTCATAATCGTTCAACAACTCAACCCATCGTCGTTGCCTCATATTAAGCTCTTTCTGATCAAAGATATGTTGCAAACTCTTATGATCAGTATAAATAGTACACTTAGTTCCATACAAGTAATGCCTCCAAATCTTCAAAGCAAAAACCACTGCTCCTAACTCCAAGTCATGAGTAGTGTAATTCTTTTCGTGCGTTCTTAGTTGTCTGGAAGCATAAGCGATCACTTTATCACGTTGCATCAACACACATCCCAAACCTTGTGCAGATGCATCACAATACACCACAAAGTCTTCCGTCCCTTCCGGTAAAGACAGAATCGGTGCGCTGCAAAGTTTCTGTTTCAATAACTGGAATGCAGCTTCCTGTTTATCCGTCCAATTATACTTTGTTCCCTTGTGCGTAAGAGCTGTAAGTGGTTGAGCGATCTTTGAGAAACCCTCAATGAATCGTCGATAATAACCCGCCAAACCAAGGAATTGTCGTACCTCTGTAGGGGTCTTTGGCGCTTCCCAATTCTTAATCGCTTCAATCTTCGCTGGATCAACATGTATGCCCTTTTCGTTGACTATATGACCCAAGAATTGTACTTCTCGCATCCAGAAATCACATTTCGAGAATTTAGCGTACAATTGTTCCTGTTTCAGTAATTCCAATAGTAATCGAAGATGTTCGGCGTGCTCCTCCTCAGACTGTGAATAGATGAGAATGTCATCAATGAAAACAATGACAAACTTATCAAGATAAGGTTTACAAACACGATTCATAAGATCCATGAATACAGCTGGAGCGTTTGTCAACCCAAATGGCATGACCAAGAACTCATAATGGCCATAGTGTGTCCTGAATGCTGTCTTCGGAATATCCTCCTCCTGGACTCTTAGTTGATGATAACCCGACCTGAGATCAATCTTCGAGTAGTAACTCGAACCTTGCAACTGATCGAACAGATCGTCAATCCTGGGTAACGGATACCGGTTCTTGATAGTAACCTTGTTCAATTCCCGGTAATCGATACACATACGAAAAGTCCCGTCCTTCTTCTTTACAAACAATACTGGAGCTCCCCATGGTGAAAAACTAGGTCGTATGAAACCCTTATCCAACAACTCTTGCAATTGTGTGGATAACTCTTGCATCTCTGACGGTGCAAGTCGATAAGGCGCCCTAGCTATCGGTGCTGCATCTGGTGTAAGATCGATTCGGAATTCCACCTGTCTGATAGGCGGTAATCCCGGCAAGTCTTCTAGGAATACCTCCGGAAATTCACAAACTACAGGTATATCTTCAAGCTTCTTTTCAGCTACCGGCTTTTCAGTTATAAGTGCTATAACTGCCGTATGACCTTTTCGCAGACATTTGTGTGCTTTCATACAAGATATGAGACGCAGTGGCGTACTGCTCTTCTCGCCTTGTACATATAATGTCTCTCCCTGCGGAAGAGGTATGCGAACAATCTTTTCATGGCATACGATTTCAGCCTGGTTTTTGGATAACCAGTCCATGCCAATAACTACATCAAAACTGCCTAAGGCAATAGGCATCAGATCAATCTCTAATGTCTGACCCATCAAATCAAGGATACATCCCTTAAAAATGTTTTCTACTACAATCAACTTACCATCAGCTAATTCCACAGTGTAGGGACTATCTAAGGCAGTGGGACTAACATTTAGCAACTTAGCAAGTGAACTAGATACAAAACTCCGGTCGGCACCAGTGTCAAATAACATAGAGGCATAGTGATTATTTAAGAGGAACGTACCCGTGACAATGTTGGGATCCTCCCGCGCTTGACGTCCTCCAATCACAAACGCCCTGCCTCTAGCACCATTGTTGTTGTTGTTATTGTTGTTGTTGTTGTTGGTGCCATTTCCATTACCGTTGCCATTTCCATTACCATTGACATTATTGTCCCCGCCTTTCTTGAGTTGTGGACAATCTTTCTTAAAATGCCCCATCTTGCCGCACTCGAAACAACCCTTCTGTGTGTTGTTCTGATTGTTATTCTGGTTATTATGATTGTTCTGCAGCTCCCCGCGACAATCCTTAGCCGCATGCCCAATCTTGCCACACCTCTGGCACTTAGCTCTGTCACATTGGTTACCTGCATGATGATAACCACACCTGTTGCACTTGGGGTGCTTACCAATATAGCCCCCCGATGATGATGATTGCTGACCACTGCTGGAATTATGATAGGACTTGTTTGAGTCCTGCTTCCTGTTCTGCTGATTTGATTGTTGGCTGTTACCCTTGTAGTTGTTACCTTCCCACTTTCTCTTATGATCTCCTACCTTGGTAGCAGATGTTCGTTTGGGCAGGGTTCCCTGTAACACTGCCTGATCAGTAAGCTGATGTGCTAGACGAACAGCTTGTTGGATGGTGGTGGGGTTTGCTGAAGTAACCAACCCTTGAATCTGAGGCACTAGTCCTCCAATGTACCTTTCAATCCACTTACTGACTGGAGTAGCCATATGTGGTAGCAGTCTGGCCAGTTCATGCGACCTGGTCGTGTACTCTTCAATATTTGACCCCTCCATCTTGAGGTGCCAATATTCCTCCTCCAACTTCTGCATTTCACTGCGAGGACAATACTCCTCTTGCAGTAAAGTTTTGAAGTTGTTCCATGTCAACGCATTAGCTTCTCCCAACCCCAGAGTCTGAACATTGGAGTTCCACCAAGTCAGTGCTGGACCCTCTAATGTTCCAGTAGCAAATTTCACCTTGCTTTCATCAGGGCAGTTGCACATTTCGAACACAGACTCCGCCTTTTCAATCCACCGAAGGAGTCCAATGGCCCCCTCCGACCCTTTGAAATTGTGAGGTTTGCAGTCCAAGAACATCTTGAACGTGCAGACTTGTGGGTTAACCAATCCCCCAGCTGGACCATGTGGCCCCGTGTTGTGTGTCTGTGCGTACTGTGCTATTGCCTCTGCAACTCTGCTGTTGATTAGCTCGTTGAGCTCAGCAACTGTCATCTGAACATTTCCCTCAGCCATTTGTTTCCTATTTACAAGAAGTGTTAGTATACTTGCAAGGTCTAATGGGATATGTGTAAGTAAAACAACAAACACAACATGTAATATAATTCAACACAATTGTTGGAAATAAATAATAACTCTTCAATAGATAGAACTTTCTTTGAGTACAATACTTTTGAAATGAAATACAAGTTTTCAAACTACTAATGTAGGAACACAACCCGTTCCTAATAAGTTTAAACAAAACAAGAAAGAAAAGAAAAACAATCAATCGTCCTCAACAGTGGATTCAGGATCGGACTCAACAACTGGTGCTGGTTCCTCCTCCTCATCCTCATCCTGTTCCTCATTCTCAGAGGCCACTAAATCCTCCAAAGCTTCAACCCTGCCTGCCAAAATCTCCTCTCGGTTCTCTGACTCTTCTAGACGACCAATCAAATTGATCATCTCATCACGCATATCATGAACCAGATGGGCAAGATTATCCTGCCTCTCAATAGCATCCCATAACTCCTGAGATCTCTGTGCTATCTTGTCTTCTGCTTCCTCCAAATCCTCACGCAATTTGGCGATCTCCTCAGCGTCCGTCCTTCGCCTCTTAGGCTCAGGAGCATCTAGTACCGGTGGTGAGTGTGTAGAAGGTCCCTCAGCAGGGATCTGCTGAGTGCCCTCCTCAGGCTCCTCTTCCGGATCCTCATTCGGGTCCTCGTATGGATCCTCCTCTGGATCCTCGTCTGGATCCTCCTCCGGGTCCTCGTCCGGATCCTCCTCCGGATCTGAGTCATCCTGCTCATATGGTGGAGGTGATGGAATAGGTGGTGGTGGTGATGACGGTGGTGCCGGAACTATCGGCTCCTCGTCCTCGGAATCATCAATAATAATATAAGGTACCGATGATGATGCCATGCCTGTTACATAATACCATATGTAAGTGCAATGCGTAAGCCAATCAATTACATAATGTCATATGTAATTTCTAAGCAGTGTGTGTAAACATGTGTGTCTAATGTCTAACGGTCATAGTCTAGGCCTACAAATGCAAACCTAGTTCGCTATAACCAATGTCTCTAATACCAATCTGTCACACCCCCAATTTCCAACTAACGGAATCATACCGTTTGGGAACGTGACAAACCAGGATCTCAGATCATTAGACATAGCGAAGACCTCTATATGAATTTTCAAAACATACTTTGGTCTTTAAACATAACATCAGAGTTTACAAAAGTTTGCGGAAGCGTTTAAAACCAATAACAGTTGTAAAGTAAACATTACAAAACATAATACTCAAATGTTCAAATTCAAATATTCAAAAGGTTTATAATGCATGAGACTCTATCTCCTAGTCCATGCCATCTTTAACGCGCGCCTTAGCGTCCTGAGAAAACATGCAAATCAAGTCAACACAAAGGTTGGTGCATAACACAGGTTTTAAGCATTCATAATGTTCAAAATAGCAGTTTGAATAACAAGATTGTAGATAACATAATCACACATGCACAGTCATGATAGCTAGTCATATAAACTATTTACATAAGTGTTCGACACCGAAGCTGACGGATTGCCATGCTATAGCATGTTTTCGCCTTGCCACTATTGTCTATCACAACAATAGTAAAATTGTGTTTGGTCAGTCAAACACCTGCGTAGATCCCATCTACCAGGTGAGGTTTGTCAAACCTAATAGATCTATTTCCAACTACCACGCTTTGCATTACAGCAAACTAAACGGTTCGAGGTGTGTAAGGACTTTCAAGTTGATATGTTTTCACATAATGTAAACAGCTAACTCATGCAAGTGATATGTATCTAAAAACAGTTTGTTGCACATGTTTTCTCCCCCAAAACAGTTTAAAATAAGAAAGGGGCCGTGTACGCACCTTTAATAATTGCAGAATGATCAACTATGTGAGTTCGTGTAGAAAATCCTCTTACGAAGGATCTGTGTTTAAACAATAACACTGTGTTATTCGAATAGTCGTTTTGTGCTTGAAATCACATACGTGTCAACACACGTATGTTAAAGTGTTAGGAATACGCATACGTGAGTACGCGTGCCTTTGAAATCGTTTAAATAAAATCGTATTTGATTTTATTTAAATAGCCGTAATTATACGCGATTTCGTTTTTGAATTAAAATATAAATTTTAACATTCTAATACGTTCGTATTCTCGTTACGGTTCCAACGCAACTTGAACGGATCAAATCGGATTTAAAACGAGAAAGATATGGGCCAATTACTAACACAATTGCCAAAAACCCAAAACTGTTGGGGGCCGGGCTCGAACCCGCGACCTCCAACCCAACCTACACACGCACAAACCATCTCATCTGATGACACATTTGTTACAAGATTCAAACTTAAATAGTTTTAAGCAATACTGAACCGGTTTCCTCCCTTTTCATAGCCGAAGCATACCTAGTCCCAATTGAACCTCGGTTCGAATCCGATTAACATCAACACCATAGGGTTTTCATTTCTGGAATCTTACCGACCAAGTGGGTGAGTTTAATTTGAAAATAAACTACTCTAACCCGTTTAATTGAATGTGTAAACATCCGAATGTGGGTTTACCCATTTCCAATTCAAATCGATTAATTTCATGCTCAATTGTTTCTGGATTCATAGGGTTTTCCCTTATCATAGTATTTCGAACCCTTCTGTACTAATTAATTCAAAAACTAAACCCATTTACATCAAAATCCCCAAATCCTTTAAACTAGTAAACCCTAGAAATAGAAATCTATCAATTCGTGATTGTTTCTTAAAATTAACATAGGATTATCCTTTGTCGAGGTCTTCTGAAGTTACCCATAACAACTAATTTCATTCTTAAACTCATTTGGATCCAAATCCCTAAAACCGTTTCACTTAAGAACCCTAAAACTCGAAATCTAACAATTCGTAGTTCCATTATGAAATTAACATAGCATTAACCTAAATCGGGACTTTCTGGAACTACCCATGCCATTTGATTTGAATATCAAATTCATTTAATACAAAATCCCCAAAACGTGTTCTAGGATAAACCCTAGAACTCGGATTCATACCATTTGATGTTAGAAGCCGCAATTAGAATATGGGTTTACTTAATCGACATGTTTAGGTTGTGTGGGGATAGATTTTTACCTTGTTTGATGTTCGCTTGATAGAGATCGACTAATGACTTGATTTCGGCAATCCCACAATCGAATTAGTCCCCCCGATGCTTCTGGCTTGGAATTCTTGTGTGTAACAGATCCTAATGATACCGATTTAAGTTTCTGGAACTTCAATTGTAAGGAATTGGATCGGCTTTTACGAATTTGATACATATTGATAACGGTTACAACTCTTGGCCCTTAATTGGTTTAAATTCGATCATTTATGGACTTAATAACCGATAATCATTGATATTCATCATTAACATGACAGTTATGAATGATAATTTCGATTAATTATACTGGTTTAACAAAAATTTCGAGTTTATCCACTTATTCAACCTAATTTTGACTCTCAAAGTCAAAATTGAGTCTTTTATGGAATTGTAATCCTAATCCTTGAAGTTTTATCATTCCAATACTGTTTCTGAACAATTTTCATCCTTCTATTTTGATTTTAAATGATTTCCCATCATTTCGGTTAATTTCTGATTAACAAAGTTAACTGCGAATTGTCGGATTTTCACTAATTAAGCCAATTAAAACATTTTTTGGGCTAAATTTATCCAATTGGACTTCTCAAATACAATTGAGCCTCATTGGGCCTTCCTTGGCCTTATTGGGCCTTCCCTGGGCCTACTTTGTTTTCATTGGGCCTCACTTGACCTTATTGAGCCTTACTGGGCCTCCCTTGGCTTATTGGGCCTACATTGGTTCTGTTGGGCCTATCTTGGTTCTATGGGCTTGCTTTGGCCTTACTGGCCTTCTTGGGCTTTCATTGGCCTTATTGGGCCTACGAGGGTTAACGAGGTTAACTCGAAAAGTCGGATTGTCACAATCTATGATGCACATGGAGATGCACTGAGGAGTCTTGCATACATATAGACTCTCCTCCTAGGCTTGTATTTTGATTTGTGTGATTTAAAACAAATCTAAACATGTAGTGTTTGATAACGATTATTATTTCCGCTGCTTGACATTTTATCTATTCCTCTGCGTATTTATGAAACTTGATATATTTTATAAAACTATATGTTTGTGTAACTCATATAGAGTCGTTCTATATGACCAAGAGTTATGATCATGACCACGTCACACCCCATGTGTAACATTTGCAAATTTCGATTTTTTTTTATTTTTTTTTTGTAATTTCTAAACACATTGTTATGGGAATTATTTCTTTTTAAACCATTTCATTATGCACACACACATATGTTGCAATTTAAATTAAAATATTTAAACTTAATTACATGTGTTATTAAATTATTTATTAATTTTATTTCTTTAAAGATTATAAAACTTAAATGTTATTCTTTAACAATCAATAAACCTTTTTATAGTAATATTAATAACTATAATAAATAGCAAAACAATATTTTTAAGCATTATTTATGATTTTATAAGCATAACACTTTTATAAAAGTTAGTGTTTAAGCCTTATAAACTTTATTTAAACTATTAAATCCTTATTAAATAAAATGCTTTATAAACATTTTATGACTTTATAAACTTAAATTAGTTATAAAACCTATTTTATAAACCTTATAAAAGCTTTAACCACTAAAACAATAACTAGTAAAACTATAAGGGTCGTTTATGTCAAAACCCGAAACTGTGAATGTGTGTGTGTTTGAAAAGTTTAGGAGGAAGGTAGCAAAGGCAGAACAGGAGGGACCTGTTCTGCCATATCTCAAAACTTTCAGCAAAAAGCCCAACCCCCCCCCCTTTTCGTCCCCGTCGGCCTACACCTCCACCGAATCCCTCTCCCAATCATGATTTCGGCCATTAAATGATCCATACACGCTCGACATAACTCAACCAACTTCCAAGGAACGTTATTACTGCATTTAATCGAGTTATCACGCGTTTAATCACCTAACTAACCTCGGCCGAACTTAAAACCCAATCTTTAACTTGTTTTCGCCTCTTATGTTCATTATATTCAAATTAAACACACACACACCTTCGCGACACCCCTCTGAAGCTCACATAAGCATCAATTCGGTCTCATAAGCCTTCGAACGTTGGACTCAAGCTCAAGAACACCAAGACCTCAACCGAACTCGAATCGATTATCCTCAAACAATTGCAAGTAAGTATTATACTCCTTAGACTCGCCCCTTAGGATAGAACAATAGCCCTATCAATTCAGGGGCTTATGTGTGTTCATTCGATCGAATTCGGGCTAGGATCAAGCTAGGGTTTCGGCTCTAAGGATTGGGGAAGAACAGAGGGCTTCGGTTAAGTATAATTAGTTTCCAGCTTCACTAACATGTGCTACTCCCAGATCAGTGGTTACAACGCATGGGTTGGGTGGTGTAGACCCGGTTTCTAATCCGGTCTGGAGTATCCAGAACCGGTTTTTGTTAAAAAAACCCATTTTTTTTTATTATTTTTAAAGTTTAAAAATTCTGATTTCTGTTATAAAATTCTATAAAATAATTTTCAACATTTTAAATATTCTGTTAATTTTTACAAATTCCAGAATATTATTTTTATCATTATTTCTTTATTTAAGTTATTATAAGTGTTATAATAAATCATTTTTAATGTATAAAAATCATAATAGAATATTTAGAAAATTATAAAAATGATATTATGCCTCTTTTATATTCTGAAAATATTTAAAAATAATTTTTTTAATAATTTCGATTCTTTAAATATTAATAAGGTTTTAAAAAGCATTATTTTTAATATTAATGTGTAAAGGGTTTAAAAAAAATGTATAAACTTTTTGTTTATATTAAAAAAATTATTTTATCACTTTATTTTTATAAAGCTTAAACTAAGGTTTATTCCGATATTTAAAATTTGCAAATATTATTTATGTAAGCTTCATATAATTTTATTTAAAAAGATAATTTTATAAAATTTATTTATGTAAAGTGTTCTAATTTAAAATCTTAAGTTATTAAATTTTAAATGCTTAGTTCTAAAATTAATTGTTTGAACTTATAAATTTATTTGAACTTATTTTATTTAATAAACCTAAGTCTTATGAGTCTAAGCTCGCGTTATGCCTTAGAATTTTAGAGACTAAGTAACTTGTAGACATATTCTTATACCTATTATTCCAAAAACAGGTTGACAAGTGTTGTTATTACACAACTTTCTTAAGTTGTAATTTTCAGAGTGCTTAGCAAACAAGTGAGTTTTCATATCCCCTTTTAGTTTTAAATTATTTTGGGGTGTCACACATGTCCTATTTCAAATGCTTAAACTATGTACTCTTCTTGAAACTTATGCAAACTATGAAATGCTTTGTTGTTGAATTATTATTAAGTGTTGAACTTGTATTTGTATACTCATTTATTCTTATGCATTTTTGCACGTATTCTAGTACTTAGTTCCTAAGAGAGTCGCCCTCTCTTCGCTTTTAGTGTTAAAAAGGGACAGTACACCATTTACACATGCTTGTTTCATTCACTATATGATATTCAAACTCAATGCTATTTAAGTTTGCATACTTTTATACTTTTGTTATCAAAAATATGACTACTCACCAACTATTCAATTAGTTGACATTTACTTTACATGTGTGACAGGTTAAGTGAAAGGCTATATTGCAAACCTAGGAAGAATGGACCTAGATAGTTTATCAAATTATTTATATCTTAAATTTTGTATTTGACTTTGATGTTGTATTGTAACGTTTGTGTTAGACTTTGAACTTTTAGTAATTTAAGTTATGAAACTTTGAATTTATATCATGAGCTTTTGAAACAACCTTTCACATATCATGCCCCGGCATATTCCGCCACCGGTCGGGGTGTGACACCATGACCACGTCACACCCGCGCGTGGGAATTTGGGGGTGTGATACCACCCATCACTGTCGGCCACCACCGTCCATTCATCACCGCCAAATTATTTTAACAGTCAACAGACGTTAAAAAACAAACATTATTCTTTTTGTAGACTGCAGACATTTGGTCCACCTCTTTTTTTACAGACGTATGGAGATGTGGTTCGCAGCCTGCAAATATTTTACCTCTTAAAAAACAAACAACACCTAAGTGAGCGATGGTTCTACCTAGAAAAAAATTCACACCGACCTTGTAACAAAGGAAACACACATTTATGTTGGTTAGATTGCTTTTAAAGGCTTATGAAGATATAGGTTTTATCCCTTTTTAAACATATAATAAAACTAATAATTAATTAACACCACGTTAACAGGAAATTTTAGTTTTAAATTGAATTGCTTATAAGTAGGGGTGTCGAAAATACCCGAACCCGACTAACCCGACCCGCACCCGAACCCGAATAAGCTTAATAGGGTCGGGTTATTCGGGTCAAAAATGTTAGTCGGGTTATTCGGGTCAACCCGATTAACCCGAACTGTTAATAGGGTCGGGTTTCGGGTATATTTTTAAAAGTTAGTCGGGTTTCGGGTCAACCCGAATTACCCGAATAAGAATTATTTTTATTTTTTTATATATATTAGTTATTAAATGTAAGATATATTTAACTTTTTACAAAATTATGACAATGACTATTAATCAAATTATATATGAAAAATAAATTATTTACATATTTTTCATTGAATTATGTTTGTACAATGAATTATTTGTAGAAATTTAAAATTAGGACAAGATAATAACACATAGATACCAACCCGACTAACCCGACTGACCCGACCCGAATAACCCGTGACCCGACTAACCCGAACCCGAATAACCCGAACGTTATTCGGGTCGGGTTGCGGGTTAATAATTTTTTAGGAAAAACCCGACTAACCCGACCCGATTAACCCGAAACCCGATCGGGTTGACCCGATCAACACCCCTACTTATAAGCAAAGTGCATTTTTATATTAGTTTTGGCGCCGCGAGCCGGGACCAATTCCTTGCCACATTCTCGACTTTCCGTCCACTTCTTATCTTATTATTTATTAAATTAATTATTAATTTTTCTTTCTTATTTTTTAAATTGATAATAAGATAAAACACTGCCAGAATATTTATAATGTCATAAACCTCCAGATATATATTTTGTTTGATAGTAGGGTGCTAATATATACATAAAAGTTTCTTCAATAAAAAATAATTTTAAATAGAAAATCATAAAATAAAATAATTACAGTACTTACTAAATTGATTATAATATATATGGTTATATATGCTAGGTTATCTCTATATATAAATAACATGTGATTCTATATTCAGATTATGTAGATTAAATTAATTAGTTTTATATCAAGAATTTAGTATGTTATATTTGGTAGTAAAATAATACGAATAATAAATATAACAGACGAGGTTTTCAGCATGCGGGAAAAGTCTCACGTGCTCCCCAACTGTCAGCTGTACACTTGTTAATATAAATTCATGCGTATATTAAATTTATAATCTAGAGTAACCCCAAAGGTTTATGTTGATCAAGCAAACCTTGAGTTAATTTGTTATTAATAATATGCCTAACAAAATAAGCGGGTTGGGTTTAGTAACATGTCATAACGGGTACGGGTTAATATGAGTGCGTGTCAAGACATGTTTTAAGCAAAATCCGTTTGGGTTTAAACGGGTCGTTTTATGAAAAAATCAATTTCGTTCAAGTTAAAATGAGTTGTAACTGAACAAATAGTTTATTTGAATAATTTTTAATGATTTTGTCATTAATTATATTATTGATCATTTTTACCTATTAAAATCAATTATGTTCACATTGTTTTTATTTTGCTCATCTTGATCCTCTTTGTGTTAAGATGTTACACATCTCAACTCATATCATGTCATAATGTTACTAATTTCAACCCAAAATGTAATAAATGTTTACCCAATTCTATCCATTTATTTATATTGCTATGGGTCAAGATTGATATATAATTAAAACCATCCTTATTTAGTCATTTTTTGACATATATTTAATTATTTATCTTAACTCATCTCTTGAAATTGACATGCAGATATCGTAACTCAGTTTAAGTGGCGCGCTACAATAAATTGCTCATAAAAAACACATATGGATGTCTTATTAGAGGCCTATTTATGAACTTGCGTTCAACATGATTTAAACTTTTCACCTTAATAATATGTTGTAGGCATGTTACCATTTACCAACGTGCCTATCTTTTATCTATAACCTCCTGTATTTTGACATTGTTTTTTATGCATTAGGTAAAATTGTTGTAAATTTATCATTGTGATTTACATATAAAAATTGAATGATTGTGTTTTTTCAACATTATGTTTTTAAAACTCATCATTTTATATGACAATAATATATTCGTTAAAAGATAAAAAATATTCGTTTTTTTGGTGTAATTCTTTTTAAAAAAAATTATATCGAATATAAAGTTATGATCGTTTAATAAAAATAGGAGAACATGATAGAAAGTTAACAAAAATAAACATGACTAAAACACTTTGCCACTAACTTTTTTTATACAACTTGATCTCCACATTAATTTATAGATCTAATAGCATTAAATATTTTGTACACTTTCTATACTAAAAACCTTTTTTTACTATAACATCATACACTTTCAATAATTTGCGTTGAGAAACTTATGAAAATAATGTGTAACATTCAATATTCTTTTGTGCTTAGATGCGTAATATATGTTGTTATAAAAAACATAAAAAAAGACCCTAATACTCATACGCCACCTCATCATTTATATACCAAAGTTATGTTAAATCAATCACATTATTCACACATAACTTTTACTAAATACATATTATAATATTTTTAACATCAAAAAAAAAAGTTGTGTCATTAGTACATCGGTGTTTCAATAACCGTGCCCTAAAAAATAACGAGTACTTGTTACACTTATGTTATAGATTAATGTTTTTACATTGTGTAACGATAAACTAAATATATATCATATGTGTAACAAACACGTATAACTTTTTATTTTTTTTACATATAGTATCTATCTAAACACAAGAAAGAAACAATGAAATAAGATAAATTTTTTTATTAAAACTTATATCTTTTGAAAATATCGATCAACTAATTACTAATTTTAAATCAATTTATAAAATACAAATGATAGAAAAAAAAATAAATGTAAAGGAAAGAAAGTAACTCGAACGAAAAGAAAACCAAAAACCAAAAGTTTAAGATTTAGTCTCTAAGCATCTATAATGAGGTATAAGGAGGGCCTCACCACCCTTTATCACGCCCTCACCTTCACAATACTACCACACACTAGGACGTGACCATCAAGTGGTTTCAAATTCACGACCATTGTCACGGCGTGAAGGAGGAATAAGGGGGAAAAGAAGGGGTGATGGGGCTTGATTAAAGGGTGATGTTAACACATATGAGAATGATGTGGAGTGATGAAGAGGTGATGGTTGTTTATAAGACGCATACGTGGCGCCTACGTGGAGTGATGGGTACGTGATCACTAACAAAATGTTAAATAAGAATTTTAAGAATATTTACAAAGAAGTCTCTTTATTACATTTTTAGATAAGAGTAAGGCCAGGTTTGTTTTTATCTTTTTTTTTTTCAAACGGTACAAAGTGAGATTTCACTTGGTTTATTTGTATATTTATATACTAGATTAATATCTAGTGTATTACACTGATATTGTATAAAAAAATATTATATAGTAATAACTAAAAAATTTAGTATATAAAAAACTTTTTTTGAGATAAAATATAAATGAATTTAAGTTATTTTTAAACATTTCATTTCTAAACTTGTATTAAAAACTATTTTATATATATAAATATTGTTGTTTTCTTAGAAAAAATGTTTTTATATAATTTTTATTTTTATAATCTGTTTTTAATATAAAGCTTTGATTTATAATTTATTAAAAAACTATTATTAATATAAAAATGCATACTAAAATAGTAAAATCATTAGTTATTCTATTTAATTTAATTATTTAATATGAAAAAGAATATATAAACATTTAATATGAGAGAGAATTGGATAACATTGTTGCAATGTGACACATGTTAAAAGTGGTTTAAGAATTTGACAAGTGTCATTAGATGTATTAAGAATTTGGCAAGTGTCATTGTAGTCACTTGTTTATTACATATAGAAGATGTTTTTCTGAACATAGATTATGAAACGTACAATGTTAAATAAATGTAGAGGATGTAATTTATTCTATTACAAACTATTTATAACCTTTTAAAAGAAAGGTCCGTTGTCTGATAAAAGTTTATGGTATCTTTTATTGCATCTCAAGCAACGGAGAGTCAGAAACTCAGAATAGTTTATTTTATAGGGTCATAGAGTTAAATTTAATCTTTTTGATTCAATGATTTGCATATTTTAATTAAAATATTTAAAAAATAAAAGAGGATTTTAAAGTATGCTCAAACAAATCACAGAATCTTTGTTAAATGAACTGAATAATTATATAATTGAATCCATGGTACCAACGGAAAGAGATGCGAATAAAGAAAAGAAAAGAAAAGAAAAGACATCTTTTAAACACCCAAGACGTCTGTGATACAAATTATATGGTACTATATGATTAGTATAGGATTTAATCAAACTGAAAAATAGCCAAACTTGCCATTTTACCAAACAAATTTAAATTTTGACAATATTTTTATCAAAATATTTCATCAATTAGGGAAGGATACGTGTCAAATATCGAAAGTGGCCAGCTTGGGCATTCTTTAGCTATTGATGGCCGCATACGAAGTACCCGACAGTTGATTAGTTAGCTGTTCAAAAAAATGGCTATAATGATAATTATCCCTTAATCAAATGTCAAAAGTTATATAATGTTACATCAATCTTTTATATATGCATACGAGTCATATTGTACTATACGACCTTTTTGATGGTTTATTTTTACAGATTGTGTTCTATTATATGACCCATTAAAAAAAAAAGGTAAAAGTTGTTCTTTCTTGTGGGTAACTAATTATTTAAATAATTTTATTTGGATCAACGAATTGATAGAAGATACGAAAAGAAGTATATTTATCAAATCACCAAAATTGGCAATTTAAACATTATATACTAAAAACGTAAATATGTGGAAATTAAGGGAACACGTATTTTAAAAATTGTGTTAGGCTACCCACAGTGGGTGTCCCGTTGGGCCAGTGGTGCCCCTTCCCGCCGCGGTGCCCAGCGGGAACACCGCTAGGGGTGTAAACGAACCAAGGCAGCTAGTAAAATGCTCGAGATCGGATCGGTAAAAAGCTCTAACGAGCCGAGCCTTAATGAGCCCGAGCTCGAGCCCAAAAGTGTGGCTCGTTTAGCTATCGAGCCCGAGCTCGAGCTTTACTTAACGAGCTCGAGCAGGCTCGCGAGCCTTAACGAGCTTTTTGTTTATATAATTTTTATTTATTATATTAAGTGTTTATTTATTATATTTAGTGTTTATTTATAAAATTAATTATTTATGTTAAATTTATAAAATATAGTTATAAATATAATTAAATTAGTAATTAAAGTAAATAAATTAAATAAATAAAATCTAAACGAGCCGAGCCGAGCCGAGCTCGAGCCTAAAAATTCTTTAACGAGCCGAGCTCGAGCCCTAATTTCTCTTAACGAGCCGAGCTCGAGCTCGAGCCTTAATTTTTCTAAACGAGCCGAGCTCGAGCCTTAACGAGCTCGGGATCGGCTCGGCTCGTTTACACCCCTAAACACCGCCCCCTTGCCCGCGGCCCCTGCTGAAATGCCACCAACGGCTCCCGCTCCCCGTCGAATATGAAGCATTTTGATTGGCCACTATATTTTGACCGTTGTTCAACGGCAATTTTGTAAAAAAAAAAACAAATTTTTTAAACTAAATAAATACTCAACATTTTTACCCAAAAAACCATCCAAATCTCTTCATCTTTCATCTTTCTCTCTATATTTTTTTTAAAAAAATTACAAACATGAATCCAAGGCCTAACAATCCCAATCCCGAATTCAACCCGTTCTCATACGATCCTGAATCGCTTAAAAATTTATTGGTTCAACTACAACAAAACCCAAACATCCAACACTTGCAACAACATCCACCAAACTTCCAATCTCCTTCAAACTTTCAACCCGGTTTTGCTCCCTACTCCCAACCTAGGTTCGAATCTGATTTTGTGTCACCGAGTCAACCTGATAACGAGGTCGTGCCAGAGACACAAGACACTCAAAAACGCAAAAAAGGTAAGAAAAACAAACAGCCGGCCGGAACAAGGCCGAGTAGTGGTCCAATGGCACCGAAGCAATGAACTCACGATGAGGAAATCGCTCTCGGAAGATGTTACATAGACGAATCCGAGAACAAAACCAAAGGTAAAAAGTTGATTACTTAGTTTTGTTGTATATTATTTTAAAGGGTTTAATTTTTTACTTACTTTTGATTAATTTCTTTTTTGTAGGTAATTCGCAAAAACGTGAAAATTTTTGGAAAAAAGTAACCGTTAGTTGGCACAATGTGATGAGATTCGATGCCGATACCGCACATATCATCAATTAAATTCAAAGTGGAAGGATATGTGCACCAAGTTAACAAAGTTTAGTGGGATCTATAGCAACTGCGCCAACAACCGAAAAAGCGGGATGAGCGACGAGAACGTGTTGAAATGGGCCGAAAAGGAATACCAACTAAAGAGTAACGGCCAAACGTTTAACCACCACCACGTTTGGGTGGCGATAAAAGACTCGCCAAAATTCCGTGTTCTTTGCCAAGAAGGTAACGAGGTCCAAGGTTCTTCAAAAAGAACCAAAAACTCCGAATCGAACGAGTATTCGCCGGGGGGTTCGACCGTACATACAAATTACGCGATTAACCTCGAGGATGACGAAGAAGAAGCCGAGTTCGACACCCCACCGGAACCGGTTAGACCGACGGGTCTAGATACAACAAAACGGGCTTCCTCTTCGAGTCGTCAAACCGTCTCCTCTAACCCGTCAACAACCGAACTCGCTGATCAACTCCAAGCTTTCACAACTTTTCAAAAACAAAAACACGAAGATAGGAAAAAATGCACGAAGAGGAAACTTTCCGAGCCGACCTCAGAGCACTTGAGTCTATGCCTCCCGACATGCTCGACGACGAAGATCGTGAAATAATGAAAAAAATGAAAAAGAAACTCTTGGATAAATATCGTTAATTTTATTTAAATTGTTAGTTTTTTTGTATGGTTTTTTTTTTTAATTTTGCAATGTAATTTTTATTTTATTTGTATCTTTATTTGAATGATTTAATTAAATTCTAAGTTTATTATTTTTAGTTTGCAAAAAAAAAAATTAAATAAATCAATTAAATTTAAAAAATGTTGATGACGTGGAATAGTGGGGAAGGGTTTTCAGTGGGGTGACCATTGTGGGTGTTTAAGGTTTTCAGTGGGGTGATGACGTGACATGAAATTTCAGTGGGGAAGGGTTTTTCAGTTGGATGACCGCTGTGGATAGTCTTAGGCCGAGGTAAATTATGTTTTTGAGAAAGACAGGAAAAGTTTTTAAAACGATTGGTAAATTTTACAGCAGGGTTAAAAAAACTAAAGTTTATGTTGACCCACATCAACTTCATGTTAAGCAGTGTAATTTTTCTTATGGGGATCGAAAAATTTTGTTTGACAATTTTTTTGAACGGCAATTTTGATCACTGAACATATGTTCATCAATCAACTGTCATGATAACAATTAAAATTATACCAATATATTGGGTGAGACAAGAATTGATCACTAATGACAATCATTCATGATCAGCATTCCTCATGACACAGACTAATCACGGAATCATATTCATCCGATCATATCCACATAAGAGGAAACCCAATATAGGTGAAGAAAACTCCTAACCTAGCATAAAACGCTATTTGTTCATGTCAGAACTTGAACCCGTAACCTCCTCAATATTAAAGCCACAAGGTACCTTCTCTTAACCACTTGAGCTAAGGATCATTGGTTGTTGACAATTATTTTTAGTTAAAGATTTTGTTTTTTGGATCAGTTTGAATCGGGTTGGGCTTGAACACTTAAACAAATTATAAAACTAAATTAAATCATAAATACTTAATAAAAATACGTTAAATTATCATCTAGCTAAATAAGATGATATGATGATATGATAAAATTTATTTTTTCCTGACATAATTTAATGAAATATTATTCAAATCAACAATTTCAATATCAAAAAAGGTAAAGGTTAAAATTTTCTTTTAAAAAATTGTTGCATATATCTAAATATATACATATTACACAAAAAAAACTATGTTTAGCATCATGCTAATAAGTTTTAACTTTTAAGATTATACTATAATCATTCAATCTATAAATTGTTGTCGTTATAATATAGAGATTAACGATGTAAACTGGTAAGTTAACATTCAGGTGTTAATTAGCAATTGGGCTTTATCATGACTAATCCCATATTGGGGGTCGATCAATATCATATCGTATATATATATAAGCAGTGTTGTAAAACTTGTCCTAAGCGGCTAAGTACTCGGTCCCCGGCTCTTGGCCGAATTGATTTTCTTCAACTCGGCTAGACCAAATCGGAATCAGTCAAACTCGGACAAACTCTGACCTGCTTGAACCAACTCGGCAAAAAAAACTCGGGGCATTTCAAATTATCGTTGTTTTTTACCGATTTTCCTTGTTTTTCACCGGTTTTCATTGTTTTTCACTAATTAACGTTTAATTTTCTCTATATATATTTCATTTATATTAATATTCAGTTTATTTGTTAAATATACTAGTAAACATATGATATTTGATATATATATATATATATAATTTCTTAATTTTTTTTTATAATTTGCCATATCCGGTTACTCGCAGCTCGCCAGTTGACCGACCTGACGGCGCTTAGCGACATCTCGAACCATGTAAAAGTAAAAATAAAAAGTTCATTAGGGTCGTTCGACCACATAGATATATGTTGTTTCCGCCATTGTATTGAAGCATCTCTGCAACAGATTGCATTCACAATAGCTTTCATAGAATGCTTGAGCTGAAAGCAATGTCAAAACCTTTTATCGGGAATGAATTGATGACAGTCCAAAACATTGAACCTTCTTCTTCCTCTTTGAACTTGACATTTAACCATCCATACCTTGGCTACTTATTTATTTATTTATTTATTTATTTACTTTTCCCAGATTTAGATTTATGTAAAAGAAACCTTTGCTATCTCTGGAACAAACTAAAATTTGCTATCTACAGGCATTGTAATTAGTTATATGACAGATTGAGAACCAAAA
Organism: Mikania micrantha; assembly: GCA_009363875.1. Taxonomy (NCBI): domain Eukaryota; kingdom Viridiplantae; phylum Streptophyta; class Magnoliopsida; order Asterales; family Asteraceae; genus Mikania; species Mikania micrantha. The sequence continues at coordinate 2,757,687 of CM018692.1, forward strand.
TTACCATTGTATACGTAGCTAACAAATTTATTATTATTATTATTATTATTATTATTATTATTATTATTATTGATTTATTGATTTTTTATATATTTTTTTATCAGCTCAAAGAAAATATGCACGTATATCGATACATCACAAAATAACAAATAAAAATAATTCAACCACCGGCAACAAACCTTGGAAGAATCCTCATCATTTAACTTTAAAATCATGACGAACATGAACTATAATCACTAGAACTAACTTAAATAATGCTGGACAATTCATTTCTAGGATTTTGATCAAACGTATTATGTATTCTTAATTGCTCTAAATACCACAAAGTAAAATAAGTTTGCAAGCAAAAAAATCATATTACTTTTATTTTAGAAAAAAAATAAAAGATCCAATATAATTGCAGGTTTTTTACTTGGGTTAGTTGGTCTATTTGACAGAACCAAATTTCCATCGCAAAGTAGGGGATATGTATAGCCACTTCTTTTACAATTTATATGATTGTATTTTCATATATAAATTCATTTTAAATAGACCAAGGGCGTAGCTCTATTGAGGCCGCCGGGGGGGGGGGGGGGGGGGTCATTTAAACAACAATTTAACATGTATTTCGAGCCGAAAGGTTATTTTTAGTTAAAAATACGGGTTTCGCCCCCTATTTTAAACAACAATTTAACATGTATTTCGAGTCGAAATGTTATTTTTAGTTAAAAATACGGGTTTCGCACCCTCGTTTAAAAAATTTAACATGTATTTTGAGCCTTATAAATTTCCGTCCCCTTCTCTAACTCTCAAACTCCGCCACTGAAATAGACAACAATTATTAAAAATTGTATGGATAAACAAAATTACACAGCAATGTATCACCCGTTGAGTAGGGTATGTGAAAATTAAGATAGAAAGAATAAAGAATCATTAATTTTATCATTAAAGATGGCCTAATAACATATTAATGGAAATCCAGCTAAAAAAATCTAGCATGCATGATAAATAAAATCGTTTTTTTTTTTTTTTTAACAACTTTTTACCGTAGACAAACGTGACTTTGCGCGTTGTCTCCTCTAAGACACGCGAACAAGAGAAAAGTTAAAAAGACGTTTTGACTTTTATCCCACATTTAAAAGTCATCACACTAGTGCATTAATGGGTTTCCTTTTTTTTTTTTTTTAATCAATTTGTATTGGAAAAAACTCAAAAAAAAAAAAAAAAGCAAAAAACAAAAAACCGTAATTCGTCTGTCTTTTGAATAAATGGTCATTCGTGACTCGTGAGAAAAAAATGGTCAAATTTTTAAAATTAAGTTTGTGATATTTTAAAATATAACTAAGAACGTCTCCATGTCTAATAATAACTAAAAATAATTTCCGTATTTCTCGTTGATAGGCTTTTGCTTTTCTTTTCAGAAATAAATTTAAAAAAAAAACTTTTTATAAATTGTATATTATTAAAGAATAGAAGCAAATTCCTTGAACAAGAAATCTGAATATAAAGATATTCCTCCCACATAGAAACACAAATACTAGAAAGGATGGGGTCGTGATGATGAATATTGATGAAAAAAAATGTCAAAATGGATCACAAATTTGTTTTCTTTCCATAATATCTTCACTTTTTATTCACTTTAAAGTGTGATGGGATGAATATCCTTCCACCTTGTCTCCTTAATTTGTTTTCATATTTTCAATTTTTATTGGTTTCAATTAAAAAAATCAATAATATATACGGGTGTCTTTTTTTTTTTTTCTCCTTTAACAGTTTTTGCTCATAAATAACTTGCGTATAAATATATTTAAACCATATCATATTTTTTTAGGGTAATCATCAATAATAATGCTAGGCTATGGCATGGATGCGTTTGGTACCTACGTTTAAGTTTATGTTTGCGATTTCATTTGAAAGTAAGTTATTAACTTATTGGTTTTATAAAAAAGTTAAAAAAATGTTTATCAAAATCAAAAGAGCCTTTTGTTTTATCTTTTTAAGTAAGGTTAAAAAAATGTTTTCAAGAAACTATAATTTTTAGCTCTTATAAATATTTTTTTTGATGGAATATGTTAAAAACTAATACATACACCTTTTAAAAAGTTAACCAAAAAATTTATTGACTATCCACATATCAAAAGCTGCTCTAAATACTTTCTAAAACTTATTTTAAAATATCATAAGTTATAATAACTTTTGATAAAAAGTTTTTTTAAAGTTGAAAAAAATTCCCAAACATGCTCTAAACATAGGATTGCAAAAACTATGTTATACACTCACATGGCCACATGGGTTAGGGGTTGGGTTAATTGAAAAACAATAGAGTTGGATGTTAGTGTGGTGTTGTTCCTCTTTGTGGCAAAAGTTTGAACAACGAAAAAAACAAATTTAAAAATATAATGCACATTTGCATAGTGTATAAAAGATAAATGAGAGAAATAAAAAGACGTGCTTTCATAATCATGCTATCTATCTTTTGGTTAAAACTATACCTACAAGTGTTTAATATTTTCAAAGTTCTTAATTCAAAAGTAAATTTTTTTAATGTGTGTTAGAGGGTTACAAACGTGATAGGATGAAACACAATATATTAACATATCATGGGAATATTAAGTGACGAAGCATGGAATAATCAAGTTAAAACACATGCTTAACATTATTGGTTTGATTATGTGGTTTTCAATGACCATACATTGGTAAGATCCTCTTTGTATGTTAGTTTATTTTTTTTTGAACTGAAATTTGGATTACTTTATTATTTTTTTTAACTGAAATTTGGATCACTAGCGGGTAATATACCCCTACCCAGCATGAAACCCTATTTTGTTCATGCTAGGACTTGAATTCCTGACCTTCCCAATATTAAATTCATATGTTACCTTTTCTCAACCACTTGAGCTGAGAATCATTGGTGTATGCTAGTTTAAGTGATGATGGTTCGCGATTTATTAAAGGAGCAGTTGGCGGAGGTGATTCACGAACTAACAAAGGGTAGGAATAAAAAAAATGGTAAACGTCACCATTAGACGCCCCTCACCGACCGGTCCCACAAAGGATGTGAATAAGGGAACTATTTGATAGGGTTTTGTGAGATTCAAATTTTTATTCAATTATATATTTAAATAGTTGATTGATTCTTATAAAAATTTTTAGAAATTTTGATATATATTTTTTATTTCGTTAGGATGATTATGAATGAATTCAATGCTGAATTTCCACGGAGAATGTTTGGTCGGTGGTGATATTACTACCTTTAGTAAAATAATACAAGTCATAATCCAACGTATAGTCTATTACCACCACGGAGAATGTTATTTTATAGTCTATTAGTAAATTGCATGATATATCAACTTAAACTGATTTTGTAACATTTCCTACTATTTATTTATTTATTTATCTTGTATTCAACTAAAATTATAACAATAAATAAAATAAAAAGAAAATTATATTTGTATGTGATGGAGGTGGTGGTAGCTTTTTTAAATTAATTTTTTTGTGTCCTTATGCACCGATTTACACACGTTGTTTCTACATGCGTCTGTGTATTTGTTATGCATCTTTGTGACTGTGTGTTTGACGTTTGGTATGCCTCGTTAAAACGTAAATTTATCTTAAAGAGAATTACCTAGTGGAATATATGTGAGAAGCGTTATAACATGTGACTTTTGGCATGACCGTTGCCTTTTAATTCCTTTTTCTGTCATAGTAATGGGAATAAAAGGGAAGTGGTCTAAGTGGGCCCAAACTGAATCTTGGTCCAATCAGCCCATTTAAAGAGGACCCACCTGCTTAAAATGCCTATGAATCGGATAAAAGCTTACAAGAGATAATTCTAAAGACCTAATTTTTAGTTTAAATTTTAATCTCTTAAGATAAATGTCAAATTTAGAATTATATAATGAGAGAGAAAGTGATCAAGTGATGTATCACAGGCGGATCCAAGGCCCAATTAAGTTTAATACCTTTTATTATAATTTTCTAGAGTCTGAAGTGGAGGGTTGGGTCCACTCATTGGGTGTGATTTGTGAACGTGAGCGAACCGCACATACCGACACACTCACTCTCACTATGTGCGTGTTTGGGTTTTGTTTCTCTTTCAACCTTTGCTTGTGTTTCAATTTTCACACTTGAACCCCTTTTAGACTACAATATTTCGCTATATATACGTTTATATACCTCTCTAATTTAATTAATTTTAGGTAATTTCACTTTTTAGTCATTTATATTTACATAAAATTTCAAAGATATTCTTTTACGTTTAGAAATTTCAAAGCAATCATTTAAGTTTTCAAACGTTAGAAACTCGGTCCTTACTTTGTTAAAGATTAACATAATATGACCAAAATTTACAAAGATAAATGACCATCTTTGAAAATTTATTTAAACATAAGGACTAAAAGCGAAATTTTCTCAGTTACTTATATATATATATATATATATATATATATATATATATATATATATATATATATATATATATATAGGGAGAGGATCAAATGTTAACCCATGTTTATTGTGGTAATCGAATAACTACATCTTATTACTTTGGGGTCCACATTAAAGTAAATATAAAGGTGTATGTTTTTTTATTTTTTAACTAATGTAGGGTCCACTTACATTAATAAAAAAAGAAGAAAAAACCTAAACCTTTAAATTTACTTTTAATGTGGACCACAAAGTAATAAGATATAGTTATTCGGTTAACACGATAAGGAATGGTTAACATTCGAACCATCCCCTATATATATATATATAAATTTTTGACATTTATGTCTCATATTCTGTTAATATTTAACAAAGATAACGAATAACGTACCGAGTTTGCAACGTTTGAAAACTTAAAAGAGATTGCTTTTGAAATTTTTAAACAAAATGAACCACATCTGAAATTTTATGTATCTGAAATTTTAAGCCTTCGATTTGTTTACATACCTGATTTAAACACACAAGCCCTCCATTTTTTGTACCACACTTTTACAATATATACATTTATACACATCTTCAACTTTATTTGATGGAGATGAAGAGTTTTATGTATTTAAGAAGCATAAATAATTAAAAACTACGTATAAGATTATAAATTACATTTTAGTGGCAATTTTATATCACGGTTCAATGATGCTACATTGATGCTTGTGTTTCATGAGTTTAATGCATGCCTTTAATTGGCATTTTGAGATGTCAATTCATAAATAATGTGTTTGTACAGTTGTACCTTATGCTTTAATTCTTGTACTTTGGTCACATCAGTTTATGACTAGTACTTGGGGATGGAGACTGTTCAGTGTAAATCAAGGTCTTTGTTCCACGCAAATTTGTAAAATATTAAATTGCATATGGCCCAGCCCAGTATGCCAAAGGTCAGATCAGAGGCCCAAATCCTGACTAACTGCTGGGCTCAATATTGACAAAAATCATATAAACATAACATGGACTTCAGGTCTTCAGCTACACTCGTATTATCAAAATTTGATACACATAAAGCTATCTTAACTGGCAAAACAACTGTTTTTACATTAGTTCCAAACTGAAATTAAAACATATGCCATTTAATTTAACATCGTTGGATAAATGATCAAACCTTAACCTTAACATTATCATAATTTGAGATTTTGTAGGCATTTAACCATGTCGGACTCCTTCACATTTAACGAGTCTTCTTTCTTAACCGGTGAAGCTGAATAAATTGGCACCACTTGTCTTACACAGACGGGTGATGCAATCTTCACAGGTCTAGGTGCTGGTGGCATTGGTGGTGCTGAGAAAACGGGAACCGCTGTTCTCATTGTGACTGGTGGTGCAAGCCCGTGGTGTGGTGACCGGTAATGGCGGACCGGGACGTAAGGCGAGAAATGTGGGCTGATGGGTCGGTTTGGACGTGATGATCCTGCTGCTGCTAAGTTAGGTGACGATGATGGGTCATGTGGTCTAGGAGAAACAGGCCGGGCCTGGTAGATCAATGGAAGTATTTTAGACGTCGTCAGTGCCGGTCTTTGCGGGCTCAGTGGTCGTGGTGCGGGCGTTAAAAAATTTTTCTGAAACGGAACCGGGAGATCGTTGTAGCGTGCAGTTTTGTTTACAGATTTTTGCTTTAATTTGTAACTCAAAAGAGCTCGTGCAATTCTAATTTGTTCCTGTTCATCATTGTTTTCAGGTTCACTAGATGAACTTGCATCTTGTTTTGCCACTGTTCAACCAAACCAAACCAATAGCAAAAGTTACAAACCACATGGTTTAAACAATTAAAAAAAAAAAAGAAAAAAAAAAGAGACAGTTTCTTTGATCATAAATATAGTCAAAATAAGAACCGGGTTTGACTCACATAGTTTGAGAGACGACCAAGCTGACATGGCGGCATTCTTTTCTGCTTGTTTTTTATTTTTAGCAGGTTCACCAGTGAACGTGATTCCCGCCAGTTCAACTAAACCCGTAAAAACAGGTTGGTGACCTAGGCCCGATCTGTAAGTCGTGTAACGAGGCAATGGAGCGCCTACTCGCTGTGAAATTTCTTGTAAAAGATTCTTGTAAACCCCAGTTTCATCCTACAAATTGTTATATAAATCAACAAATTTCGTTTGATCGGTTAAAAATTTAAACTTCAGGGATTATATCATCATTAAAAGATAATTATAGTATAGTAAATGAATCAGCATCAAATATAGATTTGCAGCAATAAATACAATGACCCAAATACAAGATGGGCAGCAGGGCACATGCATGCTGCAACAAAGCATTTATAAGCAAATTTATATCAGACAGACAAATGCCATAATTCATAATCTGGGCAATCAATAACTTTCCCATGTGCTACTTCTTTTTTTTTTTTTTTTTATATTTTATTTTTTATAGATTTGTTTGAATTTTGTGATCTAGTAATACCAACCATTTATGGTCACATTGTTTGAATAAAAAGAAAAAAATCAAAGACTATTTCAAACCTATAATATCACTATCCAAATGGTCAATAGGTTTTAAAGTGTTCCCACCTTGCCTAACATTTTAATTAAAAAAGAATAAGGTAATTACTTCATCTCCTAAAAAGTCAACTTTTAAATCTCAAATTTAACCATATTCGAGCTTTAACCATTCTAAGATAAATGTGAAATTTCTATATAGTTGTGCGGTATCGATGCTTAGAAAAAGCTTTTTTGTCTAAAATATTAGAAAGATATCATAAGCTTCTAATTTTTAGATTAATAATTCACATTAAAATGTAAAAAAAAATAAGTGAAAACGTATTACGGGATAAGGAACTTTCATTTGACTTTTTAAAATTACTTCGTGTTCTTAACGTTTTTATACAATATTATTATTTTTTTAATCAAAGGGTTTTGTTCTATTTAATTTGAGTATATTGTTAATATATATATATAGATTAAATCTAGTACATTAATGTGTGGAACTAAGGAAATGTGTTATATTTTTTTACTACATTTTTGTGATGTATTATCTTGTGCTTTAATTTTTAACAATAAATATTACACCAATCAACCTTCAACAAGGCTTGAACCCCAAAGAGGAGCAACAACTAACTAAATAGCTTTGTTATTTGAACTCAATCCTTATGCGTTAATACCTAATAAAATTTTGTTTCTTATATTTAATGCCTGTTTTTAGTGTCTCAAGTCTGTTTGATATCTTATATTATACAAAATATAATTTTTAACACGAGTGAGATAAAGATGAGGCACATGAAATGAAATAACAAGCCCGGCTCGTTTCAATCAAAAAAAGCTTGATATAAGTGTGTCAAAAGCTAGAATAAAGTCGGGCCGGCTCGATTAGGGATCCATTAAACATAATTCTTGTGTTATCAAATGCTACATGAATCAATAACTTGTACATTGACCAAAATATAGATAGTGTAGCAATTTGTTATTCAGCAGGTAACACACGCAAAAGTTCTAGGACGTTTGAGTCAAGTCTTTGTACACCTATGATACGATCGCTATAATATGAAGAAATTGCAAGATGATGCATTGTTAACTAGTACAGTACAACTACTAAATGCATTCTAGTTCTAATCAATCTCACTAGATTCAGATCAATAGGTATTTTGGTAAAATAACCAACTTTACTTATTATCAACAAGTTTTCAAATTTCTTACTGAATCTTTCAATTGTTTCTATAAATTTACCCAATTTTAACATTCATGTTCAAAGTTTTAAAATTAAACGACCCAAATGAAACACACACTATTTTATTTTTCTAATTTAATTTATATTTAAATATAACAAGTTTCCGGCGAGCGGGATCGGAAAAGAAAACGACTTACGAGGATCCGGGCGGCGAGCGAGTGGGAGGAGAGAGAGGCGAGAGCGACCTCTGCAGCGGCGTGCTCGGCCTGGCGGAGAGTGGAGCAATAGTTAGGGCTTTCAAAGGAGTCGCCGTTGAAATTGACGACGGCTTTGAACCGCGGCGCGTGGTCCGGTCCTTCTCGGATACAGGTGTAGGATGGGAGGTTGAAGCAGCTTCTCTGAGCCAGCTCCTGCAGTTGATTCTTATACATCTCCACCGGTAAGTTTACCCTCTCTGCGTGTTGTACGTCGGAGAAATGATTTGTGGCGTCGGAAAATAGGTTATCGGTGGGGAAATGAGAAAGGAGGGAGGGGGGTGTTTGGGGGTTGGGCCGTTGGAAATTTTTTTCTTTAATGAATGAAATAACGTTATTAAGCCTTTCCTCCCTCTTCCTTTGCATGGATGTGATTTTGATTGGTTTAATTTTTTTTCTTTCCATTTTATATTTGAAGTATTTTTTTTAATGTCGACCATCTTACATATCACGTATGTTGTCTTACAGTAACGGAACTTGGAAAAAAAGTCGGAGGGGGCCGGACGATTTTTAGGGAGAAAACGAAGGGGCCGAAGGATTTTTAGGATGAAAACGGAGGGCCGAAGGATTTTTATGAAGAAAACGAAGAGAACTGAAGGATTTTCCGACGAAATACAATTATATCGACCATTCTGAGCGAAAAAACAGGGGGAGCGGGGCACCCCCGAGCCCCTTAAAAGCTTCGTCCATGTTGTCTTAACAGGGTACAACGGATAGAGGTAAGACGCGGCCACATCAGATGCGTGGGAACCCCTGGAATTGGTAAACTCTCGCCCAAATTGGTCCAGAACCCGAAATTAAGCTCAAGATTCATTCATTCACCTGAATGTCATTTAAATCGACCCTGACATGGCTTGAACCCATGACATGTCGGTCACATGATGAAACCCCAACAAGCATGCTAAATTCGCACGACCTATATTTTAAATATTAACTAGTAGAGTGACTCGCGCGTTGCGGCGGGATGATACTATTAAAACTTGTGCATTAATGTGAGGTGCAAATGAACTTTGTCACACACGTTGCATTAGTGACATTAATGTGATCGAAACCTAGAGTTCCATTGTACATACAATAATCACAAAATTTTATTATATTTGATGTGAGTTGTTTCCGAAAAAAGTTTACGTCATAACGTGTGTAAGCTCGAATTTAAACGAACACGTAAAACCAAGCAAGCAAGAAATTTGTTTCTTTAAGTTAACGAACAAAAGAGGTAAATTCAAAAAAAACACACAAAAAGTTTTTTTATAAGGTTAAATATGAAAATTATAAACCCTGGAAGCAAGATACAATTAATTGATCATTGAACACAAATTTCAATTAATTTCTTTTAATTTGCATTTGGAATCCGTTTGCAAAAAAAAGAAAAAAAAAAAAAAAAAAAACCATCTACACTGCCGAGATTCGAACTTGGGTTATGTGTACCAAAGAGATAGCCCCAACCGGTAGACCACATGCGCATACGTTTCCTTCTTTCCCATTTAATATATATGTTTAGAAGTTGCCGGTGGGGTCTCCACCGACGCTTCTAAATAAGGGATATAACAATTTTAGAGTGAATTTGGGTTTTAGAAAAATATTTTTATTGGGTTTTCAAATCAAGCGGACTTGAGCTATTCAAGTTTATATAATATTTATCACTATCTATATAAGAAAAATATTTTTATTAATCATATATATTGTTTATTTTTCATTAATCCTGGCATAAATGAATCAAAATGAATCAAAATTCGAACTTCGGAATTCGAATCAATCTTGAAAAATTTAGTTTTAAAGTGGTTCAAATTTAAAGTCAGATTCAAGACTTTTAAGATAACTCGATTATAAAAACTTAAGTAATCTCAAAATAATTCTTTGATATTTTGATACTAAATGACATATTGAATGCTTTAAAAAGTTACATTATCTCCCAAGCAATATAAAAAGTAGGCACTAGCAAAATGTAAACATGCTTAATGGATGTTATGGTATTTGAACAAATTCTCATAAAGTGTAATATGTATGTATTTTCTTGTTATAGTTAATTCAAAAGACAAAAATAAGAAAAGATGTGTATATGTGTTGTGGGTGTTAAAAAGGCAAGATTTAGGGTTAAAAGGAAGTGAAATATGCAATATTTGAGTGGAGCAATAATGATGAAATGAAGCACCACTACCAAAAAGAGGGTTATCTTTTTTGTTTTCTTGGAATATTGGTGTTATGTGAAGAGGTGGGGGGTCCTTCATTGGATGCCTCCAACTACCAATGCTTTTCTTTTTCCTTTTCTTTTTTTAACTCCATATATTGTGTCCATATTAGGAGCATACTTTATAATATGGATAATAATAAAGCATTTTCATTTTCATTTTCCCCAGTCAATATTAAACTTAAATTTATATTACGTTTTTCCCTATTTAATTTTAACATAAAGCTGTTTTGACCCACCCACTTCATTTCTACAAAAAATATATATAAAATATAAAATATATATATGAATGATTTCAGATGTTATAAACTAATTCATAATTAAATAAACATGTAATTAATTAAGAAAAAAGAAAGTGAACGTATAGAAGTTGATACACGTGTCTTGTATGAAAAGACTTTCGGATGTACGCTCCGTGCAAAGAAGACGACTTAAACCAATCATTATTTAATTTATAAGTTCCCAATCGTTATCAATTTTTTTTAATTAACGTAAGTGTCAGTTTTGAAATATATATGTAAGCGTGTTGAATATTTCTTTAAAATGATAAAAACAATATTTAAGCTACACAAATGTGTTCCAGAAATTGATATAAGCTTATGCAAGCAAATTAGCAATTAACAACTACTATTTTCCTGTTAGACTTTGACTTGTTACCTAATGCTTCATCACCCTCCAACTATCAATCACTTCTTATGGACTTTTGGGCACAATCTCCTTTCTGTTCATACTACTTTCAAACCCTAGTATCTAGTTTTTAGTTTTCTACATTTTAGAGGCTAAATGCTTTTATATACTTTTGCTGTATGACGTACAGGCTGATGTATATATCTAAACATATATCTACACAAATAAATATCAGCATGGTGTATAACTCATTCTAACACCCACTAATTCGAGACGTATACATATAGACATAGACGAGGTGTATAAACAGGGCGGATCCATGAATTTTTTTCAGTGGGTTCACCATTTTCTGACGTTTTAATTAAATGGAACTGGACATGAAAATTTTCGGGTCGGGTTAACGGTTTGGGTCTTGTAATGTTCTTCACGTAATAACAGTGTGATATATTAAGTCAATGATTAAAATTAAAAAACGTCGTCATTAAAGAGTTTGAAGGTACATAGTGTATTTTCGTTTAAGATTTCTGTGCTCCAGATCAAGCGGGTGTCAAGGGGGTCACGCACCCTTGCGGGGTCCAAGGTGACGGTCCTACGGGCCATTCAGTAGGCATGGGTCAAGGGGGCAACGCCCCGAAACCTAAACGAAATTTGTTAAGTTTGTATGACCAAAATTAACTTGATCCAAGGGTTTAACCACTAATAACTACCATTTGCTTGCTAAGTTCATATGACCGTAAAGTGATTTTAACACGATCATATAAAAATGCAATCATTGATTATCGAGATTTCTCTAACAAAGATCATTTGCCTCAATCAAGTTGACAAATTGATGTGAAAATTACATTAAGAATTCACTCTTAAAAATATTAATGGGTTCACCTTATTGTTTAACTCTTTCGAAAAAAAATTTGCTTACTAAAGAGTCTAAACACGGTGGGTTCCTGTGAACCCACTTCCCTATACTTGCATCCGCCACTATGTATAAAGGGTGTGGGATGCGTATGAGAATAATAGGATCCAAAAATATTCTATGCCTCTTGAATCAAATAAATATTTTATGAGTTTTAAATCATGTGAAGATAAATGTTTATTTTTGCTGCTCAAACAATTTGTTAATTTTTATGAATGCACAAAACGAGTAATTTATTAGCACAATGCTTGAAGGAGACTCTGCTGCTTCATTTTTTGCATTCCTGAACCTTGACATGAGAGAGATGATTGAGTCATGAGGCTGGTGAAGGCTGAGATGGAAAGGAACCAAAAACCTGATCCAGACCGGTTTGGTTCCAACCTACACAAAATGTCAAACTAGTCCAACCTGATAGACCCTGCCAATTTGAGACTCTTTCTTGAACCCTAATGCAAGAGCTGGTTTATAACCAGTTTAATCCAATACAGTCAACAGCCCTCTATAAATTGGTCCCTAATTCAAACTGTTTCCTCCTGTTTTGACTTTCTTTATGCTATACTGAAACTTTCAGTAAAAAAAAATAAAAAATAAAAAATAAAAAAGTTTATGCACCCACTAGCTGAAGGAACTAGGAAGGAAGGAAGAACCTTCAGAAGGGGAATTATTAATTATACGAGAAAATTCCCAAAATGTCCCATTGACTTAAACTTTTCCTAAAACGTCCTATTTGACTTTTCAATCCCTCAAAATGTCCACATTTTCTATGGGCGCCGCCGCCCATGTATATACGGGTGCCGCCCATAAAATAAACCAATCAAAATAAGCCCGAACCTAGTTTATGGGCGTCCCGCCCGTGAAGTTTATGGGCGTCCCCCCCCACACATGTTATAGTTTATGGGCGTCCCACCCGTGAAAAAAATCAATTTTATGGGCGTGGTTTAGGTTTTATGGGCGCCGGCGCCCATAGTGGACACATTGCTTATTTTAATTGGTTTATTTTGTGGGTGACGTCCGTATATACATGGGCAGCAGCGCCCGTAAATAACGTGGACATTTTGAGGAAAGTTTTGGTTAAAATAGCATTTTGGGGATTGACTTGAATTATATTTGCTGGAAGTGGGTCAATAACGTACTGACCTGGGATAGGTTGGAGCCCCTGAGACCGGGTCTAACATTGCGCCATCCACTACATTAAGCGAGTGGAATATGTTATACAAAATATCAGAGGGAACGCAAGTCACGTAAAAATTATATTTCTAAACTTCTATCTCATATAATTTTTTTTTATTGAATGGTTAACGAATATTGTTTAAGTCCGGTCATCATGATATATCCAATAATAAAAGATCTTCCATGCCCATGGAACACAAACGACGTCGATTACTTGGCTCACCCTCAATTCTAAAATAACTCAACGTAATAAGACCCACTGTGATATTGTGATTAAGTATAGATTTTAATTTTTCTTTTCTTTACCTTATTAAATAATAATGATTTTTTTTAATTCGATAAATAATATACTATAAGTGTATTTTTTTTTATAAAACGTTTTTTAGTAATATATGATATTTTATGTAAAAATATTTTATTTTAAATTCATATATTCTGTGTAATTCAAATTTGTATCACCTAGTGTGCTTGTGTGCATATATTTGCACATATCATATCATTATCATCTTACTTGGTATATCCTATTATTAGCGCAAAATTAAGGTACGATATGAGGAGGGTAATATGTAGATAGTCTTACATCTACTTCGTACGAACAAAGAGTCAGCTTCTAATAAAACTCTCGGCTCATGACGTCTGATTAACCAACCAACTCAATGTTTTTAACGTTATTTTTCAAAAAAAAAAAAAGGTAAAATAATGTTAAAATAGTACAATTTTACTTTTCTCAATCAAGGGTCGACACATACATATACACATTATATATGTGCATTACAAAAGGACTCAAACAACTAAAACACATTATATTATGATACATTTAATAAGGACAAGATTGTAGCTTTTTTTGGTATGTCATTTTAAAATTTTAAAGATTTATAATTCCTTGAACATATACAAATACTTGCATCAATTATGACAAAACATATAACATCTTATATGTACTTATCCCATGTTAGTGTGTACAAGGAATTCATAAATTGAAAACATCATAAGTTGTAAAAAAATGTAATAAAATTTTTTTACAGGTTTGTAATATTATTTTACTCATATTTATAATAAAACAAAAAAGCACTGAGAGTTTTTTTTAATATTTTGTAATACATATGTAACGTTGCGCTCAGATGTTACGTGAGTTTTACATGGTGCTCCATAATAATTTTTTTAAATATTGGCTCGGCGTTTTTTCGGTTTTGTTTTTATAAAAATTAACAAAATGATGTTAGAAATATGTAAAAAAAACGAAAAAAATTTCGCATGGTCAGTAATAACAAGGTAAATTCATCTATTTTTATAAAAGTTCATAAAATAATGTTTTAAAGTGTCTCTTTCTTGTATAATAATTTTACGTAAATCTCATAAATTTGTCATGGTTTTGGCCTATTTATAATAACTGACCATATGTGTGACCATCTGTAAATGATTAGTGCGATCAAAAAGACGTATAAAAGATGAGAAAATGATCCTGAATTTCTCTAGGACTAGAAAAAAAATAATAAACTAAATGAGTTTGATCGTAAATTTCAAAGTCAAATGCAAATAAAGGTATACCCTTCAAACAGATCATAGTCCAGATGGATATAGAGACACGTGCACACAATTGACCAAGGCTTTAAATCTTAGTTTAACGGTCTACCTAAAACAATATTTAATAATTGACTATGGCATATGGGCTATGGGTGTTTTATTTTTTTAACGGCAAGGTACTTTCAGTTATCCTGGCAATTAGTAATTAAGACCGATTCCTCGATTGCCAACCGTGAGACCGTAACCCCCTAATGTGCGAGAACCCCGTGGAATAGGTAAACACTCGCCTTCCATTGCTTCATAATTCGAGATTAAGCTCAAGATTTCTCCCCTCACCTGGTATCCATTAAAGTGTCATTAATGAGAGTTAAACCTTCGTCTTTAAAGTGAAAGAACCAAGTCTTAATCACTAACCTAACTTTATTGGTCATGCGTGTTAGAATGAGATTACGAAGCAATAATGCCACTCAGCCACTTAGATTGATTAAAACCCAAAGCCCAAAAGCATATATATTCAGGAAAAATAAGTTTTTGGCCCAAACCTATTTAGGAAAAAACCTGATTAGTTTTGTTTGGTTAAATAAAATCAACTAACTTTCTTTTAGAACAGATAGGGTTGAAACCATTTTGGGAATGGTTTGAGGAACTGTTTACAACAAGGTTTAAATCGGTTTGATTTTGAGCAAGTTGAAATTGGTTTCAAATTATAGTAATACAAATTGAAGGTTTTTGTCAGGTTATAACTAGTTTCGCCCGAATTGGCTTGGGGTTTAGTTCAGTTGCGTTTTGAGACATATATTAGTCTTTTTAAGCTTTGCAAAATAGCCAGGTTGGGTTAGGTAGGTAGGTAATGGGTCGGAACGAATTTAAGCAAAATTAGTTTGGGTTTAATGAGTCGTTTTTAAAAACATAAATTTAATTCAAGTTTAAATATGTTATAATTAAACAAATAGTTTATTTGAATAATCTTTAATGATTTTATCATCAAACATATTAATAATAATTTTTGTTTATTTGAATCAATTATTTTTACTTAATTTTAGGTTACTAATCTTGTCTCGTGTTATGTTATTCATTTGAATCCAAAAACAATAATTGTTCATTAAAACTAATCATTTATCTTGCTTTGGGATCATGATTTTCAGGTATAGTTTTTTTCCCACCTTCAGTGCAAAGGTGTTAATATGATTATCATCTAGACGGTTCAAACATCTCACTATAAAAAAGCATCATGGATAGAGGTGGGCAAAAAACCCGGTTTTGGAACCGGAAACCGAACCGGAACCAGTTGTAACCGAACCGGTGGGTACGGACGGTTCCGGATTCTCATAGAAATCGGTACCGGAATCGAAAAAATCGGAACCGGTTCAACTTTTACCGGCCAAACCCGAACCGAAACCGGCCAAGAACCGATACCGGAACCGGTTGTTGACTTTGTTGACCGGAACTGGAACCGTTTGGAACCGGAACCGGAACCGGTTTAAAAAAAAAAAACCGGTTTGCCCACCTCAAATCATAGATTTGGAATTACGTTTATATGGGTGGGGCAGTGGGGGACTTAATTTGAGATTGTGGGTTGTCCATTAATATACGAGGAAGCGGACTGAAGCCTTTGGGCCTTGAGCCCATGATGGTTAAATTTAAGATCCAACTAGCTGTAGGCTGTAGCCGTGTAGGAAGTAAAAGGCTTTGTACCACGAACCCAAACCTATATTAATGTTGTATTCGCCATCAAAAGTACAGTATATTAGCTCCTAGTGCCTCCAGCCTCCTACACTCACACAAGCTAATCGCGCTAATTAAAACCAATCTTTAAATTATATAAACAAGGTCAAAAAACTCGTATATTTTAAATAAAAAAATTATTTAGTTATTAGTAACAATAGTATAGAAATTATAAATCAATTAACAATTTAATTAATACAATATTTTGTATTCAAAAAATATTCTTCTAACATTAAACAATTACATAGAAACACAATGTGGCTCCTTATTTCTAGACATCACTAATCTAATATAGTTATTACAAGATTGAGAAGCATATTCGTGTGCCTCAAACATTTTTCTCATCTGACGGTATAGTTATTCTTTGAAAGTTCATGATCAAATTACTATTTTGCCAATTCATAAAAGTTGTATGAGGCCTTTTCTTTGTATGAAACATATGTGGGGATTGAGAACATTGACCTTAGTGGAGATGGTAGTCTACAAATAACAACTTGTACCCAGTAAAATCCCGCTTTGTTGGTTTTGAGGGGAAGAGATGAAGACGAGTCTTACTCCTACCTCAATATGGTAGAGATACTGCATTGTAAGAGACCCCCGACGCAAAAAAAAAAAAAAATAAAAAAATAAAAAATTTGATTTTTTTTTTCATATCACAAACAACCACCACAACTGACATGTAATAAAAGCGGAGCTGGCAATTTATGACACTCCAACTGACATGACACGAAAGTTAAAAAGATTTGGGTTTGAGCTAAATGAATTCAAATCCTAAACGAGTCAAGAATCAGTTACTACTCACTTTGTATACGGTTAGGATGTAACAAAATCATAGCAGCTTTTTGGAAATCCATTACATAACAAATTAACTAAATCAAGCACTAGCAGAGCTTGGTTTGATATATAGGGGGACCCGGGAAGCCGGACTTATAGATCTAGAGGGCGAACTCAATATGCATTAAATTGTCGGACGAAAAACACATAAAATCATAGTACAAAGTAAAAAATAAGGGTTTGGCGTCCCCAAGACCTAACTATGCAACGCCTCTGAAATCAAGAATCTTAGATTAAGAGAATCACACAAATACTTCTTAGGGTTAGAGTTGTAACACCCCGACTGATGGCGGAAACATCGGGGCGGCACGAAGTGTAGATTGTTCATAGCTTAGGGTATAAAGATGTAAATAATAATAACTAATAATTCAACAAAATTAAATCCATCATTCATTACAAAGTCAAATAAATAAATTCAACCCTAGCTATTACAACGTTTCAAATTCAAATTCATAATTCAAAGACATAAAATAAATAATTAAAGCTAAATCCAAGCTCAATAATGCTAGTTTCCATTTCCACCTGAAACATGTTAAAATCAAGTGTCAACTCAAAGAGTTGGTGAGTTTCATAGGTTTTGACACTCAAACCAAAAGGTTTAATAAAAATGATATAGATAATGATATATGTGAACTATAAGCATAATGATCATAGTCAAAATGAACTAGCAAGTAAAGCAGATCAACAAATGATAACAAATGATGATTGACCTATGATTAGCATTTCAAAAATGCTCAAGTAGTAAACTATCACCGCGGGCCTCCCCCGAAGGGTAAATCAAACAACGGTGGGATGGTCGGTCCAATAGATCTATCATAGTCACTAAAATGAATGTGATCAATGCCTATGCTTAGCTAAAGTTCACTAACTATAAGGCCATTAGCTAAGTTCACAAGTAAATGAAATAAATAAGTTGCATGTTTCACCCCTAAAACAAAAATAGTAAAAGAGGGGCTATGAAGACTCACCTTAGTGTGTGAGCTAGCCTTTGCAATGTCTTGTCAAATATAGTTCAAATATGTCCAACACAAATTCAATGTTCACCTAAATAGTTCAATAGGCATATGTTTAACAAAACTATGTCATTCTATGGATCTAAGTTCTAAAAGGATCAACGGGTTCGATTTATTTTAAATAAACACAATTAGGTTTATTATGATTTAAATGAAAATAATAAAATATCTAAATTACAAATGTTGACTTTAAAATATTTATTTAAAATTTTAAATATTGATTTAAAACAATTTATTTTTGATAATTCTTGTATAAACATATTTAAGTATTATGTTTATAACATTTATCGTAAATAAATAAATAATTAAATAAATAAATGAGATAAAGAGTTGTTAGTAAATAAATGAATAAATAAATAACTAAATAAATGAGATAAATAGTTTTAAGTAAATAAATAAGTAAATAATTAACTAAATAAATGAGATAACGTGTTGTAATTAAATAAATAAATAAATAAATAAATTGAGATAAATAGTTTTAGATAAATAAATAAATAAATAAATAATTCAATAATTATATAAATGAATAAATAAATTAATAGATAAATGATCTAAGAAATTATAAGTTTATAAACTTATTTATTTATGTAAATAATTAAAATAAGTAAATACATATTAATTTATTTAAATAAGTAAGAAAATTGATAAATAAATAAAATTGATAATAAAAGTTAATATTAAAATTTTAAGTATATAACATTTTTTTTACAGATTAATATTTTGTTTATAAAAATATTTTCTGGTTAATTAAAATATTTAAAATAGAGTTTAATATCAAAAAAAATGACAAAAACCGGTTTTTAACCCGGTTCGAACCCACGACCTTAACTTTGAAACCCACGCGATTCTACCGGTTGATCTAAGGCTCTAGGCCGCAAATGTATTCCGGTTTTATTGTTTATAACAAGTTAATGATATGTTTTCCCAATTCAGAATCAAGAACAGGAAGAAAAGAACAAGCCCTAGTTTCTTTCCATTCGAAATTCGTTCGAATTGGTCCCCGATTGAAAACCTAATGATGGGGCTAATGTTCTAGATGAAAAACCGAGTATATGGATGTAAGAAACACCTACCTTAGTTTTCGTTTCAATGGATTTCGACTGAGAGAAGAGATGCTCACGAACCCGATGCTTTTTGACTTCAATTCTTGTTTCAGAATGTATGTGCGTGTGTTTGGTGTGCCCAGAAGGTTTCGAGATGATGAAAGGGTTTATTTCGGTCGAGTTTAATTTGGATTTTATACACGTTTATGCACGATTTGAATTTCGGTCGTGGTTCTATGTTTGGAAACGATTTTTGTAGTTAATAGGCCGTTTAATCGTTCATAATGGTGATTGGAACCAGTTCACGCGTTCGTATACATTCCTAAAATACATTTGATTAGCTGTCATCGCGTTGGAATGGATGGGATCGCGAATCGGGTCGAACGAATGGGTTGTGGGTCGGCTGAAAAAAAAACGGGTAGGGGAGAAGAAGAACTATGGGTTATTTGCAGTTTTGGTCCCTCCACTGTTTTCTTTAAAAAACAACTTTCTGAATTGACACTTTTAACCCTAAACCTTTAAAAATCATTTTTTTAAAATTGTTATAAATTATTTAAAAATTTTCACACTTCACAATTAATATAAATTTATTATATTTCTATAAAAACATTATTTTGTGTTATACTATAAAATTTTAAAACATGCTACTTGTTATTATTTAATTTAGTTATGAAATAAAGTTTATAAAGATTTATAAGAAAATTTTATTTGTTTATTTTATAAAATTGTAAATAATTTCTAAACTTTATAATAAAATTAATTATATTGTTTTTGCTTGAATTGCATAAACACAATCAATATTAATAATAAAATTCCCATTGACGTCATAATCGCTTTATTAAATATAAATGATTATTACAAATTTCGTAAATGTTACAGTCTCCCCTACTTTTAAGAATTTCGTCCCGAAATTAAGAAGAAACTGTAGAAAACAAATGAGGATACTTGGCTTTCATTTGGTCTTCGCGTTCCCAAGTGAACTCGCGACCATGCTTTGACTCCCATCGGACGTGTACAATAGGAATTTTGCTTCGTCTGAATTGCTTGACGTGTCGGTCTATGATCTCTACCGGCTTCTCAATAATACGCATCGAAGCATCAATGTGAATATCATCAAGAGGCACATGTGAATTTTCATCGGACAAACACTTTTTCAAGTTCGACACGTGAAAGGTCGGATGGATGTTACTAAGTTCAGAAGGTAGCTCAAGTTTGTAGGCCACTTTCCCAATTCTTTCAAGAACCTTAAAAGGACCAACGTAGCGAGGTGCAAGTTTACCTTTCTTCCCAAATCGAATCACTCCTTTCCAAGGTGAAACTTTCAGGAGTACCATGTCACCGACTTGAAATTCCAAAGGCTTACGACGTTTATCAGCATAGCTCTTTTGTCGGCTTCGAGCAGCTAATAAGTTGTCGCGAATCTGATGAATCTTGTCGGTCGTTTCTTGAATCAGTTCAGGTCCGGTGATTTGAACTTCTCCAATCTCAGTCCAAGAAATAGGCGATCGACACTTACGACCGTAT
The DNA here is from genome assembly GCA_009363875.1 of Mikania micrantha. Classification (NCBI taxonomy): domain Eukaryota; kingdom Viridiplantae; phylum Streptophyta; class Magnoliopsida; order Asterales; family Asteraceae; genus Mikania; species Mikania micrantha. Next base: position 2,778,557 of record CM018692.1, read on the forward strand.
AGAGCTTCGAAAGGCGCCATGCCGATACTCGCGTGATAACTATTGTTATACGAGAACTCGACAAGCGGTAGATGATTATCCCAATTGCCACCAAAGTCAATGACACATGCTCTAAGCATGTCTTCTAGAGTTTGAATCGTGCGCTCGGTTTGACCATCCGTTTGAGGATGATAAGCCGTGCTTAGGTCCAAACGAGTACCGAATGATTCGTGAAGCGATTCCCAAAAACGAGCCGTGAAACGAGCATCACGATCAGAGATGATGCTAAGGGGTATGCCATGTCGACTTACTATTTCATTAACGTAGATGCGAGCTAACTTTCGCACGGGATAGTTCTCCCGAATCGGCAAGAAATGAGCTGATTTTGTCAAACGGTCAACGATTACCCATATACTATCATGACCATTAAGTGTTCTCGGGAGTTTAGTGATGAAGTCCATAGAAATGTTTTCCCATTTCCACATAGGAATTTCGGGTTGAACAAGCAAACCCGAAGGTCGTTGGTGCTCGGCCTTGACCTTAGAACAGGTCAAACACTTTGCTACATACTCGGCAATGTCTTTCTTCATGCCGGGCCACCAATAATGGACTCGAATATCATGATACATTTTATCCGCACCGGGATGAATGGAATAACGAGTCTTGTGTGACTCGTTCATAATAGTGAGTCGAAGGTCATTGCGATTAGGAATCCAAATACAGTTCAAGAAATAAAGCAAACCATCAGACTTGGCTTCTAATTGAAGTTCAGCACCACAAGACATTTCATCATACAAATTTCCTTGGTTCAAAGATGTTTGTTGAGCTACAAAGATATCATTATGAAGATTGGTTTGGATTCGAATGCTATGAAGCTGGACATGACTTTTACGACTGAGTGCATCGGCTACAACATTTGCCTTGCCGGGATGATAACGAATCTCACAATCGTAATCGTTTAAGAGTTCAACCCAACGTCGTTGCCTCATGTTGAGTTCTTTTTGGTTTAGAATGTGTTGAAGGCTTTTATGATCAGTGAAAACCACACATTTGGTGCCATAGAGATAGTGCCTCCAAATCTTTAAGGCAAAAACGACCGCACCAAGTTCAAGGTCATGAGTGGTATAGTTCTTTTCGTGAACCTTTAATTGTCTTGATGCGTAGGCAATGACTTTACCACGTTGCATAAGAACACAACCAAGCCCTTGATTCGACGCGTCACAATAGACCACAAAATCATCATTACCATCTGGAAGAGTCAAGATAGGTGCATCACAAAGCTTTTGCTTTAGCAATTGAAAGGCTTCATCTTGCTTTGGCCCCCATTCATAAGGTTTATCCTTATGAGTCAAAGAAGTGAGTGGAACGGCGATCTTAGAGAAATTTGAAATGAACCGTCGATAATAACCGGCAAGTCCAAGAAATGAACGGATTTCAGTTGGAGTCTTTGGTGTACTCCAGTTTTTAACAGCTTCAATCTTCGCGGGGTCCACGTGAACACCTTTTTCATTGACAATGTGTCCTAAGAATTGAACTTCCTTAAGCCAAAATTCACATTTAGAGAATTTGGCATACAGTTGTTCTTTTCTTAAGAGCTCCAAAACCAACTTAAGGTGTTTTTCATGGTCCGCTTTGCTCTTGGAATAGATCAAAATATCATCTATGAATACGATCACGAACTTGTCCAAGTATGGTTTACACACTCGGTTCATAAGATCCATGAAGACCGCAGGTGCATTGGTTAGTCCAAATGGCATAACCAAAAATTCATAGTGACCATAACGAGTTCGAAAGGCGGTTTTAGGAATGTCATCCTCATGTATACGCAACTGATGATAACCAGAACGAAGGTCGATCTTAGAAAACCAAACCGAACCTTGAAGTTGATCAAAGAGATCATCGATACGAGGCAAAGGGTATCGATTCTTGATGGTGAGTTTATTGAGTTCGCGATAATCAATGCACATACGAAATGAACCGTCCTTCTTTTTGACAAACAGCACCGGTGCACCCCAAGGTGAATGACTTGGACGAATGAAACCCTTATCAGATAATTCTTGAAGTTGGCTCGCGAGTTCTTGCATCTCAGAAGGTGCAAGACGATAAGGAGGTTTTGCAATTGGATTGGCACCGGGCATAAGATCAATACGAAACTCGACTTGTCGAACCGGTGGAACTCCCGGCAGGTCATCGGGAAAAACCTCAGGATAGTCGCGAATGATTGGAATATCTCCAACACTTTTGCCCTTTTCTTTCTTTTCCACAATATGGGCCAGAAAGGCTACGTATTTCTTACGTAAGTATTTTTGGGCCTTTGTGCAAGACATAAGTTTAAGTCCACTACTAGGTGTCTCTCCAAAGATTCTTAGAGTTTCACCCGATAATAGTGGAATGCGAATGTACTTTTCAAAACAAACGATCTCGGCTCGATGAGTGGCTAACCAGTCCATGCCTATGATAACATCAAAACTTCCAAGATGCATGGGAATAAGATCAATTGGGAAAACATGATCCATAAGGTTCACAGTACATCCAATAATGATAGAGTTAATATCTATTGAATTGCCGTCAGCCACTTCCACGTTAAATGGTCTATCTAATTTAGTTCTTAGTCTACCAAGTAATGGTTCAAATTCATATGACACAAAGCTCCTATCAGCACCAGAATCAAATAACACAGAAGCATAACAATTATTGACCAGAAACGTACCATTCACAACGTCTTGATTTGCTTGAGCTGCTTGAGCATTGAGTTGAAAGGTCCTAGCTCGTGCAACCCTTTGATTATTGCCCGCAAGCCTTGGGCATTGGTTTCTAAGATGATTAGGGTTGCCACATTCATAGCAAACCCTTCCATTAGCTTGTGCAGGATTGGCGGGTGCAAGTTGTTGTTGGTTCAATGGTTGAACCTGTTGCTCTTGCTGGCCAAGTGGCCCATGTCGACAATAGTTTGCAAGGTGACCATACATCCCACAGTTCGTGCAAATTCTGCAAGGTTGAGTAGTGGGGTGATGATATCTGCAAGTGTTGCAGAGTGGATTTGGCCCCACATACTGTTTGGTATTTGGCTTTGGGGCTTGTTGGTTTAGTGGTGCAGCAGGGGTCACCACCGCAAAGTTCTTGGCCTTTCGCTTTCGATGGTTGAACTTTGAAGAGTTTGAGGTTTCAGCTTTGACCTCCTTTGAGAGTTCATTAGTAGTTGACTTGGATTCAACCTTCTTGGCACCCTTCCTTGTCAAAGTACCATCCTTAACATGATTGTCAGTTAAGGTTGCAGAGAGTCTAATTGCCTCTTCAAGAGTGGTAGGATTGCTACCATAGACAGTATCTTGAATTTGCATAGGAAGGCCACCAATGTACTTTTCAATGGCCCGAGATAAAGGAGTGACTAAGTGTGGCACTAGTAGACTAAGTTCATGATAGCGGGTCGTATAAGCAAGGTTCTCCCCACTGTCCTGCTTGAGATCCCAAAACTCAGCTTCAAGCTTCCTCATTTCGTTGCGAGGACAGAATTCATTAGTCATAAGTTGCTTGACCTCAGTCCAAGTCAAAGCAAGTGCAGCATCCGATCCCCTAGTTCGTTTCTCACCATTCCACCAAGTCAGTGCCCTTTTTTGAAAGACACTAGTGGCATATCGAACCTTAAGGTTCTCAGGACAGTCCGAATGGATAAATGTGCTCTCTATACTTTCGAACCATTGAAGGAGTCCAGTTGCTCCTTCAGTGCCAACAAACTTAGTGGGGTTACATGAATTGAAGTGCTTGAAAGTGCAAGTTGGATTTGCACCCCCACCATTACCATTGTTTTGAACTGGGTTCACATTAGCAGCTTGATTGAGTTGGGTCACCAAAGTGGGTAACACAACAGCCACTTGTTGCGAAATGATCTGGGCCAACTCTTGGATAGTAGGGTTCGGATTGTTGGTGTTATTTGTGTTGGTGTTGGTGTCATTGGTGTTGTTGGTGTTCCTGCGAGTACGACGAATAGGCATGATTCTACAAGAGTTCAATTGAAGAGAGTTAGAATTTATATAACTCAAAGAGTTCAAATAAGAAATAGATAGTTCAAATGAAAGTTCAATCACAAAGCAGTATTTGGATTGTATTCCTAAAGGAATACTTTTGACAGATCAAAGTGTTTAAGTTCATCTTAACTTTCAGAAAGACATACTTTAGCCTATAGGTTCATACTCACTCCAAGGGTTCCCAGGAAAGCATAACAGGTCCATCGGTTGATTTGGATTTATACGAAATGCTTTCCTAGACAGAACTCCCCAAAGTACAGGTATTCCCCCTTCCAGATTGTATGTGTTTCCTAATCATTAGAATGAACCTAAAGACTATTGACGGGATTCAAGATTAGACTTAGAAGTCTAAGATCATTCCTCGTAATGACGATCCTCGTTCAAGTCGTAAGAAAGGGGTCGAGAAGTTTTGAACCTTAATGTCTAGTGTGTGCATACTAAGGTATCCTAAACTAGGTTCGATTATTTGACCTATCAAACAAATAGTCACATGAGCAAGTATGACCTATCATGGCAACTAAGAGTTCAAATAACAGTTCATGGCCTAGTATGGCAACTAGAGGGTCCAAATAACAGTTCATGACCTATGAGTTCAAACTAAGGCATCTTATGGTTATAGTCTAGGTCATCTAGTTCAAATAACCTAATTCTCTATAACCCAGGCTCTGATACCAATCTGTAACACCCCGACCGATGGCGGAAACATCGGGGCGGCACGAAGTGTAGATTGTTCATAGCTTAGGGTATAAAGATGTAAATAATAATAACTAATCATTCAACAAAATTAAATCCATCATTCATTACAAAGTCAAATAAATAAATTCAACCCTAGCTATTACAACGTTTCAAATTCAAATTCATAATTCAAAGACATAAAATAAATAATTAAAGCTAAATCCAAGCTCAATAATGCTAGTTTCCATTTCCACCTGAAACATGTTAAAATCAAGTGTCAACTCAAAGAGTTGGTGAGTTTCATAGGTTTTGACACTCAAACCAAAAGGTTTAATAAAAATGATATAGATAATGATATATGTGAACTATAAGCATAATGATCATAGTCAAAATGAACTAGCAAGTAAAGCAGATCAACAAATGATAACAAATGATGATTGACCTATGATTAGCATTTCAAAAATGCTCAAGTAGTAAACTATCACCGCGGGCCTCCCCCGAAGGGTAAATCAAACAACGGTGGGATGGTCGGTCCAATAGATCTATCATAGTCACTAAAATGAATGTGATCAATGCCTATGCTTAGCTAAAGTTCACTAACTATAAGGCCATTAGCTAAGTTCACAAGTAAATGAAATAAATAAGTTGCATGTTTCACCCCTAAAACAAAAATAGTAAAAGAGGGGCTATGAAGACTCACCTTAGTGTGTGAGCTAGCCTTTGCAATGTCTTGTCAAATATAGTTCAAATATGTCCAACACAAATTCAATGTTCACCTAAATAGTTCAATAGGCATATGTTTAACAAAACTATGTCATTCTATGGATCTAAGTTCTAAAAGGATCAACGGGTTCGATTTATTTTAAATAAACACAATTAGGTTTATTATGATTTAAATGAAAATAATAAAATATCTAAATTACAAATGTTGACTTTAAAATATTTATTTAAAATTTTAAATATTGATTTAAAACAATTTATTTTTGATAATTCTTGTATAAACATATTTAAGTATTATGTTTATAACATTTATCGTAAATAAATAAATAATTAAATAAATAAATGAGATAAAGAGTTGTTAGTAAATAAATGAATAAATAAATAACTAAATAAATGAGATAAATAGTTTTAAGTAAATAAATAAGTAAATAATTAACTAAATAAATGAGATAACGTGTTGTAATTAAATAAATAAATAAATAAATAAATTGAGATAAATAGTTTTAGATAAATAAATAAATAAATAAATAATTCAATAATTATATAAATGAATAAATAAATTAATAGATAAATGATCTAAGAAATTATAAGTTTATAAACTTATTTATTTATGTAAATAATTAAAATAAGTAAATACATATTAATTTATTTAAATAAGTAAGAAAATTGATAAATAAATAAAATTGATAATAAAAGTTAATATTAAAATTTTAAGTATATAACATTTTTTTTACAGATTAATATTTTGTTTATAAAAATATTTTCTGGTTAATTAAAATATTTAAAATAGAGTTTAATATCAAAAAAAATGACAAAAACCGGTTTTTAACCCGGTTCGAACCCACGACCTTAACTTTGAAACCCACGCGATTCTACCGGTTGATCTAAGGCTCTAGGCCGCAAATGTATTCCGGTTTTATTGTTTATAACAAGTTAATGATATGTTTTCCCAATTCAGAATCAAGAACAGGAAGAAAAGAACAAGCCCTAGTTTCTTTCCATTCGAAATTCGTTCGAATTGGTCCCCGATTGAAAACCTAATGATGGGGCTAATGTTCTAGATGAAAAACCGAGTATATGGATGTAAGAAACACCTACCTTAGTTTTCGTTTCAATGGATTTCGACTGAGAGAAGAGATGCTCACGAACCCGATGCTTTTTGACTTCAATTCTTGTTTCAGAATGTATGTGCGTGTGTTTGGTGTGCCCAGAAGGTTTCGAGATGATGAAAGGGTTTATTTCGGTCGAGTTTAATTTGGATTTTATACACGTTTATGCACGATTTGAATTTCGGTCGTGGTTCTATGTTTGGAAACGATTTTTGTAGTTAATAGGCCGTTTAATCGTTCATAATGGTGATTGGAACCAGTTCACGCGTTCGTATACATTCCTAAAATACATTTGATTAGCTGTCATCGCGTTGGAATGGATGGGATCGCGAATCGGGTCGAACGAATGGGTTGTGGGTCGGCTGAAAAAAAAACGGGTAGGGGAGGAGAAGAACTATGGGTTATTTGCAGTTTTGGTCCCTCCACTGTTTTCTTTAAAAAACAACTTTCTGAATTGACACTTTTAACCCTAAACCTTTAAAAATCATTTTTTTAAAATTGTTATAAATTATTTAAAAATTTTCACACTTCACAATTAATATAAATTTATTATATTTCTATAAAAACATTATTTTGTGTTATACTATAAAATTTTAAAACATGCTACTTGTTATTATTTAATTTAGTTATGAAATAAAGTTTATAAAGATTTATAAGAAAATTTATTTGTTTATTTTATAAAATTGTAAATAATTTCTAAACTTTATAATAAAATTAATTATATTGTTTTTGCTTGAATTGCATAAACACAATCAATATTAATAATAAAATTCCCATTGACGTCATAATCGCTTTATTAAATATAAATGATTATTACAAATTTCGTAAATGTTACAGTCTCCCCTACTTTTAAGAATTTCGTCCCGAAATTAAGAAGAAACTGTAGAAAACAAATGAGGATACTTGGCTTTCATTTGGTCTTCGCGTTCCCAAGTGAACTCGCGACCATGCTTTGACTCCCATCGGACGTGTACAATAGGAATTTTGCTTCGTCTGAATTGCTTGACGTGTCGGTCTATGATCTCTACCGGCTTCTCAATAATACGCATCGAAGCATCAATGTGAATATCATCAAGAGGCACATGTGAATTTTCATCGGACAAACACTTTTTCAAGTTCGACACGTGAAAGGTCGGATGGATGTTACTAAGTTCAGAAGGTAGATCAAGTTTGTAGGCCACTTTCCCAATTCTTTCAAGAACCTTAAAAGGCCACTTTATGCTCGTGACAAGAATTAAATATAATTTATATTTATATTATATAATAAAAGATTAACAATATGTAAAATGCCGTTTTTTAAGCCTATTCATATAATATTTTGTCACGTGGTATCTATCCTAGGTTATTCATATGGAATAATTTACAAATTTAAAGATTAATTATATATAATACACATGTGATAGTGTAACATTATATTATTATATTCATTTTTTGAATTTTATGTTAAGTTTTGCAAATTGTGATTTTAAAAGACAGTTGGTATATGTTCATATGACTAAGAAAAGGTCTATTCGCTTTCATAAAAGACGAGCCACCCAAATAAAGATGCATGCATTCAACTATAAAAAATTATCATCCAATCAATTATATTCCTGAGAGTCTCGTGTTAATTTGGCTTGAATTTTAATGATCCACGGTGGTTGAGGAGTTGGCTGGATCAGGATGGCTACACTTCACATGTCTTTATTATTATTATTAGAACTAGGCCAATTTCACCTTTATTGAAAACTGGCACAATAAAAATATATATGTAGTAATTAAGAGAACAAACAAAAAAATATGCTCAAATGCATTGTACATCAAGCTTCACTGTTCATAATTTAGTTTTGTATAGATAGATAATTATTATTAATTTAATAATATATATTAGTTTATTAGTAAATAAATAAATAAATAAAAACCAAACAAACACCAAATGTATGCATATGGTTGGAACAAACGGCTCAATTTCATACATAAATAAATCTACTAGAACTAAAGCGCCAACTGATTTTATAAAAATCAACGTACAAACTTTTGAATGTTATAGGCCAAATGATTTCATAATTTATTAAAGTCGTTAAACAATTTTATTAATTTTTTTAAAATTAAAAATATCTAAATTTCTATAACCCAAATCCTTTGATCATCAACCCCCACCGACTTCCTGGAAATTTCATAGATGTTTCGTTGTTCAGCTTTACGCGCCTACAATAATTCAAAAGCTTCTGGCCCTAGCCATGCCAATTAATTAAGGGGGAAAAATTAAAAGAAAAAGCTATAAAAAGCAGAGCCATAAATGATAAAACTATGAAAATAATTTTAATAATTCATCGTCACAAAACTTAAATCCTCATAATTTCGTCTAAATATTCAAAAGTTACATCATCAAAATCATAAAATTAAAAAAAAAAAAAAACAAAAATCAAATACTGGAAGCAAAAAAAGGTGAGAGGAAAGGGTGTACCGTGTAATCAGTTAAAACTCTCAAATGATTAACTATGATCCGCAAAACCAAACTAAAAAAAATAAAATAAAAATAAAAAAAAGTGTTAATCCTGAAAACCAATTTTCTCCCAGACTGCGTTTCGAACCCTACTCAGATCTCGTCCTTTCAAAGTCCGCCCAATTCCCTCGTGTACGGAATACGATGCGATTCTCGTTCTCGCCAATTGTCTCGCCAGAAACTCATGCGGCGGAATCCGGTTCCCGCCACCGTCGTCACCGGTGTCAGATTCGTCAAAATCGAACTCTCTCCGCTGATTTTGACTAAAATCTTCCTTCAGTATCTTCGTCCAGTCCGGAACATTGACCGGCAAAGACGACGCCGTTCCACCGACCTCTCCTCGCTTCACCACCGGAGATGATGAGTTATTCGAGATCCGCGAACTCAGTACGGGCTTTCGCAACTCAGGCGACGCGTTAACGTTCCAGACATCTGATTCGTCGAGCTCGAACATGGAGTCGGTCGTAATAGGGGCTTGTCTTTCGTCGGACAGGTACCGGTAGTTTGATCTCGCAAGATATCTGTTCGATGCCGCCATTGAAGGGAGCTGTGTCTTAAATGTCTACTGTGTTTTGGAGTTATTCATGATCAGTTTAGTCTGTCTTTATAAATGCGTCCAATGGATAAGGTTCCCTTTCTCATAGGCATGAAGTAAAAGTTAAAACGGATCCACCAACCTCAATTTCAATACTAAGGGGTTTAACCAATTAAAATTCTTTAAAAAAAATAAAAAATAAAAAAATCGAGTCGTATCGTTTTTTATATTACTATCTGATCACTAAAAGAGTTCAAAAAAATCCGTATCTGAATCCGCAATCGAAATATCTAAAAATCCGTATTCGAAATATCCGGAAGTTCGGATATCCGAAAGTCCGTAAATTTGGATTCGGATATTAGTTTTTCAAAAATTTACTATCCGAAATAGTTATTTTTTCCGGATATTTTTCGGATATTAGGATAGTTTTTCGGATATTTTTCAGATATCCGTATATATTTTTTATAATTATTTTTTTATTTTTGAGTTCGGGTAATTTCGGTTCAGATATCCGAAATTTCGGATCCGGATAGTGAAAATCACTATCTAAAATTTTCGGATATCCGAATTTGGACATCTCTACTGATCACGATGACAATGACAATATAACAAATATCACAGTGTATATCGAAAATTCGGTTGCAATGGTTAGTAATCCTAAACAATAAATAAGAACGTTGTAAAAACAGGCATTAATCACAAGAAATACTGACACACGATATTAAAATTCATAGTGCTAAAAAAGACATTTACAATCATAAAACATAACATCAAAAAATACAAATGTAAAACAAAAAAAATATTTAATTATTATTCAACTATTATTTTTATTTAAATATTTCCGCTATTCATACACAATGATTATATACAATTTGTATATATAGTTATTTTCATGAACACCTCTTGTACACTTTGGGTTTCTCATGTGGATGTCTTAAACACAGGGAGCTTTTGTTTCCTAGACAAAAAAAAAAAATAGAAAAAAAAGGTTTAATATCAGGTAAAAATTAAGTTTATTTAAAGTAATATAGTAGTATAACTAACATAAATTTATTGTTTAAAAACTAAAAAATTCTAGTGACAAAAATTATAGTTTTTATTATGAATCTACCTGTGGGGTTCAATTCATTTGTCACTACTAATATTTAAGTTTTTTTTTTCTTTTTTCCTGTATGTCATTTTTAGTGATACAATTATTTTTCTGTCTAAGACTATTGGGTGTGCCAAGGCACCCCACTCACTCCACGTATGCGCCACGTAGGCGCCACATAAGCACTCATCACAACCACTCACCCCACCATTTTGGTGGAAATGCCCCATTACCCCACTCACTCCACGTCATCATCCCTTTTTTAAACTTATATATATATATATGTTTGAGTCTGTGTGTGTGTAAGTGTAGAGAGAGAGAGAGAGAAAGAGAGAGAGAGATTGTATCTCTCACGCCGTTGCCACAATCAAGCCATCCCCATTCAAGCCCTCTCACGCCCCAAGGGGGGCGGTGTGTCACGCCCAGCCACGCCTCACCCACGCCCACTCCTTGGACACACCGGAGGGTCTAACGTTTCAACAACTTTTACCTATTTGCTACATATACTTTCTCAAACTTGTATTGTACACAAAAAGCGTCACATTTTCTTATTTTTGTCTAAATAATCAAAATTTAATTAGTTGCATATATTTATACTTGTGTAAAGTAATCATCACGGTATTTGTTGTAATATATACATTATTTTATTTGAATATGATTGAATAAAATCTATAATTAATTAAACAATATAATTTGTTTATTAATATAGCGTAATATATGTTGGACAACTCATCCATCCAGCTTAAATATTCTGGCTGGCGCATTTTATTGCCTGCCTCGAGGCAGATCCACAGTTCTTTATCCAATTAGTTCAACCAATGCGTGTATCGTAAAATAACTTCTTTTTCACGGCAAATTTTATCACAACTATTTTATTTTTTACTTTTTTTAGAGCGGTCAACTAATCAATTGCTATATATTTCATATGCGGTCCTCAATGGCTAAATGATGTCAAAACTGACCACTAATCTAGACGGACGAAGTCACTAGCCAACTAGCCACCAATTCCCGATGAAAATCAGACCAAAGCATCCACCCAAAGACACGACAGTGAAAGACCGGTAAAACCGGGAGAGATCAAAAATCGAACCTATGACCTGGGTCTCCTATCCCTTCCCTTATACATCCATCTTACCACTAGGACAAGAAATCATTGGTTATCATAAATACATGCGTGTATATATATAAATGGTTTCCGTTATTCACACATTCACCCCATCCATCCCACACCTCTTATACGTGTGAATAACCAGTCCCATATAAATATTCATTTTTATACCGATAGCATGTGATAGTCAATGCGTATGTAAATTTACATTACACGAGTGTAAACTCTTGAATTCACAAATTAAAAATAGTGTTATTCACGTGTAATTATAATATATATATATATATATAAATTTTTTCATTATAACATTTACAAATAATTAATTAGAGTATTTAGACATAATATCACTTGAATCATGGCTCTGATACCATTTAGTTAAGGATCGAGAGCATGAAGATTTAAATAACAAACAATATAGCAATATGGCAGAAACATAAATTAAACAACTCATATTTAAATAATACCTTGATTTATTTCCTGAATATCTGAATTACAAATGATTTCCTTACAATTGGGTGGAGCAATAATAACTTGAAAATCTAAAGAGTTTGAACATTGGGTGGTTGATAATACAAGTTTTTGAGGAGGGGGTTTTTTCATACATTTAATTCTAAGTAATTTTTTCGAATGAATTACAATGCAATAGAGTCTTTAATTTATAGAGCCTCCAGGCTTATCCGAATTGGAATTGGTCCAGCCTTATCCGAATTGGAATTGGAAAATAATTGAACATTGTCGGCCCTTTAGAAAAGTAAATTGTCTTTTTGCAGAATATTTGATATCTCCTTTATTAAAGTTGCGGCTACTTTAATAAATGTTGACATAAAGTTAATGGCACATCTTTGAAAATCTCGTCTTGGACAGATTGACAATAATTGCATCTTGAAAATCGCGTCTTGGAAAGATTGTTATCTTCTTGACAATAATTGAGATTAACCCATATTAGAAACGGATCATCCCATGGATAACTTATATGGGTCCAATATCTTCATACGGATCTTGAGAATCTTGAAGTATATTTTCATCAGTAGTAGAATTTCTTGATTGAGAAGGAGAATTCTTCTTAATTTCACTAATAATTCTTTGCATCTCTTCAGGGGTTGAACAAGATTGTAATCTGATAATATAATCTCGATCTTCAAAAGTATTGAGACTTAAATTTACAGGAGACTTGATAGATCTTTCATGTTGACTTGTTATAGACTTATAATAGTTTTGTATCGAAGAAACATTGGCTTTTTCTATTGAAAATTTGTTCCACCATTTACTTCTGTAATGTCTTAACAGAAGAGGAGGAGAAATGTCTTGTTTTGCTTGATAATGGTACGTCCAAGAAAAAATCCAAGGAATTCGAAATATAGTCATGAATTGGAGAGTATATTCAAAATCTGGGGTTCCTTCTTGTTTAAAATAATCTATAAACTTATTATAGGCTATAGAGATATCTTTAGGGAAAGCCTCAGGAATAATCCCTATATATTTAAACCACTTAATAAACCATCTTGGATAATTATTTGAAAATTGATCATCATAATATATGAACCAGGAATGATTAAAATTTCTAAATAATAGAGTTTTTTCCCAAGCTTCTTGATAATCGTAATAATTATATTGAGGATAGGAATGAAAATTAGAAAGTGTTTTTTGAACGAATAGTTTTGATTTCCATTCTTCAAGAATATGTTGAATATCAACAGATCCGGTATCAACAAGAATAGCTTGATAATATTCTATAGTTTTGTATTCACCATCATAGAAATGACAATTTCTGGGATATAGAAAGTCTATAAGAGTAAGAAAGCTATGTAGAACTTTTTCTTCTTCAATAGGTTCTAAAATTTTTATAATCTTAGAATTTGGGTTTATAGAATAAAAACTAGAATCAGAAGAAGATGATGGATTAGAATTTTTTATAGGAGTATTTTGGATATTTGTATTGATAATAGATTGTGGTAATATTCTTGTTTGTATTACCGAAGAATAAGGTGGTCTAACAGATATAGAGTAGAAGATCTTGGTCTTGATGAAAATGGAGATAATGGAGTAAATCTATTGTTAATTGGTAATGGAGTTCCAAGAGAGCTGGAAGAACTTGATGATGGCTGATTGGTTAGAATAATCTTTTTAGAATCCTTACTCATATTCCCTGTAAAAATTCTCTCGATAAAAAATCAGGTAAAGAATTATTTTCTCCTTTTATAAATTCAATTTGAAAATCAAAATTGCTTAATAATGCCTGCCATCTTGCAAATATTTGTTTTGAAATTAAATTTTTTATATCTTTCTCTAAAATATGTTTTGCAGATAAACAATCAATTCTTAATAAAAAAGGTTTCATATATAAATCATCTTCAAATTTTTTAATACATAATACAATACTTAAAATTTCCTTTTTTATAGTTGAATAATTCTTTTGAGTATCATTCCATGATCCTGAATAATATCTAACTAATTGTTCTTTATTATTTTCTAAAGATTGCTTTAATATTCCGCCAAATCCCAAATCACTAGCATCAGTTTCAACTATTAATTTAGCGTTAGGGTGAGTAATATTTAAACATGGTAATTGTTTTATTTTTGTTTTAATATGTTTGATAATATTAGTATGTTCTTGAGTCCATGGTTCAGGATTCTTTTTTAATCTTTTATATAAGGGTTTACATATAATTCCTAAATCTTTGAAGAAATCATGTATATAATTTAAACATCCTAAAAATCTCTGCAATTGTTTCTTATCTTTGATTTCATCTGGAAACTTATTAGAAAAGTCTAGACTTCTATTTATGGGTATAATAGTTCCTTGTTTAATATCATGACCTAAAAATATTATCTCTGTTTTAAATAGATTTATCTTAGTAGGAGATACTACTAATCCATTCTTATGAATTGTATCATAAAATATATTTAAATGCTTAAAATGTTGTTCTAAAGAGTTAGAATAGATCAAAACATCATCAATATAGATTATTGAAAAATTTCCTATAGGAATAATAATATCATTCATAATATTCTGAAATTCAGAAGGAGCATTTTTTAAACCAAAAGGCATTACACTCCATTCGTAATGTCCAAATGGAACATTAAATCCTGTCTTATATTTATCCTTCTCAGAAATTTGAATCTGCCAGAATCCTGATTTCATATCAAACTTAGAAAATATCTTAGCATCATATATCTTTTTAATAAGTCTCTCTTATTTGGTATAGGATATCTTATCCATTCTAAAACCTTATTCAAAGGTTTATAGTTTATTACTAATCTTGGAGCACCTCTTTCTATTTCAGCGCTATTATTTACATAAAATGCAGAGCATGACCAAGGAGACTTAGATGGTCTAATTAATTTCTTATCTAATAAATCCTTTATTTCTTTTTTACAATGTTCTTCTAATTCTTGATTCATATGTATAGACTTAGATTTTGTTGGTATATTTTTCTCATCAAAATCTTTTGTATATGGTAATTCTACAATATGTTGTTTTCTTTGCCAAAAGGCATTGGGTATATTAGCACATACATTTTTTATAAATTTTTCTTCAATATTTTTAATTTTAATTATATTAGTTTTATCTTTTAATTGTTCTTTTATTCTTTCATTTTTATTTCATTTACTAAAAATTCTTTTTGTTTTTCTTTTAAATTTATAATATTTATTTGTTTAGATAAAACAGGTTCAACAAATTCAAATATAATTTCTTTATTTAAAACTTTAGTAATAATTCCATTGCCATTTATAGTTATAGGATATAATTGAGTAATAAAAGGTGTTCCTAATATGATTTGAGAGGTTAGATTTTTTACTAATATTAATTGAGTTTTAAAACAGTAGTTTTCTTTACATATATGAACATTTGATAGTTTATAATTTATTATAAGCCTTGAACCACTGGCAGTAGATAATCTATATGAAGTTTTTTCATAATATTGTGTAGGTATAATTCCTTTTTGAATACAATTCATATTAGCTCCACTATCAATTAAAGCTGTTAAAGTGATTCTAAATTCGTTATTAACAATTATATTTACTTTAGTATACCACTTTTGATAATTTAGTTCTTTTAATATATTAATTTCATTAGTCTCATTACTTTTAATTATTATACTTCCGACATTAGTTTCTTTTTCTTTTCCTTTTTCAATATTTTTAATTTGTAACTTGATTATTTTAATATCTTCTTTTATATTTTTTAATTCTTCTTGTAATTCTTGCATTGTTATAGGTTTTTCTGGTTTTTTAAATTTTTTATAAATATCTTCTAAATTATATATTTCAGTAGTATCTTCTATTGTTTCTGATTTTTTATTAAAATTTTCTTTTAATTTTTCTAAATATAATTGTTTTAAATTCAAATCTTCAGTGTTTTCTAAAAGCTTTAGTAATATTAGATTTTCTTCATTATTTATCATATTTATAGATCCATCAATGTTACATAAACATGGACCAATGCATCCACATTCTTCATCATTATTACTGCTAGTATTATCGCTATCAGAAATATAATTTATATCATTACTATCATAATCTGAAAATTCTTCATCACTAATTTTAGTATCTAAAATTTTATTTATCTGTTCTTTTAATTCATCTGATATATTTAATTCATTTATCTTTCTTTTTGAATAACAATTTTTTAAGGTATGTCCTCTTTTACCACAAGTATAACAAGTTACTACTTTTCTTTTATAAAACTTTTGTTTTTTATTTTTATTATAATTTTGTTCTTCAATTTTAGGTTTTCTATTCTTATAGTTTTTTCTATAATTTTTTCCTTTTATATAATTATTTCTTTTTATATAATTATTTTTTCTTTTTGAATTACTTGGTATTTTATATTTTCAAAACCATATTGTTCACAAAAATTACCTAATTCATTTCTACTACTAATACCATCTTTCTTCATTTTTTGTTTTAATTTTAAATCATTACATATTTGTAAACCTTCTTGATTTATATGATTTATTATTTGTCCATATGTCAATTCGTCATATGGTATATAATTATTATTTTCTCTTTTAATTTTCTCTCTAACTCTTTCTGCAAATAATTTTGGTAATCCTGCAATAAATCTTTCTTTCCAATATGATTGTTTACAATCACTTCTCATCATAACTTTAGATATAAAAACATCCTTATACCATCTAAAATCTTGTAATTTTCTACACGTAAGATTTAATAGTATTAAAGAACTCCTTTCTTGGTAATCTGAAGGATTTCCTATAAAAATTTTTATAATAGCGAATATAAGTGTATTTATTATATCTGTTTCCTCAGTTTGGACTTGTATTCCATTTTCTATGGTGTATTTATTATTCTTGTTGTATTCCTCAGTTTGGACTTGTGTGTATATATATATATATATATATAGATAGGGAAGTGCTCAAATAATAACACACTCTTAAAACAATAACCCAGATAACTTTTCCTAGATGAAGCCAAAACTTGGATTTTTTGTTTTTTAAACATTATTGCAACACATTTATTACACTTTGTATAAAACTTTATTTTTTTTATTTGTATGTGTAAAATCACATGTGTTTGATATTTTACACCAGTGTAACGACACATGTCAAAAAGGAAAAAAATTACACTCATGTAAAAAAAAAGTGCATGTAAATTTACATATACATTAAAAAGAAGAATACGTTGTACATATGTAATAATGATTTTCGGAAAAAAAAACAATGATTTTGATTGATCTTGATGGGTTTATCATGGATTACCATAATAAAACCGAGTTTATTAGTAGTAAATAAACCAAACAGACACCAAATGTAAGCACAATTGAAACAAATAGCGCAATAAAAGTTGTCAGCTTAAGCTGGTGAGTTATAAGTTTAATAAACATCTTAAATTTCAAATAATATATTTCAAAAGCATTTCACAAAAGCATACATCGATATACATATATCATATTATATCAAAAACATTTATTAAAAACTCTGGTCACCCGAAGGTGATCTGTTTTACCCGAAGGTAACTCTGTTTTTACCCGAAGGTAACCCTGTTCACCCGAAGGTGCTCTTTTACCCGAAGGTAACTCTGTTTTACCCGAAGGTAACTCTGTTCACCCGAAGGTGCTTTAAAATTTCTTTTAAAAACTTTGTAATCAGCACCGTAGTGCAAGAACTCTTTTTCGAAACGTCTTTATCTCAAACCTATACACCGACATTATCCTGTTATGTCGAAGAAGCATAAGACTACACACCTTCGGTATACCAGGACTATGTCTTTATTAGTATATGAGATTTAGACCTCTTGAATATTCTTTTTGGAAACTTACTTTCAAAACAAATATTTGGGTTGCCTCTTTTATATTTTAAAAGAATACGTACAGAAATTTTGGCATTATCCCGGCTTAACATTAGTATAAACGGGAAACATCCCGGCATCCATATAACATCATATATATCAAAATATTATCAATATAACATACACATCAGCCCAAAGCATTTAAAACAGTTAAACATGGCTCATAGAACTCACCTTAACTTAGTTATGCACAACGAGCTAACTTTTTTTTGTTATCCTTCACTTTCTCAAGTTCACAATGATATCCTATTAACAATGATATCCTAACATAATTATAATCTTAATCATATAATGCAAACCCCTTTTTATTTCAGGGTTTCTAACCGGGCAGCACAACGGCTTATCCAATAGTGTTTTTAGATTTTAAGTCGGGCAGAACCTTGACTTATATTCCTTGGTTTTTCCGAAAACAATTGGGCAGAACCTCTGCTTATAATTGTTTGTTTTTCAAAAACTAATCGGACAGAACCTCGACATGTTTTTGATTTAAACCAAACAATTAATCATAATAATAATAATAATAATAATAATAATAACAACAACAATAATAATAAGATCTAAAACGAGCATTATAACAAATCGAGATTTTACCTTACAGAAGTTCGGTAGCACCTCTCGTTGAATACTAGATGATTGGAGCGGTTAAATATGGGTATTTGGGGGTGTAAGGTCGGGATTTGAGGGCTGGAAGTGAAAATTTTCGACAGAATTCGAAAATCTGATGTTCTGCCTTTTATAGACGAAATCTGGGTCCGGGGCGTATCGCCTGGCCCCAGCGTTTGACTTGGGGCGGTACGCCCAGATGTAATATCTTGCATGCATGGCACGTGGTGCCACGTGTCGCGTTCGCGCGTGATTTTTTTGTTTTCGCGATAACTTGAGCATACGAACTTCATTTTACGCGCGGTTTTCGCCTACGTTCACGATTTTTCGAGATCTTTCCACTGGTTATAATTTCAAGACCTGAAGAGTTCAATTCATATGACCTCTTATTTAATGTTTTATTCGACTTAACGTATCTTGAAATCGGAGCCTCGTTTTGCAATTTCGATTACACTCATTTTCTCTATTTTTAAGTTAGGATTCTAGATATGAAGTCGGTTTGACACTTAATTTAATCAATATAAGGTGATGTATGTTTCTTTAAGATCTATTAACACTATATTCCTTTTATTATTCTTTCGCATATTATCACTAATTTAGCTAAAGACTTATGAATATTAATATTCCTTTAATATAATTGCTATATGTTTAAAGTACAAGAAAACCGGATGTTACAATTTCCGACGACAGTTTTTGTTGGAAAAAGTTCCGTAGGAAAAAGTTTGTACATTTCCGACGCAATTTGCAACCCATTTGAAACAAAAAAAAACGTAGAAATTTCCGACGCTTTTGCGACACTTATTTCCATACTTAATAATAACAATTTAAAAAAAGTATTT
This sequence comes from Mikania micrantha, assembly GCA_009363875.1. NCBI lineage: Eukaryota > Viridiplantae > Streptophyta > Magnoliopsida > Asterales > Asteraceae > Mikania > Mikania micrantha. Next base: position 2,798,034 of record CM018692.1, read on the forward strand.
ATAACTTATCTAAATAATGCGACTCATTTCCAACAAAACCGTATACGATTTTTTTAATTTTACGGCAAAACATTATGCTTATTTACTAATTTTGCGACGCATTTGTGACACAACTGTATACATGTTTTTCAATTTTCAACGCATTTCCGACACAATTGTTTGCGACACAATTTAGTTTTACCCTTTTCTCTGCTTTGCGACACATTTACTACAAACTATTTTCAAAATTAGCGACGCATTTGCGACGAAAATTAATTTTTTTTTAATAATTTTTAAAAATTAAAATAATTCATATTTTTTCCTGCTAAAAATCAAAATTAATCATATAACATGTTTTACAAACCAAACTCAAAACTAAGATAATTCAAAAATAATATCTAAATCAACATAAATGATAAACCGAATTTGTAAATCGTATATTACAAACCAACATCATTCTAAAACAATGTCTAACAAAGTCAATTATATTACTAGCTACCACTAATTAACATCATGTTCAAGTCCTGGCATGGACAAAATAGGGGTTCCATGCTAGGCTAGGGGGTTTTCTCTCACCTATGGTGGGTTTCCTCCTATGGGGTGTGGATATGATCGGGTGGGTCTATGACCCGTCAGTGATCCAAATTGCCGTTCAAAAAAAAAAATTAACATCATGATGAGTAAACCTTTTCAAAAATTCATCATGTTTTTCATTTATTGTTTCAACTTCTTCCTTGCTTTCGTGTCAGTTTCCAATTGAGCTTCCAATTCTTCCAACTACATATTGGTTAAAACATCCATAAAAACTAGGTAGTAGTAGTAGTAGTAGTAATAATAATAATAATAATAATAATAATAATAATAATAATAATAATAATAATTCAACCTCAATTATCTATAAATTCGAACCAAGTTGGTTAATCTGGGTGCAAATTTATAAAAAAAAACCTCGATGTGACACAATTTATTTTTTAAAAAAGATTAATTAAAATAATCTAGGGTTTTGTCGCAAATTTGTTGGAAATTCCGACGCATTTCCGACGTAATGTAGATTGAAAAGAATAATTTAATTAATGTAAGGTATTGTCGGAAATGTGTCGGAAATTCCAACACATTTGCGACGCAAGATATTTTCAGAAAGATTAATATAATAAATCTAAATTTGTGTCGGAAATGCGTCGGATTGTATGACAGATTTGCGACGCATCTATTTTCCAATTTTTTTATTTTTGAATAATACGGTTTGCATCACAAATGTGTCAAAAATATTTTGACTTTTCTTTTTTATACATCGTTTTATCAATAAAATTATTAAAAATATGATTAATAATTAAATAAAAAGAACAAAACAGGGATTTATGACACATTTGCGAAACAATGTTTATTCAATTTATTTTGTGTCGGAAATGCATCGCAAATTAGAGACGAATTTGTGACAAAAATCATGGTTTTTTTTATTTGTGTCGTTTTGTCACAAAATTTGTTACAAAATTAGAGCGTCTTTTGCGTTGGAATTTCGTCGCAATTGTGTAGGAACTTGCGACACACATATTTGTGTCGCAAATTTCCTTAGGAAACACGCCCATTTTCTAGTAGTGTAGATTGGGTGACTTTCATCCATTTCTTTTTTGTTTTGTTTTTTTTTTCTATTTTGTATGTTATTTTTCATTTATTAGAGATTGAACATAACTAGACCTATCATATGTTAGATACATTATCATATTCACCTATCAGGGCACATGACAAGTATAAAACCATGTTATTACAGTTTTTGTATAATTTTCTTAATTTATTTAAATTTAAAAAAATGAAATATTGATTACGGATGGCCTTAGGTTTTTTTTTTTTTTTTAAACAGCCATACTATCTTATTTCTACTCCTAAATTACACACAATATTCCTCTTTGCTTAGATTTGAACCCAATACCTCATTTCTAAAAGACAATTTCTCTACCAAGTAAGCTAGTTCCACACATTGACGGATGGTCTTAGGTTAATGATATAACTTAAACAAACATTAAAATAAGTTGGTGTTTTCAATGGTTCCTAGTTAATGTTGTTGGGTAAACATCAGGTACATTGAAACTATGGCTTATGGTGGTCCATAACGTGTTCCAAGATGATGACACGCGTCTGATTATTGATCAAGACATGTGTGGAGCAATGTATGCCAGTTGGACTGTACGTAAAGTGGACCCACTGGATCCAGCCCGTTGTGACTGTGACAGGTGGCAATGCGTTGATGACAATATAATTTTTGGATTTATTGAAAATGTCACATAAAGATGGGATGTGTGTTACACTGTAACCTTTAAACAGGATAATTAACCTTTTCGATTCTTGATTTCATCTAGTTTTATCAGTTTTTCATCGTCGTGTCCATAGACGGGTGCTTGGGTCGGGTTTTCCCTAAGAATTGGTGGCTGGTAGATTAAGGGTTTTGTCCATTTGTACTAGTGGTCAGCATCTTTTAGCCTTTAAAGTACGCGTACGGAATACCCGACAGTTGATTACTCGGTCGTTCAAAGAAAAAAAGCTTTTGGAATTTTGCACCTTGGGGTTTGTAATGAATACGGTTGAACGTTGAACAAGTGTCATGCTTTACTTGTGACTAATTCTATGCATCATATTCATAGTTATGTTACTAAAAAAATATATTGAATTAAATTCATATAATAATAAGTTAATATTTGTACTAAAATAAGGCTAAATGGATCTGCATTTGTCGTTCTTAGAAAACAAAATCGAAATTATTATTTTTCAGATCACAAATTTGTTTGATTGAAACGAGTAAAAAGTAAAGAATATAAAAAAAAAATAAGCTAGTTTTTTTTAATGCTGATTTGACAATATTTCCTTATTTTCTATTTGAAAAATGCCATATAATCTTTGATCAACGGGAACACGCTTAAGTACTTTATATATATTATATAACTTTTCTATATATACTTCATCATTTAATCATATTATGATACTTCATTTGAACTCACTTAAACCAGTTGAATCCATTAGAAGTATGCCATCATTTCACTTCAACTCAAGCCTTGATAACTACACTTAGTGGCATATATTTGAATGGAATGATCAAATTTTAAAACTTTCATTGTTTGATAATCAAAGTTAACTATTTGTTTTGGCTCAGTGATATTATTAACCAGTTTTACTCGCCCCGCGCGTTGCGGCGGGTTATCACAGTACACTATAAAGAATAAGTATTATATATCATTTACAAAAGTATAAGTTATACAACTAAATCGAATCTCTTGTCACGAACTTTAGACAAAATTTAATAAAATCATACAAAATCTTCACAAATATATTATAAAAATAATAGAAAAAATTTCTCATAAAGTCCGTCTCACAAGCAACAAATCATTTGAATTAAAAAAAACATAAATCTTTAAGCAAATATCTCAAATTTAAAAACCATATTTTTTGTTTACTACTTTTCAAATTTAAAAAATTTCTGATGGTATAAGTTTAAATTTTCAAAACGTCACTACGTGTATTGAATACTTAAATAATATAATATATAATAATATATATAATATAATAATAAAATGGGGCCCACTTATATAATAATGATATCCTACTATTTCTTTTCATAGGTTTTAATATATATATAATAATACCCAACTATTGCGGTGTGACATACAATTAATAGAAAATATGAAGTTGTGATAGATTAGTTATGAAGATTGAAATGCAGATAGTAGATATAAAACATTACTATTTAGCATACGTTATGATATAAAAATTTTAAATTTAATAGGAAAAAGTAAAAAAAAAAAGTTCAAAACTCAAAAGGAAAAAAATAAAGTAAAAAAAATTGTTGTATGTTACAATGGACGAACTCGCGTCACTAGCCAACTCAAAATCACGTAGTAACCAAGTTCGTTAGATGCAACATTTTATTTTTAATAAATGAAAAAAACGTTTTTAATTTTACAAATAAAAAAGTCTGACAAATTGGACGACACCTAGCATGACATTAGACAACCCACATAAACTTCTAAATAAGTTTTATTTTTTATGTTTTAATGAAATGAAGTTACTAAGGAAATATCAATTTAATAATAAATTAAAATCAACATGCATAAAACGTATATTATATATAGTTAATTGTTAAGTTTGAAATACTACCAAATGAAAGAGGTTATAGTTTAGATGATAAAGTTAAAAAAATAAAAAACAAAATATAAAGAAAGAAAGAAAGAAAGAAAGAAAGAAAAACCGCACACCACGAGAGTGAAACTGATGACCACGACACCACGTAATTTAAGTTTAAACTCTCAAGACTCAATCAAGTGGGTGTTAAACATTTGTATTTAACATACAAAGTGGTGGATAGCACTTTCTAGTTAATTATAAACTAGCTTAAAAATGAATGTATTAGACATGTAAAATAATATAAAAATAAAATTTTAAAAATCATAATATATTTTATTCTAACTCGTAAATTACAAAATCAAAAAATGATACAAATGGTAGATAAGATTAAGAAAATATGATTATTCAGGTATGCCAATTGATGGATATAGAAACAAAATAAAATAGGCAAGAAACACAAAAGCTAAAAAACTAAAAAGATGACATGTGTCTTTTTAATATACTTATTTCTCTTTACGCATTTATAAATCACATCTATTCAACAACGTATTAAAGCTCCCAAAAACATTTTATATTGGTTATAAAGTTTATAAACACATCATTTATAACGCTAGCACGAGTAGTAAAAAAAACTAGTTGTGTACATTAGTTGATATTAGATAATTAATAAGAATAAGTTTCGATGAACCATCTTATAATTACATGTGAGAAATAAATTAAATTTTTAATTCGAGAGTGCATGTGAGTACATCGGACTCGCCATATTATTTACCAAAGAAAAAATAGGCCGAATCTTGTAAATAAACGTAGTTGTTCAATGTATCTACACTAACGCCAAAACATATACTAATTTGAACCTATATTGTCAAAAGATAACCTAATATATCTGATGGAACTCATTTTCTAAGAAAATTTACATTAAAACATAGACTAATAAAAAACTAATATAAAGTAAACAGGAAAGCGTATTGTATTTGACGCAATTTATTTATTTATTTATTTTTTGCATTAGATCAATTCAAATTTATACTAATAAATACATAAAGTTAAGAACACAATAAATTAGAGTTTTTTAAGTTAACGAGAGCAACTCAAAATTTTAGAAACTCAAGTTTAGAAGGTGAAACTGGCAATCCCATAAGTGTAGAGAGCAATTAAGAAACAAAAAATACAAATCCAAACCTTTATAAACTTGAGGGAACAAAATAGCTTTTTATAAGTTTTTAAAAATTTGAGGCGGTGAAAATGTGAACGTGTTGCTCCAACGTCAAAACGTACAATAATTCGAATTTATATTGTCGATTGAAAATGTATTATATTTGACCCAATTTGTTTGATGTATTATATTTGACGAAATTCGTTCCCTAACAAAATTTATTTGAAAACATTGAAAAACTGAAAACGTACATAATATAGGTATAAAATGTATTATGTTTTACCCAGGTTATTTCAAAAAAAAAATCACATCAAAGCATGGATTAACTCGAATTTATACTGACAAATAAATAAAACTAACCATGTAAAAATTAGTTTTTTTTAAGTTAAGAAACGAAGTGGGAAAATTGAACATTTTAGAAACTCAAGGAGGTCTAAATTATATTTTAAAATTTTAAAATGATGGAAATAAACCCAGAAAGAGAGGGGGGACAATTAATGAATAATAAAATAATTTAAAACTTTAAAAATTCAAAGGTGTAAAAATAATAGTTTACAAAGTTTCTAAAAAATTAATAAGATAAAATGCGAAGTTTGAAAGTTAGGGGGGGAGTAAATACCAGTAGAAAAAATCCACCGATATTGCCTAATTTTGTATAATGTAGTGATATATATGTTTGTAAAAAGATTTTGAACGATTTTATCTGCCAAGTAAAAACAATGGTTTATATAAAAACCTTGAGCATTAAACATATAACATATTACACATGATTAATTAACATATCACAACACAATAGATATGACTAGTTGGACTCTTACATAAAAAAGATCAGCACATTGCAAAAAATGGTTATAACAAGTTCACGACACAAGAGAAATGCCATCGACAAGTAAGTCGTCCGCTAAAAGTTTGTTTGCTGCTTCTGACGGATGAAATCCATCCCAAAACACATATTCAGAAGCGTTTTTGCATGTGCCTGGTGATTCCTTGTTACATAGAAACGACGTCTCCACCAACCCTGTGCCACAACATGCCTTCCTTGCTTCAAAGAATCCTACATGATATCAAGTGTTGTATTAATTTTTATTTGTAAATTGCACTTTTGGTCTTTTATATTTACACAAAATTTTAGAGATAGTTCTTTATGTTTCAAAATCTCAAAATCAGTCCTTTAAGTTTTCAAATGTTGCAAACTCGGTCCTTTCTCAGTTAATGTCGTTAAGTACTAACAGAATAAAAGACCATATCTGAAAATTTATGTAAACATAGAGGACCAAAAGCGAAATTTATTCAATTAATTATATGATTTTTTTTTGACATTTATGCCCATATTCTGTTAGCACTTAACGGCGTTAACGAAGAAAGGACCGAGTTTGCAACATTTGAAAACTTAAAGGACTGATTTTGATATTTTGAAACATAAAGTACTATCTCTGAAATTTTATGGAAACATAAAGGACCAAAAGTGCAATTTACTCTAATTTTTATATGTAAATTGTGCATAAACATAGAGTGTTATATGTGTCATGGTTGTAAGTCAAACTTGAAAGTTTGACATTAACTCATGTATGATATGAATCAAAAATTGTGTCACACACAATAACTTAAACACAACATTGGTTTTGAGGTATGGGCATGAGCACTACTCTTTCAAATCAAAATTTCATTTTGTTTTCATTTATTTTTTTAAACTAATTCTATATAATTAAAATTTTACCACCAAAATACAAATGTATAAAGTAATTGTATTTAGATTGTAAAGTTGATGAACTTTTATTTTTTTAAAAAAATTGACAAAAAATACTTAATTTGTTAAGTTACAACATATAACTACGTTAAAAAAATATGCATAAAATTATACATATTAATTAACGTCAGATCTTCCCAAACATGGTAAAATTAAACCCAAACTTGTGAATTAATGTTAATTGTATATCTCGTAAGAAATTCTCAACTAGCTTGACATATATCACCATATGTTTCTATTGCATACCATAATCACCAGGCTTTTGAATTAGATCAAAAAGAGGATGGTAGATATCCAATACAACAAGATTCAACCCTGAGAGTTTCGACTTGAGACTTAGAGATGTCAGATTGAGCATTTTATTAAAGTATTCGGCTGCCGAATTCATCTTCGTAACACAGTCGTTGCTATCTTCACCAAATAGCGTAATTGATGCCGGTAGACAACCAATTGGGGGTAAAGTCGACACCCCAATCTTTCTTGCTCCTAGCCGATATAACTCCTGCGACAAATATTTTTATGCTTATTCAAGTTTCTTATCTTACACAAATTTACAATATACATATAGAAATTATTGACATCACTTAATATATGTGACATGTCAAAAATGTTTGTTTATAAAATGTGGGGCATTTTTTTCTTTTCTATTTTTTTTTCTTCTCATTTCTACCTTGCTACTTGAAGGTCACAAAGATGGAGATATCATACGAAAATCAAACATTTTGTCTTGTATCAATTACTAACGGGCCGTTTGGTTGGGTCTAAATGATTAAGTGCTGAATGGTTAAGATGTCTGAATGATTAAGAGGGTCTGAATGATTAAGTGCTGAACCAGTTAAGAGCGTTTGGTTTAAACATCTGAATAAAACAAAAAAAATCCCCTTTCTCTCAAAAACCCTACTTTTCCCGTTGGCCATAACACCCGACCCCATCGGCGAGCACCACCGTGAACACCACTGTCAAGTTGTCTACCCCTTCGGCCTTCACCACCGCGAGCACCACCACCAGATAACGACCCATCTTCATCGATTTTAGGGTTTCGTTCGCGTCCGTCGCCACATCCGTCGTCGTCCCTTGTGGTATGAACCATCAAGCGGCAGTGGTCGATTGTTCGAACCATCTTCGGTTGTCGATGGTGATGGCTGGATCGAAGGAGTCGTCGATGATGGAGCTGCAATGGTGGCGCGATGGTGGTGGTGGAGCTGCAGTGGTGGTGTGATGGTGGTGGCTGGATTAGAGGAGTCATCGATGGTGGTGGCTGGATCCATGTTCGAACGATTCAGATGTGTGGTGGCGGCTGGATCCACGATCGATCTATCCCCTATTCATCATTCAGATCCATTCAGACTTGGTCTGAAGTCTGAATGATTCAGACCCTCATTCAGACATTGGAACCCATTCAGATGTGTGTTTTTTCCCCGAAACAAACGGAATGATTCAGATTCAGACCCATTCAGATCCAAACAAACAGCCCCTAAGACAAAAATACAAGTCTGACATGTATGTTCATTAATTGCATATCTAAAAAACAGAAATCGTCGTTATCTAAACCATCCTTAATTCCCACCCTAAAATCCCACCCCACTCAAAACCTGAAAACCACATAGTGATTACCTCACTGAAAAACATTCTCCATTGTGCCACATCATCAGTTTATCACCACTAAAAAACCTTAAAACCCCTAAATGGGTCCCAACTTTTTTAAACCCACCAATGGGTGAAAAGGAGACCACGCGAGGCGCGGGAGCTGTTGGGAGATTAAAATTTAGGCCGCTGGGTTAGGGGGCGTTGTGCCCACTCACCCCGCCCGAAATTTGCTCCCCGCCGCCCAAGCGACTTAGAGAACCACCAATCTTGCATAAAAGCAAAATTAACCCACTTGTTTGCTCTAGGGTTTCTGAAAATAGCCCATTTGGCATTTATAAAAAGAAAAAAAAAAAGAAAAACCATCTATTACCTAGATAAAATGCTTGAAAACACAATTTTATTCAACGATAGGCTTAATTTTTTTAGAATAAAATCATTATAACATATAACATTCTACATGATTCAAATTCACAAATATTTTGTTAAAGTGTACAGCATTTACCATTATGATGTTTAGAAAAAATCACTATAACTTACACCTTACACGACTCAAATCCACAAACATTTGGTTGGACAGTTCATGAGGATGTCATCGAAAAATCATATAGTTACCTCGATGAAACGAGAATAGGCTTTGATTAGGATGTCGGAAAACTGATCAGGTGTGTAGACTTTGTAAAGGAGTGGATTCACATAATAGTTCTGAACAAAATCACTGCTTCCTGAGCTAACCAGGTATATCGAACCGGTAATAATCAACGTTGCGTTGGACTGCCCGATAATCGTGACTAGCTTCTTCTGGTATTCCTTGTAGTACCCAAGTTGCTTGCTCAATGGGATTGTGTTCTACATTAAACATTATTACCAATTTTAGAACAATGCGTAAGTTTTAGAACAAGTTGCATAGTGATGATTATGATTATCATGTTGTTACGATCGATTATAAGTAACGTGAAAGGGCCATACATATAGCTTGGCTGTGGTCTCGTAATATCCAGAGCCACCCGACGCGAAGTTAGCTCCAAGCAAGAGGTTCTTCCCATTGGCTTCTTTGCTTAGAATGGGTGGAGGGTATGAAGTGAATCCAAGATTCTCACCTGCACCAATTATAATGCAATTTTAACATAAGATCTTATATGTTAATTAGTAGTTAATGAGACCATACTCCTAATACGGGCTGGTCCAGTTGACCCGGGCCCATCCTTGTAAGCCGGCCCATTATATATTAAAACCTTTGTTTATCACTTTACAATACCTGTGAAATCAGATGCTAGTTTCCCATTACAAAATCGTCCAGTGGGATGATGGTTGATGAAGTCTCTACCGTAAGGTGGGAAGTTAGACTTTACAACGGTCTCGAGATGGTTGTTGTTTCCGACATCAACTACCGAGTCTCCGAATATGAACATTGCAGGAACTAATGGCTGACTGTTCCCTTTCAGACTTGATAACAATAACATACAGAAAATCAACACAAAAAGAAGATAAAATTTCATGAATGAGGCTTCAACACTGCCCATTTCACGTTTTGTTTTTTTTATTTTTATTTTCAACGAGGAAACTGGTTAGTATATATAAGATGGAGGAAACTTAAACAAACTAAATGTAATATTTAATTTAACATCTATGGTGTTAGTTATTTGAACTGCTTAGTATTTTATATAAACAAAGTAAATATAATATTTAATTTAACATATATGGTGTTAGTTATTTGAACTGCCTAGTATTATATATTATTATTTTATATTTATTGAAGGATAATTAATTAGGTGTATTGTTCATTTGTTCGGTTTATTTTTTCTATTATTATTATTTTTTGGGTAAAAGCCGAAAAATAAATGACCCAAACCGGATTCAAGAAGTTCAAAGCCGAACCAATTGCCAAATTTGTATTTAAATTTAATTAGATTTTTTTTCTTTGTTTTTGACCGAAGTTTATTCGGCTAAATATATATAAAAGGTGTCCCGTTCGTAGACTATTGAAAGATGTCAATTATTAGAGTAACTCCAAACTTGATAAGAATAACGTGAATTTAGGTTGTATAATATTGAAGTAGTTAGATATCCTAATTTACACTTCAAAGATATAGTTATTGTTTTTGTCAATAAAGGATTTCTTCTTCCTATACCAATTCTTTATTTATTTATTTCCAACAAATTCCATAAAAAAATTGTGGTGGTTCCAACCTCTAAATAAGTTTTCAGGCTCTAGCTTGTTGGAGAACTCTTTACTGCAATATTAGTTGGTAAATTCGAAGTCGTTTTTGAAATAAATGAAGTTTTAATTTATCCACATTAATTGTTTAAGTTAATGGAGAAGATGATGTTGCAGGTGGTCTTAAAGCAAGTGCGAAGATGCGACAATACATGGTCATTTTGGGGGGGGGGGGTACTTTTTAAAAAAAAATTGTATATTATATATATATATATATGTATTAGTTTATTTTACAACAAACACATATAATTTACATTCCAATTTTTTAAATATATTTTACCCAGTTACAAATTTCATAAAAGCTAAAAGAAAAACTTGTTGCATAAACATTTGACCTAATAACTCACTACAATTTAAAATTTAGGTAAAAAAACAAATTAACTCACTTCATATTTAGTTACAAACTAATTATCACACACACACATAAGGGCTCATTTTTAGCATTCAGAAAGGCACCTAATCTCTCAGAGACAGCTCTGATGATTTATTTATACCCATCAGGAAGCTTAACTAAACTTTACTGTTACAAAACCTTTATCCTAATTGCATTTTAGGCACAAAGTTTACTAACTGATTTTTTTTAAAACAAAAATTAACTAAACTTTTATAAAATGACGAGATTGAGATTAAACCAACAATCACCTTCTTCATCTCAATCTTTTAACTAGGTTTGGAATTTGTCTTTATAATAGCAAGGGCGGCATGTCTTTAGAAATTCCTAGGCTGTTGCCTAAGACCCTTATCTTTTTAAATAAAATTAATAAGTTATTTTAACTTATTGTAGACTTGGTTTTTTTTGGTTTCATAGCTCGTCATAGGTTCTTCACAAACTAGGATTCATCAACAAAATCGATCCCCTTTTGTTTATCTATCAGCATCGGGACACCATTCTATACATTTTGGTTTGTGTTGATAATGTTATCGTTACTTGGTTATAATCCAACAACAATCAATTGTCTAATTCAAAAGCTTGGCACTAACATTATTGAATAAGTAAACAATTCAATTGGATTCGGTTGGATGGTACTAACAAAATCGTGATTATTTTTGTTGTCTGTAAATTGTTCTTCACGGGGCAAACATTGTTTTCAATGGCTTAGGGGCTGTTTAGTAGGGTCTGAATGGATCTGAATGGGTCTGAATCTGAAACATTCAGATTCAGACCGTTTGGTTGGGACGTTTGAACGGAAAAAACCATCTGAATGGAGGTCTGAATGGTTCAGATTTGAAAACAAGTCTGAATGGAAAATGATGAATAAAAAGGGGGTCTCATTTTCTTTTCATTTCAAAACCCTGTTCTCTCCTCTTTCCCCGTCGCATCCCCAACCCACTCCTGGCCGTCGCCTCCCTCAAGATTGCTTCTTCCCGTCGCATCTCAGCCAAGCATAGTCGCCTTCCTCCTCCCTCACGACCGACCTGCTCTCCCCCGCCTGAACAAGGACCGTTGCTCATGTCTGAATGAGAATGATTCCCGTCTGAATGAGAAGGATTCCCTCACGACTGCCGACCTCAGCCAACACCTCGGCTTCCTCCTCCATCACGACTGCCGACCTCAGCCAACACCTCGGCTTCCTCCTCCGTCGCGGTCGCCACCTCCGACGCCGTCGTGGGATAGGCGGAAGCATGAACAGCTTTTGGGGGTTGAGGGTCGAGCGGGCCTGTTTTTGTTTTTTAGGGTTTTTTTCAAATAAATGATTATTTCATTCAGATGCTAAACCAAACAACACCACTTAATGGTTCAGACCTCTTAATCATTCAGACATCTTAACCATTCAGCACTTAATGGTTCAGACTCCACCAAACGACCCCTTAGCCTTACCAATTGTAAACCAATCTCCACTTCTATGAGTACCTCAAATTCTTTATATTTTGGTGACAGTGCATTGTTTTCTAAGCATATAAGATATCAAGTTATTGAAGCCCTACAACATGCTATGATCTCTAGATTAAACATCATATTTTTAGTTAACAAAGTTTGTAAGTACATGAACGCTCCATCTGATTACCATTGGTTGCACTCAAGCACATTCTTTTGTAATTAGAAGGCACAATTGGCACTGTTTACGATTCATCATATATCTGGGCCCCAATTATAAGTAATCGTTAATATTCACTGGCCTGACAATCTGACATTCATCTGTCATTACCTTTTTAATGTTGATTGGGTTGGTTACCTAAATAAGAATTTTTTTTTGATCCAGGTGGTTTCAAGTTTCTTGCATGGTTTATGGGTGGTTTGGGGAATATGTTTTGGAACTAGGTGATCCGCTACTTCAAGTAGCGGATGTGGATGACTTGCCAAACAAAACACACGCTGGAAGGAGAGGGTTGTGCCACATGTACTTGTTCCGCTACTTCAAGTAGCTCTTACCCCATCCTTAAGATTTTTAAATATATACAAGTAAACCTTATGTTTTTAGTTGTTAATTAAAAAGATCCATAAGCATTTAAAATTAAAACAACTACAAACATCATGGAATCATTATCATCATCGTCATCAATTCATCGTTTAAAAATTAAATCAATACGAAATATAAGCCTAAATAACCATAGTCGAACGAAAATTCAAACTCTATTAAAACGAGTATAAAACTCAAAATTAATTGAACACAAGCATTCCTTTAACCTCTGCGAAACTCTCTGCGTAAACCAAAGCTATTCACAATCTTAAATAAATCAAGAAAAAGGCATGTAAGAGCTCAACGGTTCGGCTTCGGTTCATCAAGCAACGAACACGAATTAGTTAGCTAAGATAGGTGTTTCATACACCATTACATTCGTTTTTGTTCGAGAAATTAAAGCCCTGTGTTTGTAACAACGATAAGGCCTCAGTTCAATCGAATTTGAACAAAGATGGATTAGGGTTCATACGATTAAATCTGATTTTTGATGAATTTATATTTTATATTTTGTAAATGGGGGTATGACAAGTAAGAAGATATGTTTAGTAGAATTTAAGGTGGAAATAACGTTTGCTGCATTTTGGTTGTGTTATAATGTTGAATGATTGATTTTGACAAATTTATATCTAATATTTGGAGGGAAAGGGTATAACAAGTCAAAATGAAGGTATATTTAGCCTGACCCTATTATTTTTGGATGTTAATACTCCAAACATTCCTTATTTTAAGAAATATTATTTTATTTTATTTTTAATTTTATTATCTGCAAAGTGAAAAATAAAATGAAAAATCTAATTTCATAATTCATCTTTTGTGACTTTCAATGTTTTATATTTTTCTGTAAGCACGTATATGTGTGTGTATCACTTGAAGTGACGTATTTTGTCGATGATACACACGCGCTCACGCTGGCGTTGCTGGCGATATTATCTTGGTCAAACCTTTGTTGTGGATTTCTTTGTCGCCGGTGCCCCTGATTTTTGTTGTCGGTGCCATTGCTTGCTTTATATTTGATTTCCTTAAAAAAAATAAACAGGAAAATTTAATTTTAAACAAATTAGCAAAAGATTCGGTTGATAAGTCGCTTCAATTGTGTTAAACTATTTGGGAGTTAGACCATGCGGTGTGCCTGGTGAATGGGACGTGGTTGGGGCTATTTTGGGCGTGGAACACCGCCCCCTTGGAGCGTGGGTGGGTTGAGCGTGGCCACAGCCACGCTTTGTTACCGTTTGACCCATTCAATTTTTGACCGTTGCCCCTTCAATTTGCAGAGAGTAACCAACCACTTGACATTTTCATCACAAGTGGTTGAGTTGATGGTTGTAGTGGATGTTTATGTGACGCCTAGGTGAAGTGGCTTCAACCAAGAGACATATCTTATGGTCTTAGAGGCGTGCCAACATTTCACTCTAGTGTTCGACAAGATGGCCATCAGTAATGATCTGATGGGTTTGATGGGATTATATTAAAAAAAAAAACCCATAAAATAAAATAGAATTTAAGTTTTAATGCTAGTTGTCAAATAACCTATACGGGTAAAGTGTTATTATTATTAAGTTTGCTAATTTTTTTTCATTTAAATCTAAAAGCTTAAATCTCATCATTTTCATCTTTATGCCTTTTATTTTATTGTCACTTGAGTCTAGTGATCTAACACTATTAGAAATTCTTATAATCAAATAAGTTTTCAAAAAGTATACTTAAATAAGTTTCCAACAAGTATAGAAATTCATTCAAAAACAATTCAAAAAATATTTAAATTATCCAAAAACAATTCAAAAATACTTAAATTCATTCAAAACAATCTAAAAGTACTCAAATTCTAATATTTTTTTTAAAATAAAAGTGCATAATAAGATTATGACATTGGCGTGTTAATCACATCAAATCCACGATCGCTTAAAAGCCGAAAATCGTTTAAAAGCCTAAATTGTTTGTTTTTTTGAAACCGGAAATACCAGTTTTACCGGTAAAACAGGATTAAACCGTCGGCACAAACGATCTAAGGAACCTGCATAATACTTGAGTGTTTTGTACTGGATTAGTTGACGGCATCCGGTTGAACCGACCGGTTCGAACCTTGATTAGAATATCTATTAACTTTAATGGTATTTTATTCAATTTGTTTACCCAAAAAACATAAATGTAGCGCTTCAAGATTATGCGTATACAAAAATAAAAATTACATATTTTAACCTTGTTTTAAAACCAGATAATTTAGAAAGATAACGGTGGTTTATTTTCATTAAATCAAAAATATATATATTTTTATATTTTTTCTTTAAAACTAGTGATTCTTGTCTGTGTGTTGCAGTAACTGTACTTTAAATAAAATTTATTTCATAAGGTAAGTTAGAATAAATACGTCATCTAGAATATAAAATTAAAAAACATTGAACAAAAAATTAAAGCATCTTATATATCTGGGTTTTGACCGTTTGTTGCGGCAATTGGATTTTGTATTAAATTTCTATCAAAAATAGGTAGAAAAATGCACGTCACAACGATATATTCGTGACTAAAAATAGACACATTGTTGTGCAAGAAATTACAAAAGTAACTCCTTGCATACCGGTTTCGAATAAAATTTATATCAAATCATAATTAAAAATAAAAATGTTGTTGTTACAACGATATGTTTATAATTATATCTGCTTGGCAATCGAGAACACCCACAAAAAAAATCTTTTAGACTATTGATGGACACTATGAATTCATGTGCTAGGATCTCACCCGAGCCACCTGCCATGTGTTGCTTTTGGGATTGAAGTTGTCAAAACTCAAAAGCCCAGTACATGTTTCATATAAAGCATGCATGCACGTAAGATTAGTTTTTTTTTTTTTTTTTACCATTTTTTGGCATGATCTCCATGACCGAACCATGTTTTATTTCCATTTCATATTTAAAGTATATAATCGTAGTTGTGTTTTTATAGGAACATCAAAGTCTTTATTGTCTCATCTTAATTTTATTGGAGCCTAACCCATTCAATGGATATTTATCTTAGAAGATTGAACATCTCGGATCAGTCCTTATCGTCATGCCATGTCATTTGGGCTAAGCAGCGCACTACCAACCTTTCAGGCAATGAATGTGTTAAATAATAATATAATTCTAGTTTGGTAAATATTAATAAAAGTTTGTTTGTGTTTGTTGTGAATTAGTTAATTTGTTATTTTGCATAAGGATATTGTGCAGGTGGTAGATTGAAAATAAAGAGAACTATGAGGACTAATTTCTAAATAAGGAAGAGTTAAAGGAGCTGTGAAGAAAGGGCTGTGAAGTCATCAAAATATATATGATCAGAGAAGATTCGAGAGACACTCTCTTCAATATTCACACATTTTCAACTTTTACATCTTCTTTATCTCTCTCTCGTCTGTAAGTTCCAGATTAGGTTTTATGTGAGTTTTGATTCACATTCTTGGTGAATCTGTGTGAGTTTGTATATCTCATCATAAGAGAGATTTGTGTTAGAGATGTGTATCTCTTGATTGTCTGTCAGATCTATAGATCTGAGTTGTATCGATCATAGGAAAGTTTTGATGTTCTTAGATCGAGTTGTATTTCTTTGTTTCTTGTATTTGTATTGTTGATTTTGTGGTTTATTAATCACAGATTCATTGTGAATCTGTAAGTTGGTTACATCTCTGAGTTTTTACATGGTACCAGAGCTTAAAGAAAGCTCCGATCATCAGATCTTGGGACGTATCATCTTCCGCATATCACGGTTGGCGACGGTGGTGTTTTGAACCACCGAATCGGTCAGCTTCGGCTGACGAATCTGTTGCTAGTTAGGGTTTGAGCAGGTCTGAGACCTGTCCACAAAACCACAAAAAAAAAAAAAAACTGTAGATCCCGACTCCCGTCGAAGCTAGGCTCTGAGAGATCAAGACCAGGCTTCGGTTGAAAAGTTAGGGTTACTGTAATCGAGCCATAGTCCTTCCTGTCCACGGTTGAAGCTAAGGCTTAACGGTTTCTAAGTCTTGGTTCCAACTGATGTTTTTTTGGGTTGAGAAGGATAACTATCTGTAAGTTTCTCGTATATCCATCTGGTAAGTTTTGGTAAGGAAGACTATATCACTGTAAGTCTTCTCTGACTCATCCTTTAACTCAATAACTGTCATATAGGCATATTTGGGTCGGGTTAGGTGGACCGACATTGGCTATTGTGAAAATCAGTGTGCATTAGGCATTTTTTAGGATCTGTATTTGATTCTTGTTGTGACGTTTTTTGTTCATCACTGTTGAACTTGTTGAATACACTCATCTGGACTATACCTTGATCTACCACATAAGTGGTGTGAATGCCTGGCTCTGGTCCTGATTGACTGTGTTCAGATAATAAGTTCAATTTGTGATTGTCTGAGTTTGAGTTGTCTAACTGATAGTATTGTGTGGATAAATCATGGCTGGAGGCACTGTTATAGTGCCAGAAACTCTCATCAGTAAACTTGATGTGAGTGACCCACTGTACCTACATGCAAATGATTCTAACAGTCTAACCATTGTTAAACTATGGAGTCTTGATAACAAAAATGTTTTATTTTCAAGAGATGTTAAGTTTTACGAAGACATTTATCCTTTTAAGAGTTCAAATAGTTTTGAAAATATTACTGATCCTCACTTGAATACTTTAAATTTTTTTGATATTTTTTATTCTAGTTTTTTAAATGGGGAAAATCCTGATGATGATGGGAGGGCAATGATATCTCAAGAATTATTGAGCACTAATCAGCAGCCAACTGATAATCATCGTACTGTTGTTGATAATGAGGTTGGGTCTGATTTTCAGCAGCTCACCAGTCATAGGACTGGTGTTGTAGAGGCTGATTCGGTGACTCAGCAATCAACCAGTACCGATTTAATCAGTGGGGGGTAGATATAAGTGTCAATAATAATTCTAATGAAGAGATTAGCCTATCTGAGGGTATCGGCAGCAACAGCAGTTTACAAAAGGCTAAACCAGGCAGAACATCATCTAGGACATCTGTTTTTCCACAAAAGTTTAACGACTATGTAGTAGAGGGAAAGGTCAAATATGGTCTAGAAAGAGTGGTTAATTATAGTCATTTAACCACAGAAAATTTTTGTTTTATAACCAATCTGAACAAAACTGTTGAACCCACCTGTTATAGTGAGGCTGTTAGTGATCAAAATTGGGTAGAAGCTATGAATATAGAAATGGAAGCTTTACATAGAAATAACACTTGGGTTTTATGTGATCTTCCAGAAGGAAGAAAACCGATAGGGTGTAAATGGATTTATAAAATAAAATATAAATCTAGTGGTGAAATAGAAAGATATAAGGCTAGGCTTGTAGCTAAAGGATTTAATCAACGTGAAGGTATAGACTTTGATGAAACATTTTCACCTGTTGTAAAGATGGTAACTGTTAGATGTGTTATTAATTTAGCCTTAGAAAATAATTGGTCTTTATATCAATTAGATATAAATAATGCTTTTCTATATGGTAATTTGGTAGAAGATGTGTATATGACTTTACCCGAAGGATATTATTCTAAAGATGAAACAAGAGTTTGTAAATTGGTAAAGTCTTTGTATGGTCTAAAGCAAGCTCCTAGGCAATGGAATGAGAAATTGACTAGTGTATTGCTTGAAAATGGTTTTGTGCAAAGTGTTTGTGATTATTCCTTGTTTGTAAAAGCTGGTAGAAATGTGTTTGTCATTTTACTTGTATATGTTGATGATATAGTAATTACAGGTAATAATGAGTCAGAAATTCAGTCTGTTAAAACTTGTTTGAGTACTAATTTTTTGATTAAAGATTTGGGTATTTTAAGGTATTTCTTGGGTATTGAAGTTTTATATTCTGATCAGGGAATTTGTTTATCCCAAAGAAAGTATTGTCTTGAATTACTTAAAGAATTTGGGTATTTGGGTTGTAAGCCTGTTAAGACTCCTATTGAGCAGAGTTTTATTGTTGCTGCAAAATGTAAAAATGATGAAGTCTTATTAGATAATATAACAGGTTTTCAAAAGTTAATTGGAAAATTGATTTAATATAACAGGTTCAATACTTAAGTCAATACACGCATTCTCCCACAAATGCTCATCTTAAGATTGGACTTAGGGTTCTTAGGTATCTTAAGTCATCTCCAGGAACTGGAGTTATGTTTACTAAAGGTAATATTCACAATTTGCATGCATATGTGGATGCAGATTGGGCTAAATGTCCTTTAACCAGGAGATCAGTAACAGGTTTCTGTGTGTTTTTTGGTAATTCTTTGGTTAATTGGAAGAGTAAGAAACAATCCACAGTTTCTAGATCTACTGCTGAGGCTGAGTATAGAGCCTTAGGTGCAGTAACTTGTGATCTAATTTGGGTAAAAAATCTTTTGTCTGAATTGAAAATTGAAAGTCATTTGCCTATTAGAGTGTTTTGTGATAATAAGGCTGCAATTGCTATTTCTAATAATCCAGTTTTTCATGATAGAACAAAACATTTTGATATTGATTTACATTTTCTTAGAGAAAAGGTTTCAGCTGGTTTTATAACAGTTGAGAAGGTTGATTCAGTTAATCAATTAGCTGATGGTTTCACTAAAGGATTAAGCATTGAACAACATAGATTATTTTGCAAAAATTTGGGTCTTGTAGATATGTTTACCAAATAGAATTATGGGGGGATGCTAAATAATAATATAATTCTAGTTTGGTAAATATTAATAAAAGTTTGTTTGTGTTTGTTGTGAATTAGTTAATTTGTTATTTTGCATAAGGATATTGTGCAGGTGGTAGATTGAAAATAAAGAGAACTATGAGGACTAATTTCTAAATAAGGAAGAGTTAAAGGAGCTGTGAAGAAAGGGCTGTGAAGTCATCAAAATATATATGATCAGAGAAGATTCGAGAGACACTCTCTTCAATATTCACACATTTTCAACTTTTACATCTTCTTTATCTCTCTCTCGTCTGTAAGTTCCAGATTAGGTTTTATGTGAGTTTTGATTCACATTCTTGGTGAATCTGTGTGAGTTTGTATATCTCATCATAAGAGAGATTTGTGTTAGAGATGTGTATCTCTTGATTGTCTGTCAGATCTATAGATCTGAGTTGTATCGATCATAGGAAAGTTTTGATGTTCTTAGATCGAGTTGTATTTCTTTGTTTCTTGTATTTGTATTGTTGATTTTGTGGTTTATTAATCACAGATTCATTGTGAATCTGTAAGTTGGTTACATCTCTGAGTTTTTACAGAATGATATATTTTGAGATGTTTATCCTCTTATTTTCATCTAAAGAAGGTTTTTAATACTTTCTCTCAAAACCAACTTTTTGCAAAATCATCTAAGTATACCTTTGTGGCACCTTCCATTGATTAATTATTTGGGCCGCATTGTTACAGCAAAAAGGGGTGAGGCTGATCCTGATAAGTTACGTGCCATCTAAGAATGGCACCCAACTCTAATCAAGTTATTAACCTAGCAAGTGGAGCAGCAACCTTGTGTGGCTTATCAAGTTATTCCTGTAATTCCTTTACGTACGTTCTGTTCCCGATTCATTTAAGGAGAAAAAAAAAAGGAAATGGAAGGAAATGAGAGACATGTTTGTGTTTACAGGTTTCATTTAACGAATAAAGGGACTTGGAATAAAATATGTTGTGTTCCCGTGTCTTTGGTTATCAAACATCTGTGAACCATGGCTAACGAAAAAAAAAATCTGTATATTGGTTTTCAAACCCGTGTTTTCAGTTTTCAAAAAAGACATCTGGTTTCATAGATCTTGATTCCCATGTATGCATTGTGTTTCATCCCCAAGAAAGCTTTGCTCCGGCCGTCGATGATCGAAATTTGATATGAGAAAAGGAGATAAAGTACGCGAATTGGGTGATGGTCGTCAGAGAGGTTAAATGAATATGACGTGTGAAATATTTTTCTTTTAATTTTTTAAACATAAGAAGAAACAAGTTAGGCCTATTTGAGATTGCTTATTTAACTTTAAAAGGACTTTTTGTCAAAAATGCTTATTAACTTATGAGTTTTTGAAATGAAGTTTTTAAAAATATGTTTGGATTAACTTTTTTAAAATTAATTTTCAAAATGACCAAAAAGAACATTTTTTTATTGACAATATTTAATGTTATTGGGTAAATGGTAAAGATTGGGGTAGATTTGTAATTTTATGTCAATAAGTCATAAGTCATTTTGAAAAACTAGAATTTTTAACTTTTGAAAAACAATTTATCACCCTTTTACAAAAAGTCATTTTCAAAAGTCATTTTAGGTTTGACAAACAACTTACTGACTTATTGGCTTTTTGAAAAATACAATAAGTCAACAAGTCATTTTTAAAATGAAATCACAAATAGGGCCTTAGTTATTTCATATTTCATTTGACAAAATTTTTAACAGGAATTTGTAAAAAAATTAAGGTTTTATTTATTACAAATCCAATTTACGTTAAGTTTTATTTTAATGATTTAATATGACCATAATATCAAATATATATAAAAGATTAAAATGGAATTTTCTTTAGTATTAATTTTATGCATTCATATGTATTTTTTTTTCTTTTTTATTTTTGAATTACTAATTTGAATCATTGACGAATCAGTTAAGTATAATCATGTTATCAGCGGTACCATTCAATCATATATGTCACCAAGTCAATAGTTTATGAGGATACTTAATACTTAAAAAAACACCATTGTGAAATTTGAACCCAAAACCTTATGATTTTCGAGTTTTATTTCACTGACAAGATGCTGCTAAACTTTAATGTCTTTGGCGTATTCATAGGTTTGATAAAAATTATCAGATTGGTGTTAACGTCTAATGCATCAGGTTTCGTATTATGCTTTCAATTTTATATCAAATTTTGATAGTAAGACTAAATATTCGTTATATTATTGTGAAATGATCAACATACTTAGCTTTTTTTTGATACTTAAAATCAAATGGTGAAAAGATTAATGATATTTTGGTTATCATAATTTAATAATAAAATTAATGCAAATTAGCCTTGATATGTAAACTTACAACAAAATAAAAGCATAAAATACAAAGTTGTTAATATAAACCCTCAATAACCGTTAATGTTATTTCCGCAAACTTCACTACCATCTATGTAATTAAGTTTTTTTTTTTGAACAGTCAACAAAAAATTTAGAATCAATTCCAAGAATGGCCATGTTGACTAAGAAATTTCCAAGAATGTTCATCTGACGACTATGGGCGGTGCGCCCATGATGGGGTTTGGATATGGGCGGGGGCGCCCATGAACACTTATTAAAAAAAACTTTAATTCTAGCCTCGGGAACCGACTATAGGCGGGGCGCCCATGATGAGGTTCGGATATGGGCGGGGCGCCCATGAACACTTATTAAAAAAAATATTTAATTCTAGCCTCGGGAACCGACTATGGGCTGCACGCCCATGATGAGGTTCGGATATGGGCGGGGCGCCCATGAACACTTATTAAAAACAAAAAAAAATTAAATTCTAGCATTGGGAACCGACTATGGGCGGCATGCCCATGATGGGGTTCGGATATGGGCGGCGACACCTGTAGCGGAAGTGGTCAGATAGACATTCTTGAAAATTTCTTGGTCAACATGGACATTCTTGGAATTTTCCCAAAAATTCAAAATCAAAGGAAAAAAACAATCCACCTGCTTAGTAAGATACTAGAACAGGAGATACAAAAAAGAAATACAATTACATATTATACTAGCGACCTACTTATTACAAATTAGACTTTTTCTCCAACAACAAGTGCCCGAAACTGTCCCAATTGGTAATAAAATCATATGGAAAAGACACCTGCTGGAAGTTATAGAAAGAAAATGCCTAACTTCTCCATTCTTGTATTAAAAATGTTCCACTACATTGTAGACCTTGTTTCTTCCAAGATTTTCTTCCAAATTTATGAACTTTCATAATGGAATCAGCAAGAGAAAAACATGACAATACCGAAGATGAAAAGGTTAGGCTCCCGGTGAAGTTCAAATATGAATATTTTCCTAGACCTAAGCCCAAATCTCAAGCATCCAACAGTATGGACATGAAATCTAGCTGCACAATATCATTGTTAAACATCAACGTTCTGAGCTCCAAATCGATCATGTGATATCTTCTGTGTCTCCTCTCTGGAATCCCAACCCATTTCCAAGCCCAAAATTCGATTAAGTGATTAATCTTTTATCTAATTGATATTTATCGATTCTTATGGAGTATTTTGGAATATAAATGTTTTGCAATTAAAAGCATGTGCACTTAATAATTGGGCATGACCCTCCACGTGAACAACTTTCTTAATATTCCTTCTTTTCTAGTTTTTTTCAGTTTTTTTTTAGATTCGATTATTCTCATTTAAAGAAGACGTATAATTGAGTGATCCATTATCTGGTTTGCTGTATGTTTATCCACATACATATTCATCAAAACAATCAAATGTAAGTCAAAACGTATCAAAGTTCTGCAAAATTGTAAGTAAATTGTTTTTTTTTTGTTTAATATTATATATTTGATACACAAAATTTTTTTTATGAGGCTTAAATTTTAAGTGGATGTTTGTGTTCGTATCATTTGGGTCATATTTGGTCATAGTAGGGGCGTTCAATTGGCTTCAGCAAGGCAACAATAACATCGATATTACATGTTATATTCGAGATGAATAGACCTTTTTTTCTTCTATTTAAATCTTAAAGGTGAGGCAAAATGTGAATAAATGAAAGCTACACAACAATTTTTAACTTGTACCTATGCTTTTTAAAATTGTCCTTAATAAGATTATAGGATATAAGTTTTGTTAAACTAATTAATGATTGGGCTAAAATTTAATCATGACCTTAACGTTTAAAATAGTTATTTAGTGTTAGGATAATTGGACTTGATTTATAACTTATACAGTAGCATGAAAATGAGTTTAATCACTTAATAGATCGATATTCTGTTTATTTTTATAAAATTTGAAAATCATTAATTAATTTTTTTTCTTTGGGTGAGTCTCAAAATTCAGAGATTGGTTCAAAAAATTCATAGGATCAGCATTAAAATTTCTTTGGCCTATCAAAATTAGATCATATATATACTAGCAAAAAAACTTCATTAAGTATGAATGACTACCATGACGGATCAACCTAGGTATGCCAGTGTATGTCAATGTTTGTAAAGTCTAATAGTTTGCATTTAACAACTATTTCATAGACTTAGTGATTACTGTTTCTAAGTTTTTTTAAGGGTAACTTTTATATCAATTTATCTTGGCCAGAAGGGGCTCACTAATAATTGAAAATTTTAGGCATGTACTTACTCTATGTTCCCGAGTTTATTTAAGGAGAGAAACGAAAGGAAACGAAACGAAAGGAAACGAGAAACATTTTTATGTTCCTGAATTTCATTTAACGAGTGAAAAAAAGGAAAATAACACATGTTGTGTAACATCCCGTTTTGTGAATATAAATAAAATACTCTTGTTTATTATAAAAATATTATTATTTAAAAATATAATAATAGAAACGATCAATTAAAACGT
The DNA here is from genome assembly GCA_009363875.1 of Mikania micrantha. NCBI lineage: Eukaryota > Viridiplantae > Streptophyta > Magnoliopsida > Asterales > Asteraceae > Mikania > Mikania micrantha. Next base: position 2,822,730 of record CM018692.1, read on the forward strand.
AAGGTCTCATCTAATAATAATATAATAGTTTATTTTATAAATACGACCATTCAAGAGTATAAGAGCAGAAATAAACGTTCAAAGTTTTGGCATTCGTTTAAACGAACATGTTGGATAAAACGACTATTAGAAATAATTGATGTCTAAACAATCGTTAAGTTTAGTCAAAGGTTGCTTAAATAATAATAATAATGATAACAATAATAATAATAATAATAATAATAATAATAATGATATAATATATTATATTTGACCATGATCCGTTTTTAACCAAACTTAGGTCAAAACGTAGAGAAAAATGAGTTAATTCTAACAATATTTTTAGAATTTTATAAAACATTATATTTTAAAAATTATACGAGAAAACCAAAGATTTGAGTTAAATTAATTATAATAATAATTAAAAATAATAATAAATAAATTAAAAATTACATACAGTTCACGTGTGAAGTGAATGAGTGAACAACAAATTATATGCATAGATGTTGGCTAAAGGAGGAATGTCATCTATATATTTTTTTATACTAACCTACGAACTTCATCCATAAACGAGAAGATAATTTCATAAAAGAAAAATAATAGGGAGAAAGAAAAGATAGAAGAAGTATAAGCAAACAGTTGCTCTTTTCTGCATTCTTCAGATTAAATTCGGTTCTTGGGTATGTATTTTAATTCTTCACGTTAATTTATAAATTTAAGCTTTGATGTATATTATTAAGTTATAAAGTTAGGGTTAAGATCCGACCCTATGTATATAAGTATTATATTGAAGTTATGGTTTAATTTAGGATCTGAAAAATAAACCGCATCAGAAATCATTTGTGTGAAGGTAATTATAATGATAGATTAAGCAGAAATGCTGCCCAAATTTATACATAGAAGTTCTAAGCTGTCACACTGCCAACCAAAAATCCAGGTGAATACATTTAACTTGTTTTAAAATATAAATGCATTTTTTGAGCATTGTATGTTTAAACTTTGGCGCATAAAGGGATATTACGTGACCAACATTTAGGCTATTAGTATATGTATGATTTGCAAATCGTATCCGCATATGGGTGAAATTCCCATACGTGGCTGGTACAGGTGGGCTGAAAGGTTAAACGTAAGACGCACTCCGCAGGCAACCTAACCAGTGACCAGCTGTGGGCTGGAGGGAACAAAACGTAAGACGCGCTGCGCTGTAGTTCCTAATCAGTGACAATTATAAACCAGTGTATGCAGTAGTTGTATGGATTAGTAGAATAAACTGCTAAATGTGTAGTATTGCCAATATTACTTATGGTTAAAGGACCGAACATGCTATGCTTACATATCGAGTCTGTTACTTGTATTCACCAACTTTATGTTGACGTTTTATTTTCAAAAAATTTTCAGGTAATAATGAATGACAAATCAGAAGCAATATTAGAAGTTTAGGGCTTATGACTTCTTAAATAAAATCTTGTGGTGAAACCAAAGATTAATTGGAGTTATACATCCAATTCCCGTGTAAACCGGGATATGTAAATATATGCTTGAAAAAAAAACTCGGTTTAAAATGAAATAAAATGTTATGTGCATAACTATGCATATAAAATTTTATAAAACCCTGAAAAGTTATTTACAGGCGATGAAAATGTGGTTTTTCATACCTATGCGTATGAATTATTTGTAAATTATGAAAAACGGTTTTCACATCCAAGCATGTGAATTGTTTATAAAATTTCGAAACAACGCTTCCGCTGAAACATATTAAAATGAATAATAAACTCTGGTCGAGACAATATTATTCATGAAACCAATTTGGGTCGCAGCGCCTGGGCCGCCGAGAGTCCGGGTGTGACATGTTGTGTTACCGAGTTTCATTTAAGGAGGGAAATGAAGATAAGTGGAAAGAAAACTACGCAAAATTTCTTAATTTTCCTTTAATCCTTTCCATCCAATTTGAAAGCAAATGGAAGGAAAGAACCACATTCTTTTCTTTTCCTTTCCCTTCGTTTCCATTTCTTTATGTTCTCTTCTTTAATAAACTAGGAAACTGAACGTTAGGGTAATCAAATTATTATGATCCCTAATTTTAGTCATGATCATCATTTCACACATGATTTTTTGGATTGTTTAAGTAAACATATGCTTCTAGATTTCCTATTTTGATTTGAGACATGATTAATTTAAGTAGTTATTAGATTAAAAACCTAACCAAGGGCTTCTAGCCTAATGGTTACCCCCTTGACTTCCCTATGGGAGGTCTTGGGTTCGAATCCGGACTGAGGCATATTTGCTGAAGCAAGGTCAGAGGGTTTACCCAGTTGTGGGTTCCTCCTGAGGTGGGCTCGGTTGAAATCCCGTCTTGGGTGTCATTGTACCAAGCCGTTCAAAAAAAAAATTAGATTAAAAACCTCGTATTTCTATATCTCATTGGGCCTCTTAAACGGTTTGGCTTGCCCCCTATATTTGTCAAAGCTCTAATCCTTAACCTCAAATCAATGAAGCAATACTTTAACTCAAATAGATTTAATCATTTATAACACAATCCATGATTTCATAATTCTTCTTAACCTTTGAAATTGATTATAATGAAGTAATATATTATATCCTTGTAAATGAGTTTGACGATTAAGCAATAAACATACAAATCATGAAGCTGTATTCATCTTGTGAAATTATGAATTTACTAGTTTTTGTTGTACATGATTACGAATGTTGAAGACGAAGTTGGGTTGAAGAATTTTGTTTGTTAGATCATCGTAATTAACAAAAACCAGTATATTTTTTATTAATTTTGTTTGAACGGCAAAGAAATTTTATATATATATATATATATAAATTGGTTTAGGAAACATGAGTCAAGTTATATAATTCATAATCTATAATGCATTTTGTGTTTTTATTAAAAACCCACCCAGAAGTTCACGTGGTTCCTCCGTCTTCGGTTAGTGTTCACCCAGAAGTTCACGTAATTAATAAGTATTTCAACCTTTATGTTTCTAACAAATTAATTACGTGAACTTCTGGTTGAACACTAACCGAAGACGGAGGAACCACGTGAACTTCTAGGTGGGTTTTAGCCTAATTTTCGAACACCCCCGTTTGGAGTAAATTCTTGGATAAGATACGATGATACGTGAATAGTGGGTTTTAGGTTTAAAAATAACAAAAGATCAAAATACCTAGAATACTCATCACATGTTTTGCACATGACTAGATTTAACTGGTAAATCTAACCAGGGTTAATGTAAAGGTTGAAATTTGTAACAACTTAAATACTTAAAGGTTGTTTAGCGTAATTAATATAGTTAAAGGTTGATATTTGTTATTTGCTAGAAATATAAAGGTTGATATTTGTAATTTTGTCTTAAATCAAATAATCTTATTAGAAGAAAAAAAACAAAAGTTTTGAAAAAAAAAGCGTAAATTGTTGTTCATAAAAAGCTAAAGCAAGTTAGTAGCTTGTTGGACCTATTATTTTTATTTAATTTTAATAATTAACTAAAAAATGATATTTGCTAAAATTTTTAATTTAACAGGTCAAATGTTACAAAAGAGTAAAAAAGCTAAAAAAAGGTTCATTTTGATCCAAGATCATTTTTTGTTCATTTTGATTTGAGATTTTTTTTTCTTTTGTATCACGTACTATATCTCACTTTGTTTTTTAAAAACTTCGATCTTAAACGAACTAAAGCTAAACAAAACTTTGGTTTAACTCAAAATGTTATAAGCTATGATTTTACAATTGTATTTAAATAAAATATTAAATTTTGATGAAAATAATTTTTTGTATTCAATATATATCATGATATAGCGTGTGTGTATAACACGAAAATATTTCGTGATATAAATAAAATATTGTTTGGTTGGTTGCCCAAATGGCTATCTACTTTGGCTAATAGCGTAAGTCGTAGCCTCTAGCAAGTATACGATTATGGGGTTCTATCAAGTCTAGGGATCTCCCCGGCGTCAAAACAAGAATCCATGTATACAAATTTGCCACTTGTTGGAAGGCGCATTCTTTTCTACGAACACCCTCCAGTATTTATCCATGTAAATATGATCGCGGTTCAAAAATAAACGTAAATATGATATAAAAAAACACTTAATGATAACTCAAATTCAAAATAGTAAAAAACATATAGATATAGCAATGCATGTAGGCAGCTATAAAAAAATAAATGGATATTAAACTATATATTAAAATAGCCTTTACAACTAGCCATAACTATATGATAACGGTAATATACCAAAGCATATGATAAATATGAATCCAACGTAAAAATTAACAAGTTTTTGTCGACATGCTTGTCGAGTTAATACACCTAACTCTTTAATTTATTTTTTTTTTAATTTATTGATTAGTAGGTCATATTTGAGTTACTTAAACAAGTCAATATGATCTCAATTAGGATAAAATATGAAAAATAATAGTTTGTAGTTTAATTTGTCAATAAGTTTTTTAAGATTTTATTAAAAAGTGCTAAATTGATTATATTTAAGATAATTTATTTGTAATTCATATATTTCTTAAATAACATATCATATATATTCAAAAAATGTTTCATTAAAACACAAAAATGATATAATGTAATCAAACTATTTACAAATTAAAAAAAATTATTATTTAACAAAAACCAGAAAAAATAAAAATTTTAAAAAGTGTCAAATAAATCGTTGTTATATTAAAAGAATAGATAGATTGTACACATGTCACATCCTTTTGAACTTTATATAATTTTTTCTGCATATCTCTTATATTAAATTAAATATTATAGATTTTAAATAATTAAATTATGCAATTAAATATCAAGTTTATACATCTTATTTAAAAAATTATTAAAAATAATAAATAATAAGTAATAAGAAAACTTTAATTATATAATATCGTAAAGTATAATTTAATAATTCTTAATTTTTAATATTTGTAAATATTCATTATTTATTATTTTATTGACCAATTAATGTTATCAAATATAAAAATCTTTATAAAAAATATTGTTTATAACATATTATATTTATTTCACCCATGTAATACATGAGTTTCTAACATAGTATTTAATAGAACAAAAAGACATGAAACTACTTTTGAAATACTCTAGATAAATGACATATATACCTAAAAACAGTTATTTATTAAAATAAATAGAATTAAATTATTGTCAATTCATCAACAAACCCCCTATGGCCTATGTCATTTTGATATGTCAACGTGATTGAGCTAAATTGTTTTTAGCTTAGTAATACCTTATTGATTTTTATTATATAAAATGAGTCTTTCCTTTTAAAGTAATTACACTTGCTGAGTAGATAATTTTTCTAATATCAGGTTTCTTCGTGAACAAGCCTGTCTTTAAAAATATGACATATTATTGACCGGTTACGTTAAAGAAAAATTAAGGAAAATGAGATACACGTTTTTAACTGTACACTGGTTATACACATTTTTTAAACTTGATATACAAATATACAATTATAAATTGTCAAAATAATACATAATAAAGAGTAAAATGTCATTTTAGTCCTTGTGGTTTGGCAACTTTTGTCATTTTAGTCCAATAGTTTGAATTTTGCCATTTTGGTCACTATGTTTTCATTTTATTATCATTTTGGTCATTATGGTTTCCATTTTATTGCAATTTTAGTCCAATTAAATTTAAAATTTTGGACTAAAATGACAAAAGTTACCAAACCACAACGATGAAAATGACAATAAAATGAAACCATGATGACCAAAATTGCAAAATTTAAACTATTGGATTAAAATGACAAAAGTTGTCAAACCACACGGACTAAAATGACTTTTTATTCGTAACCGACAGTACACACGCGGCTGCGATCTGGTGTCCTAAACTCCACGATACCCCACCGTCATTGCCAACGCACCATCGTTAGATCACTAGCGCCACACCGATATACAGACTCGCGAGTGGGAATCACACACATCCACCTCACACATCTAATCACAAGTGGGCCCATAAACGCTGTGAAATGTGTGAACTGTGAACCTCTTTTCTCATCTGCAATAAATACTTTCCTTCGTCCCCCAAAATCCTCCCGTCGACAACGATCGGATCCAATCCCGACGTACAAAGATACGCGCATATATCTTCAAAGAAACGGCACCGGCGATGGCGAGGGTAGATCTGGACGGAAATGCGATAAAGCCGATGACAATATGTATGATCGGCGCAGGAGGATTTATAGGCTCGCATTTGTGCGAGAAGTTGATGTCAGACACGTCGCACACGGTGCTAGCCGTTGACGTGTATAATGACAAGATCAAGCACCTACTAGAACCGGAGTCTCTCCCTTGGTCCGGCCGTATTCAGTTCCATCGACTTGATATCAAGAACGATTCTCGCCTGGAAGGACTCATTAAGTGCTCCGATCTGGTAATTCGTCGATTGTTCTTTTCAAATGTGTTGTTTATAGTATGCATTTTATATTTTGCAATTTCAATACTCTGTGATCTTTACATCGTTTGTCATGCTTGAACTGTCGGATTGGAAGTGAAGAATTGAGTTTATGCGTCAGTTAAATGCGTGCGTTATTACTCTAAGAATTAGTCATTGTTGCTTTTTTCTGTTGTAGGATTAAAGTGTATGATAGAATATGTAATCTTAAGTACTCATATCTGGTACTTGTCGATTGTTCTTTCCAGTTGTGTTGGTTTACAATATGCCTTTTTGTGATTTCAATGTTTTGTTATCTTCGTGTTCGTTTTCCTTGCTTTTACTGTATGACTGGATAGTAAGAGCGATGTTTTAATAGCCAGTCACATGCTTAAATGCATTATTATCTTAGTAATAAATTGTTGATGTTACTTCATTAAGTACTCTGCTCTGGTAATTCGATGATAATGACGTGTTACTTTGTAGTATGCATTTTTTGATTTTAATATTCTGCTATCAATGTGTTCATTTGCTTTCCTATAACGGTCTTACTGGAAGAGAAAAGCAACGTCTATTAGTGAGACACATGGTTAAGTGCGTCATTATCTTAAGAATTCGTTAGTGTTACTTTATTAAGTGCTCCAATTTGGTAATTTCTTGATAATTCTTTTTCTTTGTGATGGATCATACGATGCATTTTGTGGTTTTAATATTCTGTGATCTTCAAGTTCATTTGCTTTGCTTTAACTGTATGATTGGAAGTTAAGTGCAATGTTTATTAGTCAGACACATGCTTAAGTGCATTATTATTCTAATAATTCGTTAACGATAATTCTTTCTGTTAGAGGATTAGAGTGGGGATGATATATTTAAAAAATGCTAATAATTTTCAAAGCTTAGGGAATTGTGTGATCTTGTTTTCATGGACGCAGTTCGGTTTGGAGTATTACTCTTTCTTCTGGGTTGTCAAATTTTGTTTTTCTTTTTCCTATTTGCATTTAGACCATAAATCTGGCGGCTATTTGCACTCCAGCGGATTACAATACGCGCCCTCTTGATACGATTTATAGCAATTTCATTGATGCACTTCCTGTGGTATGTATTGCATCTTATTTACATCCATCTGACTCAATGTTTGATCTTTTTTATAGTTTTAAAGTCAATATATAACTGTTGCTGATGTCAAATTGTGTGCTGACTTACGCCACTTTCAATTTTAGGTTAAGTATTGCTTAGAGAACAACAAGAGGCTCATTCACTTCTCCACGTGCGAGGTTTATGGGAAAACAATCGGTAGCTTTCTTCCCAAAGATAGCCCCTTATGTCAGGTAAGTTTTAGATTGTCACACCCCGAGCCGGCGGGATAGGATCGGTTGTCCCGTCGGGCGGAAGGTTCCCGAGGCGCGATATCGTGAGTGATAATCGTGGTGATCAGATTGTTTACATTGCACATGATATAACTGAGAAATGCTAAATATAATAGAATTACAAAGTTAAATTACATCAGTATTGTTTATAATTTAACAATGTAAATCTACCATCAACATCATAAATTTTCTATCTTGTATTTACACAAGATATACAAAATAAATCATATAATGATGTCTTCAAAATATGCATGTCCAAAATACTAAGTCTTCTATCTGAAGTCCTAGTTCCAAAGGAAATAACTCCTTAGTTGACCTGTTCGTCACCTGAGAAGTCATGCAAAAATCAAGTCAACACATGGTTGGTGAGTTCATATAGTTTTATGATTTGAAAATGATTTGAAAACCTCTTTCGGTAAAGACCCTAACCTCATTAACATCAACTGTATCATCCAGATCGGTATGCTTATATATAGGGCATACCCCTGGGTCAAGGCTACAACCCCGCCCAGACGCCATCCCACCACATACTAATCCGCATAGGACATTGATATTAATGATAGTTAAGCATTTTTACCTAACACACCTCAGATTCAGATTATGATTTCCAAAACTTGATTTACCTTTGATTTTCTTGATTTTGAACATAGATACATGATTTCCCAAAAGTCAGTGATAGTGAATAAAAATGTAATTATTTAATGAATAAATAAATAAACATTTAAATACAACTAAGACATGATGATTGGGTAAAATTTTACTCAATCAATTAGACTTAGTTGTTGGTGGTTGTCCAAGTTGTAACCTCTCACACGTGACCCATACCAGGCATAACTCACAAGGAGTATACCTGGGCGTGACGGGATTTTAATGATGCCCATACAGCCTGACCCGAAGGTCTTCTGTACATGCGGGGACTTTAATGTTTTGCCCTTACAGCTTGACCCAAAGGTCTTCTGTACATGCGGGGACTTTAAGGATATCCTCAGATTCTTGATCTCTTGATTCTCTTAGACTTTGATATTGATTTCAATGATTGTTCACGTTGTTGCCCGTATAGCCTGACTACAAGAGTCTTCTATACCTGAAGGGACTTTATATGTGTGTTACACGTGGTCTTGATTCCATGTACAACTGACATCCACCTTGACTTGAGTATTAATGATTTCATTAGATTATTATAATGATTTCATTATTTCAATGATTCACACACATTTATGATTTCTGATTTCCTGAGTCTCTTGATCTTGATCTTTTGATTTTCCATGATTCACAATGATAATTGATTCTTGATTATGATTCTTTGTTCTCAGATCTCACACTGAGTTATGATTCCTTTGAATGTGATCTCTTGATTTGTTCATTTGATTTCACTATGAATTTAGATTCTTGAATTTGAACTTGATGGACTAAGAGTTGATTTAGAGTTTAAAATTTAAGGTATTACTCCTGAGAGTACTTAAATTTATTTGATAATTTGATTTGTTCAATAATTTCCTAGACAGGAGTCTAGGAGTATCAACAAACATATATATGTAAAACATATAATAAATAAAAGCATTTAAATAAACAGTTTAATTAAAAACAGTTTACGCATGCTTCTCAGCCCCGCGTTTTAAAACAAAATGTTTAGAAAAGGGGCAATGAACTCACCTGTGTTGCTCTGATATGAACTACCACAAAAGATATGCGCGCTCCTTGATTGTTGCCTATGTATCTTTAGCACCTGAGTTATTTTAAGAAGATTTGTAGACGATAAGTGTTTAAAATAACGTTGGGTTTAGGGTTCGGTCTCGGCGTGCAACTAAGTGTCCTAGATTACTAATGTGTTTCTAAAACTTCCTCTAACTAGACTAACCGTATTACCCATTAATAACCCATATCCCCAGTTAATCCTTTAAAGACTTTTAGTAGAACCTTTCCAATTTATCCATTTTAAGTTAAGCATTTATTTAAGAAAGTCATTTAATTACTTTAAGAAAATTTATAATTTAATTTCTTTTATGAAAAGCATATTTTATTTAAGAAAAGTGTAATTAACATGATGACGGGCTTAGATTAAGCCCATTGGGCCCAATCTTGACCCACTTGATTTGAACTTTGTTTTTCACTTGATCCTTATCATAGTTTTGATGAACTAACACCCTTGATAGTTTTCAATAACCATCTAAGTTAGTTATATTGTTATAGAGCATTCTAGGGTTTAAGTGTTAATATTTAAATAACACTTGAACCTTAGGTTATTGTTTTTAATCCATATGACAATATGATGAAATCCCGATACGTTAGACTTGAGTAATGAATCTTAGTGATCCCTCTTTAGTTGTGTGAAGGAACTAGAAACCCTAATATTCGCCCATGCATACACCTTGTTTATGCATGCAAAGGTGGCACTTTGATTTTTGCATGGCCGGTTGGGGTGTGGTTTAGCCCAAGGAGTGAAGTAACCCGACCATATCCCAGCCGAATGGGTTGAGTCGAATGACTCTGGCCGAAATAAGTATGGTCGATCGAATGACTGGTGCTTAAACGGCCGAATGGGAATGAGGGTCGAATGATACTTTGAGCGAATGAGACATGGTTCGAATGAGTGTCATGGTCGAATAAGGGGTGCCGGTCGAATGGGGTTTGGCCGAAGGAGGGTTGCTTCGTCGAATGACTATGGCCGAATGAAGGTCCTTCAGTCGTGATTCATTCGGCGAAAGAGGGGCTCATGCGGCTTTGGCTGATTCGACCTTGTGCCATTCGCCGAATGTGGCTGATTCGCCCAGCCATTCGACGAGCTGGGTGAGCTATTCGGCCTGTCGAGCGCTTAGGGTGGGGCAGCCATGGTTCCTTGACATATAGGCTAGGTATTGAGGTACGGTTTGTTCCTACTTCGTTTTAAAGTGGTATAGTGTGAATCCTAAGGGTAAGAATGGTGTATAACCGGTTGAAAGAGTAGCCGATCAAAAGGGTTTTCAAAACCCTAAAATTCGAACTTAGCTTGATCCTTACCTCAGATTCGATGGATAAACTCTTAGATCGGTTGTACTTTCGGTTTCTACTGATGATGATGATGATTTTGACACCAAAAACACAAGAAATGGTTGAGATTTGAGCTCTAGATCTTAGTGAGAAGTGAGTTTCCTAGTGAGAGTTTTAGAGAGAGAGAGAGATGAACGAGAATGATGATGATGGCTGGTGGTTGTGGTTGTTGTGGCATTAAATGCCACAATAAATGTGGAGGAAAATACCGGGTTCGTTCGGGTTCGTTCGGTTTCGCGTGGTTTCGCGTAGAAACACCGTTTTCGCGTCGTTTTCGTTACGAAACGACTCGGTTTTAAAATAGAATCAACTAAATTATTTTAGGTTGTGATTCCTAATAAATTAACTAAATATCTCTTAATTATTTAATTTACAAAAATATTTAATTAGCGTTTAAATCGAATCGCGCGGTCATCGCGCGTATTTGTTCGAATCAAATACGACGATAACTACCCTTTTCAATATTGTTTTCTAATTATCGAATATCATTCAGAACGTTAAACTTTTAGATTTATTCGTACAGATCGTCACCTATACGAATAATCTGTCGGTTTAGCATTCACGTAACGATATTCGTGTTGTTTTGTCCTGTAAGGCCTCACATACGTTTATACATAATAAGATCCTAACAAATAAATCACATGATGATTCTGTGTTGCCAGATAATTATCTGACTCAAGAACCATTGTTCTGAATTGATTTCTCTGAAATGACTGTGAATTTGCGTTATGATAACATGAAATGATAACAATGTTTGGCAATGAATATGAAATACACTGAATTACGTAGAATTCGTACCTGATTACTGTTCACATACTGTTTACGATCACTGTTCCGGTGACGGTTCCGGCACTGATGTTACATAGATCTTTAGTGGGTTGACCATTTGGTACTGTGATATCTGCTATTGCCACAGTTTGGTTGATATATTTTATCATTGTTCTTCGGCTTCCTTCTACCGACAAATTAATTTACTGTTTGATTTCCATACGGTGTTGTGAAAAAGTGAAATTATCATCACTAATCTATCAAAGCTAATCATGAGTTGTCGCGGGTGATATTGTGTTGGTGGCGGAAAATGATGAACTAAATGCGAGGCCTGATGAGTGAAGAGCAGTCCTAGAGCATAGAGGCCTATGCATCTGTTGGGTTAAAACCAAATATCTTAATTGTAACTTCATTGGGGCTAATGAAGAGGAGTACGACCAGTTGACTTTTGGAGGCCAAGAGGTGCAACAAACAACAAAGTTCAAGTATTTAGGATCTTTCATTCAAAATGATGGTGACATTGATTGCGACGTACTTCACCGTTTACATGCAGGTTGGTTCAAGTGGAGAGCATCTTATAAACATCTTATGAGACAAGAGATTCCCAATAAAACTAAAAGTAAATTATCTAAAATTGTAGTACGCTCGACTATGTTGTACATAACTCATTGTTTGCCAATCAGGAAGATTCAAGAGAGATAGTTGGAGACAACAAAGATGAGGACGCTGAGATGAATGTGTGGGCACACAAAGCTTTACCAGATAAGAATGAGGTCTTCATGGATAGATAAGGGGTAGCGTACATCTTAGATAAATTAAAGAAGGGAAGATTGAGATGGTTTGAGCTTGTGAGGGAGATGATGACACCTTTTTGAGGACATGATCAATGATAGGAGACTAGGAGTTTTAGGAGACGTAGGATAAGGTTTGAGATTTTTAGAGTTTTTAAGGATAAAATTTAGAAACTTTTAGTTTTAAATATGATTTTAATATTAGGTATACCTTAGTTTGAATGTAATGCTTGTTTGATATATATTTATTTGCCCCGATTGCATGGGGTAATTATATATATTATATCATGTTCATCTTCTTTTGCTATATACTTGGTGTTTTTTTGTTTAGTTTGATGATATTGTGTGTTTCTCTATCTGCGTAAAAATTTTTGTATGTTTATACTTGCACTTGAGCGTGTATATACAAAAAATAATAATGTAAAGTATCTAAACCGTAGGTCTCTCCAATAGTATCATTTTTATTCTATAGGGACAAGGATAAGGTTTGTTTTCGTCTCACCGCTAGACTTCATTGGGTAGTGAGACTTTACAGGGTATGCTCGTTTGTTTGTTTGTTTGTTAAAGATAATCATGTTGACTTTTGCTTCTAACCTGCTTAATCATTAAGTTTACTTCTCAAAGGTTAAATAAGAGTATCTTGCTTAGTTGCATAGGTTTCTTATATACATTTAATCAAAGTTTGCATTCAACACCCTCCACTTATTGTATGATATCTTGGTGCACTCATCTTATTTTAGTTGTTTACGTGATGGGGCGTTAAAAAGTGAAATATATGATTCTTGATTATTGAGAGTTTCATTGGCATTTTGTTGTAATTGTTGTATTCTGTGCTGAATGCCTGAAATATCTAAATACACGAATGTATAAATAGAGCTTGACATGAGCCTAGGATATATAGTTGTTGATTGTTTGCTTGGGTTGATTAGATTTGGTCTTGTTGTATATGTCATCTGTATGGCTCATTTTAATTTGCAGGATCCTGCTTACTACATTCTCAAAGAAGACGCCTCCCCATGCATATTTGGATCAGTCGAGAAGCAGAGATGGTCATATGCATGTGCTAAACAGTTAATAGAAAGGCTAATTTACGGTGAGCAAAACTTAAACCATAATTTGTTTAACTTGTAAAAGCAACTGTGGGATGGTGACTCACTTTCTTTTTCTCCCTACAACAGCTGAGGGGGCAGAGAATGGTCTGGAGTTTACCATAGTAAGACCTTTCAATTGGATTGGCCCTAGGATGGATTTCATTCCAGGGATTGATGGTCCCAGTGAAGGTGTCCCAAGGGTTCTGGCATGCTTTAGCAATGTTAGTTTATTTTTTTCTTTATTTTCAGGCACTAAAGTTTTACTTCCAATTTTCCATTTTCCTGGAATATTATTTATCTATTAACTATTTATTTCTGTCCAGAACCTCTTAAGACGGGAGCCTCTTAAGCTTGTGGATGGTGGAGAATCACAAAGAACCTTTATTTACATCAAGGATGCCATCGAAGCTGTTCTTTTGATGATTGTATGTTTAATTTTTTTTCTTTAACATATGGAAAATCTTGTTCTTTTAGCAAGTGCTAGTAATTACTTTATATGGCCTACTTATCAGGAAAATCCAGCCAGAGCTAGTGGTCATATCTTCAATGTAGGCAACCCTAATAATGAAGTTACAGTCAGACAACTTGTTGAGATGATGACTAAGGTCTGTCAATCTTTTACCATGATCATGTCCAAGTTATTTTTCATATCAACATGTAGAAGTATTTGAGGGGGTAGAATTGAAAACTGGTTAATGAAATTAAACTTCAGTTAAGGTTGTTCTATTCATTGGTATTTATCCTATTACTTTGGCCAGGTGTATTCGAAAGTAAGTGGAGAAGATGCAATACAGACTCCCACTGTTGATGTCAGCTCCAAAGAATTTTACGGAGAAGGTTATGATGATAGCGATAAGAGAATTCCAGACATGACAATTATTAACAAGCAATTAGGTATTATCTTCTTATCTCTGCAAACACTAGATTATATAAGGAACAAAGTTAAAGTAATAACATGTTTTAGTGTTTGGGGTGAACGGGTTGGGTCATAAATGGGTCGGCATCTTTAGTGACGCGGTTCAGAACATGTCTAAATGGGTTCAACCCGCTTAGCTTATTTATGACAGTTATAAACATTTATCTTCCTGTGTTAAATAGTTGGTAGGCCTACATGACATGTTTATGATCTGTTGATTGAAACAAATAGTTTTATAAATAATTTAATGGATCATAACTCTTGGAAACTTCTATTTGTAGTGTTGATTTGTGGTGGTGTTTCTTTATCATTTTCAGTGAAGGATGTCAATAATTGTGTTAAACGCGTTGCTACATTTTGGTTACATTTATCATGGTAAACATGTCAGTCCACATGGTTGGGTTAGTATTTAAGAACCGACCTGTCTAATTAAATGTGACATGCCCGGGTTCAATAGATAATAGTCTTTTAAACTTGTGAAAAACGACCCATTAAACACAACATGGCACACGTGGACTTTTCTAATTTTAATTGGTCAATCTAACACTTGGTTATTGAAAAAAAATTAACAAAATGCTTTTGATTGGTCAATTTAATACTTGGTTAATGAAAAAACTTAACAAAATGCTCCTTTATCGGGTCTTTTAAAAAGGGAAGGCCAATGAACATTTGAATCATCTTGACGTGAAAATGTTAGTATGTAGGTAGCCAAAAAACTACTTCAAACACTCACTTGAATCAACATAGCATTGTATTAGAAATAACAAGTATAATATATTAAAATTAAAAATGGGTAAAGTTAAAAACCATGAAAACAAAAAATAAACCCATATATAGTTAAAGGATGAATACTTTGTCCCCAGTAGCCATGTTAAACCGTTATTTTGGATGAATGGCAGGTTGGAATCCAAAGACATCACTTTGGGACTTACTGGAATCCACACTTACATATCAACACAGGACATATGCTGAAGCTATCAAGCAAGCAATTGCAAAACCATCAGCAAATTAAAAAAAATAAAAATAAAAATTAAGGATTATGGTTCTCATGTAGTAGCGAACAAAAAGTCTTCTCATGGTGTGAGCTGCAACTGTAGCTGGTGTTTTGTTTTGTTTGATTGTTGTTTTTTCTTTTCCAAGACTTCAATGAATATCTGTTTGGAAAGATCTGTCGCATATATAGACAACATTATATATTTTTTTATTATTTTTTATGTCAACAGTAGTTGCTAATACTTCCAACGACTAGTAGAAACCACCAATAAAACTCTGCATGCGTTGATATAAAATTAACTCATATTGAAGCATATCCTGTGAAAGAAAATACCTTACCTTGGAAATTAAAGCCTTCTTAATGTGAGGCCCATCTAAATCAACAAATATGAATTGGGGTGGTAAGTGGTAAGTGAAAAATGAAAGCGGAACCAATATGCGAATCATACTACGTATGCCCCAACCACTTTATGTTTAAACATATCGGCTCAAAAAACCACACTGGACCAACTAGTGGAGGTGGTTTTTTTTAGTCAGTTTCGGTTCTGAAACCGGTTCTAAATCAATAATGGTCAACAAATCAAGAACCGGTTCTCGTTAGCAATTGGTTTGTAACTGGTTTCAACTAGTTTCATTTTTTGCCGGTTTCGGTCCGGGTTGTGGCCGAGTAAGGTTGGAACCGATTCCGATATACCAAAACTGCGTATACTATCCAGGTCGGGTAGGATTTGGTTCTTGTTTGGGTAATTGGTTCTGGAATAGTTGTTTGCCCGTCAAGAAGGAGAATTAATACTTTTATGAATTAAGATGCATTTTAACGATTTAAGTATTACAAGATACGTGTGTTCATTCGTGAAATATAATTAGTATGCAAATGATAGGTAGTGATGTTCTTGAACCAACTATTGTGTGTGTAAACATTAGTATACCTTAAATAACACTCTAATTTCTATTGTAGCCTCCTATTTTTTTTTTAAATATACAATTAAATAATCTTTTTTTTATTGAACAAACCCTAGGATACAAAAAACATAGGGTTGCATAACTAATATCTAATTTAGTTTGAACTAATTTAAAAACGAAAATATAAATTTTCTGTAGAGTTAAGTTATCAAATTGTATTAGAAAATCAAATAAGGAAGGTTTTGGTGTTTTGTTTTATTTAGGGTTGTGTTAAATTAACACCCCATTTTTTAAAAATACACCCTTTAGATGGCCCGTACTGCCCAGTATGGCCCGTCTCAATACTCGGTAAACATTCTCCCTGACAACCTATGACAATGATTGGGAGTAAGACAGCCCGTACTGGTCAGTATGGCCCGTCTCATTCATCGTACAGACATTCCCTGAAACGTAGGACACTGATTTGAAAGCAAGACGGCCCGTACTGATCAGTACGGCCCGTCTTGCTTTTTCAATTCTGACACTACTGATATGGAAGGACATTGATTTGACCCAGTAAGGGCCGTATTGAACAAATTTGAAATTTCTATATAAGCTTGAATCGTTTCAAACGAACGCATACGCTTTCGAAGATATCTCACGATAATTCAGATTTGTAACAATGTCGTTCTGGGATGCGAGTTTTTCAACGATTACGTGCCAGATTTGAATGAAGAGCCTCCTGTTGAGTATTCATACGGCACGATAGATCTGAATGTTGAACCTAACGCTGATGTCGGTTTTGATAGTCAAGCATTGTATACGCAACAAACCGATTATGGGTTCGTGTATGATGATAGTAAACAAAGTAATTCGGAGGATGCTTATGAAGAAAAGCCGGCGTATTCAAACATTAACTGGGAAACAAAAGAGGTAACTTAAATGAAACATAAATGTTGATTATTGTATGTAATGATTATTATTTATGGTATTTGTTATTATTTTTATATGTAAGGAGTTTATGTCCGAGGAAGCGCTGGTAGGGTGAGTGAAAAGTAGAGCACTAGACAATGGTTACATTGTAGTCAAGATAAGACCGAATAAATCAAAGACAACAGGCAGGGTAGTAAAAGTCTGGCTCATGTGTGACCGTGGTGGCGAACATAATAGCGTCGCAATATTTAGACGTTCAGATAGCAAGAAAATCGGTTGCCCGTTTCAGCTGATAGGGTTATACAACGAAGTTCGTGAATCCTGGAAATTACAGGTGATAAACGATAATCACAATCACGAACCTGCTCAAAATCTAGAGGGTCATCTATATGTTAGAAGATTCACTCAGGAGGAACAACATATGGTTGAGAATCTGATCGAGCAACACATGGATCCCCGTAACATTCTTTCGAGCATAAAGAAACATAACCCTGCAAATGTGTCCATCTATCGAGATATATACAATTTACAGCAGAAAATGAAAAATAAGAAGAAATTCGGTGATACTCCGATGCAGGTTTTGGAAAACCTGCTTCATAGTCAGCGTTATGTTTACTATACCCTGGAGGATCTTGAAACGAACGTTGTGGAAGACATTTTCTTCTATCATTCAAAATCGTATTGCTGTTGGCGTGCATTTCTACATGTACTAATGATGGACGTGAAATTGATGTTATAGGACAAATAGGTTTGGACAAAACTGAATACAACTAACCCAACACTATTAGAAGAAGAAGAAGAAATTGATGTTATAAGACAAATGCGTTTGGTTACAGAAGAAATAAATTCCAAACCTCCTGAAATAAAAAAAGTCTAATAAAGAAGGTCTTGTTAGTTCAAAAAGATAAACGTGGTTGTCCAACTTTAAAGGCACATAAACAAAAAAAAAAAACAAGACGTTGTTAAAGACAATTTAGTGTCCCAAGAAAGTACATTTGAATCTTCGAGGCATAGTTCGTTTACAGCTGTGACCGAGAAAAGTAAGAAACCCGTATTTCGGCTAGAGGATTTGGTCCAGTGGACGATCGCGTCAGAGCATGCGCGACGGGACGGGTCATAGCTTCTACCCAGACGACGGATCGTCTGCTGGACCATTCGGATGTTCGTAGTTAGTTTTGTATTTTTGTATTTTGTTTCCTTGTATGTAAAACTTATGCTATGTATATATGTATGTTTCTTTCTTAATTTGTATTGTTTCTGTTTGTGTTGTTTAATAATTACGCGACAAACTTATATCGTTTAATTTATTTAAATTAACGTAAACAAACTAATTATAAAATGAAATATTTAATTAAAACGATTTCGTAAATAATCAATATAGTTTAAAATGATAACGTAACAAGATTACGACGTTTAATTAAAATAATAGACGTATATCGTTAAAATAGTTCACGTACTAAGCATGTATCGTTAAAAATTATTTACATACGTAAATTAAGTTTAAATAAAATAAATAACTTCAAGAAGGCCCGTACTGCCCAGTACGGGCCGTATCAAACGACTCAAACTGCTTGACACCCGAAAATGGATTGGAAGAACTAATCAAGGCCAAGACGGGCCGTACGGTCCGTTCTACAGAATATTTCACTGAATCTAAGAAATCCAGGGAATGTTTGCCTGTATTTTATATGGGTCGTACTGCCTAGTACGGCACGGCCCGTTGGCACATCTTGAACCGCTGGGTGTGTAAATATAAAAATGGGAGGTCTAGTTAAAAAGCTCTTTATTTATTATTGTTTTCACACAAAAGAAAAAGAAAATAAAAAGTCACCGCCGACGGCTATTCCAACTCTCTTCAGTCCACCATCTCCCCCTTACATCCGATCACTCTCTCTCTCTAGATCCCGCATTTTCTCTCTCTAGATTGCACCTTGATTACTATCTCCAAGTGAATTTACCCGTCAATCGATTGCTGCTGGAGTTGTTGAATTTCGTTCAGGAATAACAAACGAGCGGACGGGATCTAACGCCTCTCGGTTTAAACTGATCGGAGTTGACCGGAGATGGCTTTGTCAGGAATGAGAGGTCTGTCGGTCTTCATCTCCGACGTTCGAAATTGCCGGAATAAAGAACAGGAACGTCTTCGTGTTGATAAAGAGCTTGGCAATATCCGTACTCGCTTTAAAAATGAGAAGGTCAGTTAGGGTTTTGTTTAATTGGATTCTATGAACTTTCTCTATGTTGATGAAAGTTAGCATTTGTGAAAAGTGAAATTCTCAATTTTGGGATTTAGGTAAAAATTTAGGGGAAGTTAGTTTTCTGCTTAGGTTAGTTGGTTATGTATGTTTTGTGGATTTCTGACTTTTGAGAGTTGCTAGGCTGGTGAGCTGAATTGCCATGGAAAATGACTTCAAAGGTCAAACTAACTCCAAGATCCATAATTCTTATATTCTATAAAGAAACATCAAACCAAAATGGATAGTGCTGCAATGTAGTATGGTTAAACGAATTACGGAAATAGGATTCATAAGAATGTTTAATAGGGGTGGGGGTGCGGGTATGTGGTTGACATGTCATCACAAGAGTTTCTTTAGAAGTATGCACTTCATTTCCATGGAGCTGAGGCTGTTGATGAAAAAGTGGTAGATTTGATAAAAAAAAAGTGTATCATGCTTCCTTCACATTACCAATCACTACTTTAGTCCAATGCTAATTGCAAATTTTATTTTCTGTCATACTTTTAAGTTTTTTCCCTGATACTTTTTTACGAAGTCATGTATTGATTGTGGTTCATACTAGTAGCATATACCTTAGCTTGAAAACTAAAAGCTATTCTCAAATTGTATTGAGAAAAGCAAGTGTATAAGCATATTATGTTTTAAAGACTGACTAATCATCAAACCAACCAACCAACCACACCTAGAAAATCTCATTCGTAACATGACTATTTGTAGGGTCTAGAGATGGTGGGATATAGGCAGATCTTACTTGTTTTCTTCTAGGGAGACCCCCGCCCTAGGTACAAACTAAAAACAAATATAATCGTGCAAAATGCAACCTTATGTAGATAGAGAGCTACTAATTTAAGCGAAATGGTGGCACAATAAGTGACATCGTGGGTAGTAACATCAATTCGAATATATCCCTGAAGTCATTATTCCTAATTTTTAAGGGGTGGATGGGCTACATTTTACACAATGGATCATAGATGAACCTGCCACATGCATTAGAATATTGCATGCTCATAAGGTCAATCAAATTTGGATTGTTGTTCACTTAAAAATGGCAATGAAGATGTAGGTGCATGTGAATAGAATGAATTAAAAATGGGGATATGAAAAGGAAATTGTTACACAAATTGAGTGGTAATGGCCCATTATTTGATAGGGTTAAGTTGCTTTGTTATCCTCTTGTGGATGCATCCCTACATCTGTGATGAATGCAAAAATAACATAAGTTGCATTAGCATAGAGGAATGGTTAAGGTTGGGTTATCAAACTTATCATAGGATAAAATCTTCCTATTCTATGTTTATATGTACATATGTACCTATGTATGTATATTTGTGTGTGTGTGTATAGTGTTGTCTTTTACAAGTGTAGAATCATATCACAAGGTTTCAGTTGAAGAAATACATAGGTGCGTAGATGGTCAGAAACTCAGAATAAACAATTAGAGAATTTGCAACATGAGAAGTGATATATGCAACAAGGTAGACATGCAGACAATATTATATCTTTATAGATAAAGCCAAAATATAGCATAAGTTCATTGATTTAGCTATCATTAGCACTTCTCATAAGCCTCTTCTTAGGCAGTTGAGCTTATTATGTCGAAAAGTAGCCATATTTGTAATTTTGCACCTTACCCACGTATTTAATATCAGTTTTTAGGTTTAAACCTAACCTAGGTGGTTTTATATTGCATTCATCCACATTTTTATTTCTGATAGGAATCATAATCATAATTAGTTATATTAATTGTTAGTATGTTCTAGAAAAGGGTAGTTAGGGTAATTCAACCTTTAGTTTGTTAGAGGTTGGCTTATAAATAGAGAAGGGAGGGTAAGTTGTTTGGCATCCAAGAGTAATATTGAAATTGGTTAGCCTCTTGAGGTTGGTCTCCTGCAATTGCAGTGAGAAGAGGGTTTCATCCCTAGAATTGTAATCCTCTTTTGGGTGTAATTTTGAGTGTTTCATTAATACAAAATCATTATTGTTTATTATTCTCATTTCCATTCTTATTATCTATTAAGTGTGTGATCAGATCTTTATCAATTTCCATGTCAAGCTTGTGATTGTAATTTAATATGTAACGTTTCTTGATTAAAGAGGCAACTCTTAAACCCATTTTTGGCTACCCATTTTAAACCCTGAAAGAAATGAGTGATATATATTAATTCACATTAAAGTTGATTTTTTTATTCTAAAGCAATACAAAAATCAACTAGAATCACACATTTTTTCGAAAATTAAAATGGGTAACCTGGAACAGGTTTAAGAGTTGACTCTCTATCATAGGACTAAGTCCCTGTATATAGTATATACATATATATATATATGTATATGTAAATCAAATCATCTGATATATTACGGATGCATTCAATTAAAACTCTGGTCAGGGTTCAACTTTGGAACTGTATCACAAATTCGTCTAAAAGAATATCTGTAGTCATGAAATGGTGTGACTTTGACTTGTCTTTGACTCGACAACATTCTTATTTACTTGTTCTACACTTCTTCACAGGGTTTGACACCATATGAAAAGAAGAAATATGTTTGGAAGATGCTATACATATATATGCTTGGATATGATGTTGACTTCGGTCACATGGAAGCTGTTTCCTTGATATCTGCACCAAAATATCCTGAAAAGCAGGTTGGGTACATAGTAACATCATGCTTGCTCAACGAGAATCATGATTTCTTAAGATTAGCAATTAATGCAGTCCGCAATGACATTATCGGTCGCAATGAAACTTTTCAGTGCCTGGCATTGACCTTGGTATGTATGTATATACAAGCATGATCTAGATTGTTTGAATATTTTGTATTTTTTTTCAACACATGATTCAAACACCATATATTTTTTTTTTGTTGACAATTTAAGGAAGTTCATCTCTTACAGGTTGGGAATATTGGTGGTAGAGAATTTGCTGAATCACTAGCACCTGATGTTCAGAAGCTGCTTGTAAGATAAAAATACACATGAAATTTGATTGTATTTTAATTAATATTTAACATTTACTCTCTTTACTTCAGATTTCAAGTAGTTGCAGGCCACTAGTGAGAAAGAAAGCTGCATTGTGTTTATTACGGCTGTTCAGGAAAAATTCTGATATTTTGAATATTGATGGCTGGTATTGTTTGTTTCTAGAATTAATATGTTTTTTGAGGTTGCAATTTTGACCGGATTGATTTGGGGCTTTTATATCTTGAAAGGGTCAAATTCAAAAAGCTTAACTAAAGTTTATTTGTAATGCATACAACCTCTTAAATAGTTTTATTCTTGTATCCATAGTTAACACAATAATAGTTTATAATCGAACAAAATAGACAAAAAAGTGATTATGTGTATACACAAACCGACCCAATTTCCTTGAAACAAACAAACTTACTTAGTATATTCTCACTCTTCAGTAAGGTCTGGGGGGTGGGGAAGGATGAAGACAAAACTTATCCCTATCCAAGTTGGGTTAGAGAGGCTGCTCTGAAGGAGTCCCTGGCTCAAAGTTATCGTTTGAAGTTAATCATCCCAACACTTTTAACATTATTTTCAACAAATAAGTTAAATAATGTTAAAATTAGTGCAATTTTACTTTTGCCCCTTGAAGGCCAACACATATATACATTATATGCGTACACATCAAATGGGGCACCCCGATTTACTTGAAATTGCAATATAAATGACCTGTTTCAATTTGACCCGCCGCCTGACCCACCCATTTTGCCGTTTATATTGTTTCCTAAAATTTTTTTAGCTTTCCCTCTGATTGTGTACTTGTGGTTCAAACCTTTAGGTCTGATCGAATGGCACAACTTTTGGATGAACGTGATCTTGGTGTTTTAACATCTTCAATGAGTCTTTTTGTTGCTTTGGTATCTAATAACCATGAAGCATATTGGAGTTGTCTTCCAAAATGTGTTAAAGTTATGGAAAGGCTTGCTAGAAATCAAGATGTTCCTCAAGAATACACATATTATGGCATTCCGTCTCCATGGCTTCAGGTTTATGCCTTCCTTGATACAAATGATTTAAGTAACATTTTTGTCATCGTTATCTATAAATCTATAATACTAATTTGGTTTCTGCAGGTGAAAACAATGAGGGCGCTTCAGTATTTCCCAACTGTTGAAGATCCAAGCATTAGAAGAGCCTTATTTGAGGTAGTATTAGTAGGATTTATTTTCCTTTTCGTAAGGTTTTGGATAAGATAACACTCAATAACTAATTATGCTTAATTTTAATGATTAGGTTCTACAACGAATACTCATGGGAACGGATGTAGTGAAAAACGTCAATAAAAACAATGCTTCTCATGCTGTTTTATTTGAAGCCCTTGCTCTTGTAAGTTCATGTTTCTTGTTCTATATTTCAACCCTTAAACATAATATAGCTTGGAGTATTCTCATCCAGTTGCGCTTGATTTTTGTGTCAACTATCCATTAACAGGTCATGCATCTTGATTCTGAGAAGGAGATGATGTCCCAATGTGTGGCATTGCTTGGGAAATTTATAGCGGTCCGTGAGCCGAATATTCGGTATTTGGGTCTGGTAAGCTATACAGCAGTGTAGATTATTGTATTGACTTTTTTGGTATCTGATGGAAATAGTTGGTGCAAATGGATAATGCAGGAGAACATGACTAGAATGTTGATGGTTACAGATGTTCATGAGATAATAAAGAGACATCAAGCACAAATTATTACTTCATTGAAAGATCCTGACATTAGGTGAATTTTGATCACTTTTGATCACCAATCATTTTTTTAGCTCTTTACATTTTATTACTTGTTAATAATATTTTAAATAACAATGCAGTATTCGGAGACGTTCCTTGGATCTGCTTTATGGCATGTGTGATGTCTCGAATGCCAAAGACATTGTTGAAGAATTATTGCAGGTATATAATTGCAAGATAACATATTTCTTAGCTCTATGTATGTTGTCATCATAGATTTGTGCTAGAGGTGGCTAAAGAAGCGGGTCAGCTTGGGCATAACCTCTCAAATGGGTTAAGGTCAGACACGTTTGGGTTAAAATGGTCAATATGAAACATACCAGGTGAAAAAATGCCTGTTGCTTCCAAAGGAAGGCAACTTATCCAATATCATGTTTTCTAAAACTATTTATAAAAATTAAATAAAACTAACAAACAATTAATTTTTCATTTACTGGAAAACTAAAATATTAACTTTTCTGGAATAAACTACAAAATTTGTCTCTCGGGTTGGTAGTTCAACATCCAAATCAACATGGACATGGATGTCTTTATTTTATAAGGTCTGGTAACATTTTAAGTTCCCCATTTTAGTAAAATGATCCAAATTCCCTTAGCTTATTTGACCGTATCAGTTTAATATTTTTTTAAGCCCAGATTTACATAGTCAAGAACCCAAACATAATTTGATGATATTGACTAAAATTATAATTATTGTATATATATATTAAAAACAAACCTAGGGAATAGTAAACTTTTGGTGTGGTCGCAAAAGTTTGAATAGTAAACTTTTTTTTTTTTCATTTTTTCATTTTAGCCATAATAGTTGGAGCATTCTAATAGGAAAATAGTAAATTTTTGGTTCTTTTATTTTGGCCTCAAAAGCTTGAATAGTAAACTTTTGGTTTTCATTTTGGCGACAAAAGTTTTAGTATTCTAATTTTGGACAAAAACTTTTGGTTTTTTCATTTTTGCCATAATACTTTGTGGACTCTAATTTTAGGCATTATATATATATATATATATATATATATATATATATATATATATAAACATAAAATACAAAATATATTTGGATGAATAGTGTCTTTATTTTTGTTGTTTTTTTTTTGTGTTTCTTGTGCTCCTTGTTGTATTCAGACAAGACAACAATTGCTACGACATGCCTTTGTTTTAGTTATCGAGTAACCAAAGTTGTAAAACGTATTTTTACAGCGGAGTAACGTTCCCCTTTACAACGGGGTACGTTTTAGGATTTTATGGCGAAATGACAATTGTTGCTATGTTTTATCTATGTTTTTATATTCGGGATCTTGCTATTTCCTTCATGATTGAGTAGTCATCACCGCAATGTGGGGTTCTTTCGGGTTTTATGGTGGAATGACATTTGTTTTACAACACAGTAACACTTTTAGGTTCTTATGGAAGAGTGACAATGTTCGTCTACATTTGATATTTGGGATCATGTTTTTATCCTGTTTGATCGAGTAGACCGTAAAGTGGGAACTTGGGGAGTTTTGCAGTTGAGTGATGTTTGCCTTTGCAATGTACAGTGGAGTGATGTTTGCCTTTGCGATGTACGTTTATAGGGTTTTACGGTAGAATTACGGTTGTTGTAACGTGTTTTTTTTTTCTGTGTTTTTGTATTTGGGATCTTGTTGCCTCTTCTGTGATCAAGTAGCCGTCGCTTCAATGTGGAGTTCTTTAGAGTGACACTCTTTTATGACAGGGGTCTTATGGCGAAGTGACAATGTTTATCTATATTTGATATTTGAAATATCTTCATCACAATATGTCTATCTATAATCAGCCATAAAATTTTGTAGAAACTTACAATTGTGTTTTTGAAGTTTTGATTTATTGGATCATGCAACTGACGTACTTGTTTTTAGTATCTTGCCACAGCCGATTTTGCAATGCGGGAAGAGTTGGCTCTGAAAGCTGCTATTCTTGCTGAGAAATTTGCCCCTGATTTATCATGGTATATGCAGCTTCATCTTATTAATAACATCTAATGCATAATTCTAGAATTCATTAGAATTGATTTTTGAAAATATTTTTTTGTACGCAAGTGTAAATCTCTTTTTCATTTTTTCTATTTTATCATCCAGGTATGTGGATGTTATACTTCAGTTGATTGACAAAGCTGGAGATTTTGTCAGTGATGACATTTGGTTCCGAGTTGTGCAGTTTGTTACAAACAATGAAGACCTTCAGGTACCTTCTTATCTTACTTTAATTTGATAGGTATATTTTTAATCTTTTCTTCAATTTGTTGGATCTGCTCTTATCATAATATTGTATATTTCATTAGCCTTATGCAGCACTTAAAGCCAGGGAGTATCTTGATAAGCCTGCCATACATGAGACAATGGTGAAAGTATGTAAATCCTCTTTTTATATTTATTTATTTATTACACCAAGGTTATAGATGGCAGTTTCTACATGTGTTGATTCAGACATGTTATATCTTTTAACGGGTCAAACAAGTTGAATGTTGCCTGAAATGTATTTTAAACAAGTTTTTCAAGAAGCCAACCTGACTATCTCCACTAATATTTAGCTGCTACGAATCTTCAGATATATTGAAATGGGGTTTCTTGTCTGACAGGTCAGTGCTTATTTGCTTGGAGAGTACAGCCATCTTTTAGCCAGACGACCTGGTTGTGGTCCAAAGGAAATATTTAGCATCATACATGAAAAACTTCCTACCGTGTCGTATGTATACCTACTTTTTTTATGTAACTTTGTTCTTTTTCATTTTAATCAAGTAATCATCTAAGACCTGCTTATATATATTCAGGACACCTACAATCCCTATTCTTCTTACAACATATGCAAAAATTCTAATGCACTCACAACCACCAGATCCAGAATTACAGAATCAAATTTGGGCAGTATACAGCAAGTCAGTAAACAATTGTTTTAAACTCACATCATGTTCTTTTCAAGATTTAACACTATATTTTAACCTAAATTCTCATCTATTTAGGTATGAAAGTTGCATTGATGCTGAAATACAACAAAGAGCAGTCGAGTATTTTGCATTGAGTAGGAAAGGTGAAGCTCTAATGGATATATTAGCTGAAATGCCTAAATTCCCAGAACGTCAGGTAACTATTTAATGAATTAAATTTATCAATTATTATTGTTTCCTATGATGATTGTTTTATGACATTTCTGTATTCTTTTTTGAAGTCTTCATTGATTAAAAAAGCTGAAGATACCGAAGCTGATACAGCAGAGCTAAGTGCTATCAAGTTAAGGACACAGCAGCAGACATCTAATGCTTTGGTGTTGACAGATCAGCGCCCTGCAAATGGAGCTCCACAAGTTAGTCAGCTTGGAATGGTTATGGTCCCTAGCACGAGCAATGTGGTGAGACAATATTAGTATACTACGTATAATAGTTTTAGTTTTTGTTAGGTGTTAATGTATAATTTTCTATCCATACAGGATCAAACTGCTGTTGACCAACAGTTAACCCCATCCAATGGGACTCTGAGTGTTGTTGATCCTCAACCCCCTGCTCAGGATTATGCTCCTGCTGGTGATATCCTTGGGGATCTTTTAAACCCGTTGTCTATTGAAGGACCTCCTGGTGTATCTCCTCAATCAGAGCTTAATAGCGTTCCTTCTCATGAAGGTGCACATGATGCAAATGACGCTTTAGCCCTTGCACCTATTGGAGAGCAAGAATCTACTGTCAAGGTAATGGGATGGGTTGGTTTTGTGACACTTGTCTGCGTTAAAATGAATCAATATGTAGTACGTGTAAAAGTAGACCATCTGGGTAAGAATGCCCAATAACTTTTTTATCCTTTTTTTACAAGTATAACAATTAATCATTAATATGACTATAAGAACAATTCCCACTTCTAATTGTTGGTTCTGAATTTTTGTAATTTTCTACCTTATCTTATGCTTTTCACAGCCAATTGGAGACATCGCTGAAAGATTTAATGCTTTATGCCTTAAAGATAGTGGGGTACTCTATGAAGATCCTCATGTTCAGGTGTTCTTTAAATTGCAACTGAATATACATACGTACATCACACACACACACATATTTATATTCTATAACTCTTTAATGGATTTGAGTAATAATTTATTATCAAATATTACTGCCAGATCGGCATCAAAGCTGACTGGCGAGGTCATCAGGGCCGTATGGTACTCTTCTTAGGAAACAAGAATACTGCTCCACTTGATTCTGTACAAGCATTAATATTAACTCCTTCCCATTTGAAGTTGGATCTCTCTTTAGTACCAGAAATTATACCTCCACGAGCACAGGTCTGATATCCTTTTATCTTTTTTTTTTTTCCTTCATAATATTAAACTATATTATTTTATTGACTTGTTTTTATTTTATTACGAAGGTCCAATGCCCACTTGAAGTGGTAAATCTTCACCCGAGTAGGGATGTTGCTGTTCTCGACTTCTCGTACAAGTTTGGAACTTATGTGGTATTATTATTGTCGTCATTATTATTATTTTTGAAATGCAAGGTTGTGTCGTAAAGAGATTTAAATGATTTACATTTTCAAATAACAGGTCAACAATAAACTTCGGCTTCCAGCAGTCTTAAACAAATTTCTACAGCCTATTCAGGTATCAGCTGAAGAATTTTTCCCCCAGTGGAGATCACTACCTGGACCTCCTTTGAAACTTCAAGAAGTGGTCTGTGCATTTTACCAACTATATTTTTTATATTTATTAGTTTATTTATTTTTATCTAACATCTATATAGTTTTAATATATTTTAGCCATGTTGTGCTGTTAGCCTACCATGTGATGAGCATATGACTTTCTTTATTACCAATTAGATTGAGTTTGGACACTTTCTTTGTTTTTTGTAAATTTATAATAAATTAATAATGATTCCAAAACAATGTTATTATAATTAGTTTTAATGCATCATCATTGATTTGGATTATGTTGCTTAATAGTGTTTAGTAAATGCCTTGTTTCATTTTTTTCATCATTTTGAAGAATCTACATAATTTATTATTTATACAATGAAACAGGTTAGAGGTGTGAGACCCATGTCATTGGGAGACATGGCAAATTTGTTCAACAGTTTGAGGTTGATGGTTTGTCCTGGACTGGTGAGTTATATGTAATATTATCATAAACCATGGGGTGAGATCCGTTAAAAACAAAATTTTGTCTAAAAACAATTTAAAATGACATTTGACAACTCTAATAAACTTTGATTGAACTAATTTCGAATGCGTTGGAGCCGCTTCTTCAAAACTTAAACCCTAAAGTTAAATACTAAAGCTAAACTCTAAAAGCTAAAAACTAAAGTTAAACCTAAACGACCCTAATGCTAAAAGCTAAACTGTAGTCCTAAAGCTTAAAGTTAAACCCTAAACCCTTAAAGGAAACTCTAAACCCGAAAAGCTAAATCTAAACCCTAAAAGCTAAACTTTAAAACTAAACGCTAAGCTAAATTATAAAACTTAATTTCTAAACTTTAAAACCTAAATCCTAAAAGCTAAGACCGTAGAGTTCGAACGGTTCCAACGCATCCGGAATTAATCTAATCGGAGTTCGTTAAAGTCGTCAAATGCCGTTTTTATGAATTTTTTTATTGTTTTTAGGCAAAATTGTTTTCCTATTTGATCCTTCCTCCACAAACCATATCTCCTTCCAAATATTGGTTATGTAGGTTGACTACTTTTTAATTTTTGTGTCATTTCAGGATCCAAATGCATGTAATTTAGTTGCAAGCACAACCTTTTATTCTGAAAACACACGAGCCTTGTTATGCTTGGTAAGTTCATATGCATGTTTTGAACTTGTATTTTACAAAAATTACAGTATTTTTGTTCTACAGAACTATACTTCTTAAAAATAATCTATTTTGGCACTTAATACTTGTTCTTATGTGTAACAACCGGTTCCCCTCTAAAATGTAATTTTAATAATTTTATTCACATTAAAGTTCATTTGATTTTTAAAATTAAAATTAAATCTTGGCTAAAACGTGGGTATTCTCTCTTTCAGATAAGAATTGAAACTGATCCAGCTGATAGGACACAGCTCCGCATGACAGTTGCATCAGGGGATCCTACTCTAACTTTCGAGTATGTTTTAAGTTTTGGGTTCCATACCAGTAAGATAATAAATAACAGATGTAATGGGTTGGGTGACAGATCAACTTAGGTTTTGGGTCGAAATTAACTTGCCCGAGCTTGTTTAAGCATGAGCATGGCTTGTTTATCTTAAGAGAGCTTGAGATCAAGATTGGTTTGTTTAGCTTTATTTTTTAAAGCTAGAGCCAGGCTTGTTTATTATTAGTTAAATTATTATTAAATTTATAATTATCATATATAATATAATATATGTAGAAATATATAATATTTACTATTTTCCTTATAAATTTTCATAAAATGATAATGTAAAATATACATTGAAATATTGACCAAAACATATAAAAATAAAAGGATCGCTTTGGTTCGTGAGCCTAGTCAAGCTTGGTATTTAAATTTTGGGCTGAAGCTCGTTTATTAAACAAGTCCCAATATATGCTTGAGCTACAATAACAATCGTTTTCTTTACAGATTAAAGGAATTCATCAAGGAACATTTAGTAAGCATTCCTATTGTTGGCAAGCCTCCTGCACCTGTGGCTCAACAACCTCTGCCAACTAATCCACCAATTGCATCATCAGACCCAGGGGCTTTGCTCGCAGGTCTGCTTTAAAAGTCCTTAAAACCATATATTATTATAAAATTACAATTCCATTTGCCCAAAAATGTTTCAAAAAATTCTACAACAAAAGGGGGCAGGCAACGATACAAGCATGAGCTGGCGGAATTTTAATGCAAGCTTACAAAACGAGCGGCATAGCGTTAGCATGGGTTTGTCGAGGGTAACAGTTGTGATTTTTCAGATTGTGTTGTCAGGTTATGTTTTTTCCTCATTTTTTGTGAGGGTTTATTTGTTTATGCAAGTTTTTATTTATTCTTAATTGTTTTCCAGTCAAGTTTTGAACATTTTGGCTTGATATAACTAATAGATCATATAGGGAGTGGTTTCCTCAAATTGGTTTATGTAATATTAATAGGATGTGAAGAAGGTTGGAGTTGATTGTAACATAATTAATTGCATTTGATTGTTAATGCATAAAATATTTTATTGCTTTTTTAAACTTGCATGCTATTTATGAATCATCAAGAGTTTTGTTTTTTTGTTTTTTATTATTATTGTTGTTATTATTATTATTTTGCCATAATTTTGTCTCAATACATGAATATTTCATGTGTTTCTATTGCTTCGTCCTTTCCTGTTAATTGATTTATGTAGCCATATTCATTTTTTCACATAATTGTTATGCTTTTTATATATTGTTAAGTACTAATTACTTGTCTATTAATATAAATTGTTTAAACTTAGAACTGGAAGCTTCATACATTTTTTCCCTCATTTATTTAAGGATTATTCAAAGATCACCATTTAAATCAAGTTTTTGACAAATGCTTTTTCGATTTGTTTTCATGTTTATGCAAGAGACTATATTACATTACATACATTAAAAGAACTATAAGTTCAATATATTTTGCAAAAATTACACGTAAATTAAGTAATCTCGTTAGAAAGCTCATGAGATCATATGTTAGCAAACAGTTTATAAGTCTTGGCGTCTAGACTTATTTGTCTAACCGCTGCTACTGCCGCTGTAACTCCGACAATCGAGAATATAACCGCTATGCTTGAATTTAACCAAAACAAGGGGCTTTTCTTTGACGGCTTAAATGTAAGATTAAAAAGCACCACTGGTAACACGAAATCAAGCGGCAAAAACCCGAATGCTCCGATCATAGCATTAATATCTCCAAAAAAAGGCAACATTGCTGCTATTGTTATTGCCAAGATCACGGATATTGATCTAGAAATCACTCTCGGAATCACATTTCTTGCTGAGAATTCACTGCTTGTTGGGTCTGAAAATGTTTTTTCAAGAACTTCGTTTGTTGGTTGCAAGTAAACCTGTAAAATATAACAATTTTTTATTTTGTTATATAACTGGTACATGGGACTTGCCAGTTAAAAGACTTACTACTGCAACAGCTGAGAGTTGGAGCATAGTCAAGATATTGATCATGATGATGAACCATCTTGGAACCAATGGGTTACCATCATGGTCAATAAAGTTGCTTAAAATGAGACCCGCAGATTCATTACCAAAAGCCCAGTACCCGGAAACCGCAACACTAAAGAATGTGAATGTGATCACCGTGTAGCAAACACACAACCCCTTGAACATCTTCCCCTTAACTGGTGGCGCAAGTGTCGCCTGCACACAAATAACAAACCTGGATGGCTTGGTGCACCAAGTCTCATTTCCGTAGATAACAAAAAAAAGATACAGTTTGTTGTTTATTATATTTTTTTAATCTTTTGGATACAAAATGTCAATGGTATATTAACTAATAGCATCATTATAGTTAGTTTGTAGTAACAGTTTACTTGTATTTCTGGAATGATGCCGTTTCCAAAAGTCGTTGCAATAATCGCGATTGCATTAAAGATTCCAAAAATTCGTGTTTCAGCATTGCTGCTCAAGGAGTAGTTCTTATGTGGTCCTTTTGAAGATTTCCCTAAGAGAAAAATATAATGATAATGATAATGATAATGATAATGATAATGATAATGATAATGATATAATGATATATTAATAATAAAAAATGATAAAATTAAGTTATACCTATGTATATAGAAGCAGCAGCAGCACATGCGCTATAGAAAAGACAAAGGACTAGAGAAATGAGGTTGATATGACGCAAAGAATGGAAGGATGGAATTTGGACCAAAATCAACATAAAAACCCCGAAAATGACCACGAACTCGTATAACTTCATCGTTCCGTTTGGATTCCATAGCACGTATATTGCCTGCAGATTGCATCCAAAATTAATTATAATGGTGTTATAAGCCAAGTCTACAATGTGATTAACCAATGTTAGTTGGATGAAGCAGCAGAATTAGAAGCAAACCTTGAGGCATTGACCTCCCAAAAGGCATAGACCCACCACTGAACCATAGCATACCAAGAACTGGATTGGGCCCACATAGTATCTACTCCATCCTGGGCCTGTCCATTCCCCGGTTTTTATTAAGTAGACATTTTGTTTTTTTCCCAAGTCCAACAAAATGCAAATTACAGACGTAAATATGAAACCCTTTTGAATTTTGATTTCCAAGCCGAATTCCAAACTGACCTGGCCCTATCTCCCAAAGCCATTTCCATGCCGGTTTTTTCTCAAATAGCCACTTTATAGTTTTTTTTTTTCAGTTTTTTTTATTATTTTGACCCCTTTTATCAGGATACATGTTTATTCGATGTTTAGTTGAATCATATTACTTCTATAACTCAAATGCTAGTCGAAAGACTCGATGCAAGAATTGTAATGTGTTTCTTAATGCTAATTCCAACACCCTTTTGAGGGATCATCCATAGAAATATTGCAGAAATTGCTTACAACTACTATAAGTTTGAAGGCAAATAATAATGGTTCAAACTGTTCATGATTTACCTTTTGGTTGTGCTAATCAAAGATTATGAAAGGAAGTCATTTTTAACACTCAACGTGTTGAAACTAATAAATTTAGTGGCTCTAAACTAAAAGAGCAATAAGTGCTATTAAACGTATTATTTCATGAAAATTCATCTTACAAATCATTTTCTTTTACTCCTTTGATTTCACATGCATGACGTAAATCTTGAATTGTTTGCATTATTGATATATAGTTTGGACTTTAAAGAATCACAAAGCCTACGGTGAATTTCAGAGGATTTTTTTTATATTTATTGCAATTTATGTTTTTATATTTTGAAAAATGCCGAATACAAAGATTATCGTTGTTTTGTTTATTTTATTGTTTATTAAGATAAAATACAATTTGGGTATTGGTTTGGACCCAAACCGTTTCAAACCGACCCTAACTGACTTGGATAGGTTAGGGTATTTGACACATGAAATTGGTTTATAACCCGAACTGGTTTATAATCAACTAATTTTGACCAAATTTGATCGAATGATCCTGATGTAAGGAAAACCCCTTTTTGTACACCTCTTATGCAAATTATGCATTCTCCAAACATAATATGATTAAATAATATAAAAATAAATATACATATTACATCGGATGAGCAGATGAGGTACAAAGTAACAAAGTTAGTATAATTGTTATTTATATTAGAGTGTTACAATTTTATTTTATTTTTAAAATACTAAAAATTATATGTTATCTAAGTTCAATTAGGATACATGAAATGCATTTGATAAACTAATACCTTTTTTTCATTAAACTTGAATAATAACCTTCCTGATTCATTATAAACTAGGTTAATACACCGTGTATTACACGTGATATAAATAAAGAATATCATATATAAATACTAATGAAAATTTATACATTTTAAGTTGTTTTTTTAACAATATAATTAAAATTTAGTATAACTTAATACTTTAATTAATAAAATAATTATATTATTTGTTAAAACCCTAACTTTTTCAAAGTTTATTTTCTTCAAACATTTATTTTTTTTGAAATTTATAATAATTTGCTTTTTTAAAAAAGTGTGTATTTTAACAATAATATATTTTTGTTGTATTAAAATATTTTTAAATTTAAAAATATATAAAAGATATAATTAATATAAGATGTAATTAATAGGAGAGAGATGTGGGAAAATTAAGTTGAGGTGCTTCAGGAACATGTCATGTGTCCCTAGAAACCTTTATTTATTAGAATAGATAAATTTATAAACTTGACGTAATTAATAGATAAAAAATGAAGTTAATTTTTTTATTACACGAATATGAATAAAGAAATAATTAATAATCATTTGTAATCATTTAGTTATTGATATAAAAATAATTGTAATTATATTTATAATAAAAAAGTAATAATATTTTTTTGATGCTATTAATATTTAATAGGAGATGGAAATAAAGAAAAATAGAAAGTGGTTGGATTTAGATTTGACATGCCAACTTAAGAAAATCTATACTATATAATAAATAAAAGTTTTGATGGGACACATGTCAATATTGTAGACAACCTAAAAATTAGTTTTCCCGCTTCTCTCTCATATTAATTGTTTGTAAATCATCTTTTATTATATTTTGATTTATCTTATTTCTCTTCAATTAAATAATAACAATTTTATTCAATTTAAAAAATAAAATTATTACATCATAAGTCATAATATTTATTTTTTTTTGAAGAAAGCCTTTGAAAAATATGTAAAATGTTATTTAAAATAAATAATTTTAAAATTTATTTATTTAACCTGTGTATTACACAGGTATTTACCTAGTAATTTTTATAGATAAATACGAAGAACACAATCTTCAGGGGAGCCGCTTTCTTTTGATAATCAAGCGTCACGCCTTTGACCACCAACATAAGTTTCACACTCATATTTATCCAACCCAAATATCAACCTCACAATTTCCTTTTACAACTAAGAATTCCATTATAAACATCTTCTTTTAAAAATTTTCAACACTAATTAATTACCTTTTTTTTTACTACAGACCTTGTAATTTAATTGTATATATTGGTAATTATCCTAACAAAATAAAATAATGTAACTTTAAGTCATTATAATTAAAGATATGATAAAAAAAAGAATCTAGAAGTAAAAAATTGCTTTTAGAAAAAACACACACATATATATGACATATATATTAATTTTTAATGTAATTGTCCTAATTAATAAATAAAATGCAATGTTACCTAAGATATGATATGCCATGTCACGAAACCGGAGATGACGGTGACCCAAGTCGGCATGGTGTTCAAGAACAAGAGAAATAAGGTTATATGAATAGAAAGTGACCGCTGCTCCGATCACCAACGATAACACTCCGAGCCACCATCCTAATGATGCAAATGCGAATGGAAGACTCAATAACGACGGTGCCACAATTGACGTCGTTAAATGATACCCACTATGCCACCATGACCCTGCACTTAGCTCACATACATACGTACGTTAATACGTACGTACGTACATACATACATATTACATGCATTAATGGTTTTAGTAAAACATATACATGTATATAAAACAATGCATGGTTCCAACAAGTGACCGATTCTAAAGTTAACTAACGAACTAACTAGTTTTTAAACTTATTCGATACACTTTTAGATGTCAAATGGTCAGTAACATCTTTTAATATCCTGAGGAAATAACATATACAATATATATTGTAACCGATAGTCAGCAAGAATTTGCTATTTGGATGCTATTGTTAAGGCCGGGTGGTGAAGTATTGATGGAAAGTTAATGTCACACACAAGTTGAGCAAATAATACTTATAATATATATCGTTATTGTAAGGCATATATAATTGCATAATATATTGTTCAGAGACGGTCCTAAGAATTCAAGTGTTTCAGGCGAGTCAAGGAAAAAAAAACTTCTAATAAATTGTAAATTTGTGTTTTTTCGGTTTTTTATTTTTAAATATAAATAAATATTTATAATATTTTTTTTTGATTTTGGTGCCCTTAAAGATGTACGCCCTAAACTGAGGTCGGGTTTGCTCTTTCCTGGGCCTTTCCCGTGATATACTTGACGTGCCATAATATATCGCTAACGTGATATTCGTTACCCTGCTATGACATTTTATTTTATCATTTTTATTCTTATTTTAGTAATAATAATATTATAGGGTTAAAGTATCATGACTACCAATACTATATTAAATATTAATTTTTTAATATCATCTAATTATCTATCTCTTTTAAAACACAACAGATAAATAGTGATGAAGCCTCCACCCGGAAATTGAACCCGCGTGATGCCCATGGGTATCCGGTTTATGTGCCAAGCGCCTCTTGACACCCAAATTGAGTCTCGTTAATGTTAAACAATGAGTGTTACATTGTGTTAATTATATAATTGGAATGGATTTCAGTTCGCTATTTAACCGTTCAAACACTCTTTTGGACCTAATAATTTTTTTTTTATCGGCAAAGGTCTTCAATCGTGTTAGCCTACTGTTTCTAGACTATGTCACCAATGTCTAGTTACCTGGACCTTCCATAAGCCCCTACAGCCACCCCAAGAAGAAACCTTACTGGGAAAACCCCTAGCCTCACTCAAACCCTTTTTCGCTGCGGAAATGTTTCGAACCTGAGACCTTCCATTTGACAGAATCACGAGATACCGCTGATGCACTGCCTAGTTGGTTAATAAATTTTAATTCTAATATTTGAAGTTACGTAACGTTCTGTAATAGCGTTCCATCAAAGACCGATCCGATCGGGCGATGGAAATTAATCAAAACAAAAGAAAAATGATTCAAATAAAGACCACATGTGGCCTATTTTTAATTTATCTTTAAGACACCTGTCAAGTTTTAATTAGATGTGTAATTTTCTTTAAAATAAAACCTTCTATCCGAAAAAATTTAACATTACGTGATTTTAAAAAATATATATAACCAAACTTTTAATTATTTTTACTTTATTTATAAAGTTATATTATTGATTTTCATAACCAATCTTAATTAATTCTCTATTTTAAACGTACAAAATTGCTTAAACTAATTAACTTGAGAGACACATGCCACGCTTCTAACCCTCTAAAATATTATTTGAAAGATGTATTACATGAGTTTATTAAATAGTTTCTTGATAGATTAAACAAGAAATTGAATTGTTTGAAATTGCATAATTCACCTTCTTCATCTGCATTATTTATATTTCTAAATTCTTTAATATTGAATAGGGTTGTAATCAAACCGAGCCCGAGCTGATCCGAAATTTCTTTCGAGCCACTAGCCGGCTAGTTTTTTCCTCCACTTTACATAGATATGTGATGTAAGTAAGTGTAAGTACTTACACTTACTTACACTTATTTACACTTGTAAATAATTTCTAAACGGTGATGAATTAGCAAAAACACAAAAAAGAAACCCCCTATTTATGTATAATAAAAATCATGAAAAAAAAACAACAAAGATTCGGGCAAAAAACGCAAAAAACGCCAGGGTTAAGGGGTTATCGCAATACGGAAGGGTTAACATTTGATCCTTCCCCTATATATATGTATGTGTGTGTGTATATATATATTTATATTTTTGTGTCTACTATAATATATGTGTGTGTATAATTTAATATATATATATTAAAAATCGAGCCGAGCCAACCCTGGCTCCGGCTTGGCTCATTTTTAACAAGCTTTTTTTGAGCCGAGCCTTTTTAGAACGAGATTCGAGCTGCGAAATATTTGAACAGCCCTAGTATTAAAGGTGTGTAACCCATAATTACTTTTTGGGTGATCTTGAATCAATTGAAGTTAAAAGGATGGTGTTGACGAAGTCTGATTTGGAGAGGTTTTGATGGCAAAAATGATTTTGGTCTCTAGAGATGCTCTCTATTGGTACACCATGGTCATGGTGAGGTAGACACTCTCAAATTAAAGTCAGTGAAAATTTTAAAATAAAAGGAAAATGCCTAAAATCTTCGTGACTGCTTCTTGCAATGACCTTAGGGTGCCTATCTTTTAATATATCTTTAAGACCACTTGTCTAGTTTTAATTGTATCTTTTGATTTTCATTTCAACCACACAATCAAATAACCTCAATACTTGTATTTGTCGGTTTTTGTAAAGTCTTTTACTTGGTCAAGTAATGAAAAAGAAATAAAGTTTAAGAGAGTCCAAGAGTCCTAAAAAATGTGGAACGAGATTTTAGTTTTTTAAAATTTAAGCAGTGGTCATAATTTAACGACTGACAAATGTAATAAAGTGCAACAATATAATGAATATCATGTATATATGTAGATACTAGAAAATGACAACATGTTATATCACTAGACTATTTGATTGATCAACTGAACAAAAAAATTCCGATCATATATGCCATAATATAAATACAAATAAATCCCAAATACGTCAACAATTGTATAAAAAATTAGAGATATCTATAGATAGATATATAGAATTACATATATTGTAACAAAATTTCATTGTGATGTAAAAAAGTATTTGCTCTACGATTCGTCAAAGGGTATTTGACTTTTCATATTGTTACTTGTTAGATAGTGTTAAACGACCGGCCTGCCTTCGCAAAATTTTAAATTAAAAAAAATATAGATATAATGTTGTGAATGATATGTTAACAATTAACGACCGCATAATCATGATCGAGGTCCTAGAAATCCTTGTTTGCTAGCGCTTTTTTAACAAATGAGTGTTGGTCGATCTTAATTTACGTTAGTTTATATATAGTTTCATGATCGATATATTTCACGAAATTAGAGAAGAATACTAGAGAGTAGAGACTGGCCAATTTTTTATTTTTTTTTCCAGAAAGACTAATCGAATATATATTATAGCCTTGGAAATAAAACAATTGCTAATAAATGAAAATTCAAAAATGATCGAGTAATACTAATTACACTACTAATGAATTGGACATGATGTATTTTTTTAATGGTTTGGTACGATAACATTCATCAAGACGATACTCCAATTTGTATCATGTGATAAAAGCGATCTTAAAAAAATAATTTTTAACCATGTCGCTCATTTTTAATCATGATAAAAATGTGTGATCTACATTAGTGGTCACGAAAGGATTTAATGGTTATCTTTTTAAAATCAGGTTATTATATGATACAATCAATGTGTGTGTATGTGTATATATATATATAAATAAAAGTATGTAGATTGAAATTAAACCTACCTTTGGATTTGAGAACAAAAAGAGCACCGGCATCAAGTTGTTGTTTTTGATGGTCGGTACTGGTTGAAAATGGTTTAGCTTCTTTGAGGTTTTCTTCATGCACTGCTCCAATTGAGACTGTGTGAATTGTGCTCATCTCTCTCTCTCTCTCACACACACACACAGACAGAGAGATGGATGAAAATATATGGCACCCAATTAAAAATATTAATATTAAATTTAATATATAGCAATAACAATATAACATACAAACAAATTAAGTGTCAAACTCCACTTCTCTAGCTATGGACCAACAGTATATTTCTATCGCGGCTTGATTGATCAACGAAACTTTTGCAATTAACTTGTTTAATTTCAATTTCGAGTATGTACGTTTGTGTAATACTTGATTTTTACAAAAAAATAAATAATTGTAATAACTAACAAAAAAACATGGGTGAATGATTAGTATTTTTAGTTTTCTTTGATATTCTTTTCTTGCGGTAACCATAGAGTAACAATCGTTTATTTTTGAATAATCGAAATTGTAACGTTGGGTTTTATAGCGGAGTGATAATTGCTTTTACTAGGAGATATGGTTTAAGGTTATACAACATATCGAGGGCTATTATATATGACGTGTCTTTTATCTACATTTTTTGTTTATCATTTTCGTACTGCCACCATGGTAGAACATAATTTAGATAGGGTGGTGTTATTCACACACCCCACTGCCACACCTCACACCCCAATACGCCCCGTAGTGGTCACTACGGGGCGTTTGAGGGGTAATCATTAGGTGGCCGTACCAATGATTCGGGTGTCAGTGTCAATGATTGGACCATTAAACGCCCCGTAGTGACCACTACGAGGCGGCTATACGCCCCGTAGTGACCACTACGAGGCATATACTTGACAGGGGGTGTTAAAATATAATTTTGGGGTGTGTAGATAACCCCTCCTTTAGGTATCTAAAATTTAGAATATTCTATGTTTTAAATAGTTAGATTTCACTATTTGAAGTCTTATATGAAATTTCTAATATTCATAGTGAAAAAAATTGATATGGATTCCGATACTGAATCAAATATTCAACTGATAAACATATACATAAATACAAAATTTTAATTTATAAAAGCAATTAAAATCATTTAAATATATATTCATAATTATAATATAAATAAATGAAATTTCTATTTTGAATTCAAAATTTGTTATTTAACTAATGAATATAACTAAAGAATATATACAAATATATTATTTCATATAATTCAGATACTGAAACATCTAAAAGATGTCAAAATCATATTCTAAGTCTCAATCTGAAATTCATTTTGATTATTCAAATTTATAGTTATTTTGCTTTAAAATTTTGGACAATTTAAATTCGGTTTCTAATTTAAATAGCTTTGCACATCTAATAGGCAGATCAAATTATAAACAAATCTAAATCTTCAATTACTTTTAATCGAATGGTTATAAACACATTTCAATTCACCATTAATAGTTTAATCCTATGATACACTCATATAAAACCAACTTCAAATGTTTTTTTAATAAAGCCCAATTATATAGTCAATAAACAACTTTTATGATAAAAAGTTATGACGCATAATAATTATACAAAATTGATTTAAAATAAAAATAATGTTTTTTTACTTGGTATATTGATTTTTTTTTTTTAGTTTTTAAAATTAGTAATTAAAAATTGAGTTCACATGTGAATTAACATGGTATGATTTGATTCAAACAACAAAATTGTTAAAGTTATATTAAATTAAGGGTTGAAACCGTTGTCGAAAACATATAGGTGTAAATTATTTGTTATTTAAAACAAGACATTTGAAATTATAGTAGTTAGGCACGAAACTAAATGTTTTCATATTTGCACATCTTCTAAAGTTGAATGTGAAGTCACATGTATATAGTAATTATAAATTTTTGTCTTAAAAAATAATATACATATATTTTTTATGTACGTTGATCAATGTTGACTAAATATGAATTTAGAAGTCATTTGTATTTATTAGATGGTAAACCCATAGTCGCAGACCGCCGGACACTTGTCATTTTAGTGACGGTGTCTTCTTGGTATTTTTTTTCTTGAACGACATTTTTTTTCACAAGAGGACTTGAATCTTTAAATTGTTTTAGAAAGAAATACTTTAACACACCTTGATATAATTTGATCATGTGTAATGGTCAAGGCACCGTTGTAGTGGCCGGGTCCCAAAAATGGGCTGGTATCAGCGGGAACACCGCCCTCCTCCCCTGGCGGCTTCCAAAAATTGATCCCGATGGTGGCCGCTCCCCACTTTATCCACTTGTTTGTGACCGGTGGGGAATTTACAGTTGAGATGTGGTGATAATGTGTCACAGTAGGAAATGTTTTTTCAGTGGGGTAATTACTGTACGATTTTAAGTTTTCAATGGGATGATGATATGACTGGTAACTTCGATAGGAAATGATTTTCATTTTTCAGTGGGATGACCACTGTGATAGTCTTAGGAGAAATATCCTTTGGGGCTTTTTGGTACCTACTTTTGAAAGGGTGGTGTTATTCACACACTCTACTGACACACCTCACACCCCTATACGTCTCGTATTGGTCAATACGAGGTGTATAAAGGGGTAATTATTGGGTGTCAGCGCCAATAATTGGACTCTCAATGCCAATGGTTGGACATTTATACGCCCCGTAGTGATCATTACGAGGCGGCTATATGCCCCGTAGTGACCATTACGAGGCGACTATTACGAGACGTATACTTGACATGGGGTGTTAAAATATGTTTTTGAGGTGTGTAAGACCGCCCACAGCGGTTGCCCCGCTGGGCTAGTGGGTTAGAACCCCGCCGCGGGAACACCGCCCCCTGCCACGCGGTGCCCGCCGAAACCAATCCCACGGCCCCCGCTCCCCGTTGTGTATTCTGAATTTTGATTGGTGGATTTGAAAATGGGTGGGCCCCCTATTTTTCTAACCGTTACAAATTAAAAAAAAAATTAATATAAAATCAATCTTTATATAAATCACTCATTTCAACCATTTTACACACTCATTTTCATTCAAAACTCTCTTAATTTTTATACATTTTTTTATAAAAATGTCATCATCCTCTACGGTGTTCTTATCTTCTGATAGCGAGGGTACTGATCTTTTTATCGCGGCTTTGTCTACCATGGCTCAAGAAAACGTTTCTCAGATTCCTCGGCCTATAATTAAAAGAATTCAGATTAATCGAGACAGGGAAGCGGGGCATGATCTGTTGATGCGTCATTATTTTGGGCCCGAATCGTTGTATAATGAGAAGTTGTTCAAGAGGCGTTTCCGGATGCAACGACCTCTATTTGAACGTATCGTGAACGATCTGGAGGTTGCAGATACTTATTTTCAATTGAGATGGGATGCTCGCGGCAAGCGAGGATTTACACCGTTACAAAAGTGTACGTCGGCTATTTGACAATTGGCATACGGGAGTACGGCAGACTTAATGGACGACTATTTACAGATGTCAGACAGCACTTCCAAAGAGTGCCTTTATAATTTCTGTAAGAATATCCGTCGACTCTATGGTCCTAAATATTTGCGCAAACCAAATTATAATGATGTTATGAATTTATATGAACACCATGAAAATTATCATGGGTTTCCCGGTATGCTTGGTAGTATTGATTGTATGCACTGGGATTGGGAAAATTGTCCGGTTGCATGGAGAGGACAATTTATGAGAGACGATCACGGATGCCCCTCGATTATTCTTGAAGCAGTTTGTTCACAGGATTTATGGATTTGGCATGCATATTTTGGCATGCCTGATGCGAATAACGACCTAAACGTTCTAAACTCGTCGCCGTTACTCAATGATATGGAAAACGGTGTGTTTTCCACAATCATCGTTTTTTTGTAACGATAACGAGTACGCTCACGGTTATTATCTTGCTGACGGGATTTACCCAGAATGGTCGGTTTTTATGCAAACAATAACATGTCCAACAACCTTTAAACGGAA
Source organism: Mikania micrantha (assembly GCA_009363875.1). Classification (NCBI taxonomy): domain Eukaryota; kingdom Viridiplantae; phylum Streptophyta; class Magnoliopsida; order Asterales; family Asteraceae; genus Mikania; species Mikania micrantha. The sequence continues at coordinate 2,866,519 of CM018692.1, forward strand.
AAGGTTTCAAGTAGCACAAGAGGGTGCAAGGAAGGATATTGAACGGGCGTTTGGTGTTCTTAAAAAAAGATTTCAAATTATAAAATATCCGGCTAGAGCATGGCATCCTAAAAAAATTAGATCCGTTATGTATGCATGTATCATAATACATAATATGATACTTGAATGTGAGGGCAAGTCGATTAGCCCGTTTGTTCCTGATGAAGACGAACCGCCATCTCCTTTTGACATTGATGACCCGCGTAGAGATAACCAAATTTTGGCGTTGCGAAACAAAAGCATTCACGAGTCGTTAAAAGCCGATTTGGTCGAACATATCGAAAGGGTTCGAACCGATATTGTCGTTCGTAGCATCTAAGCCGACTAGTATATTTTTAATATGTTATTGTTTTTTTAATGTAATGTTTGTTTTTTTTTGTAAAATATTGAATTATTTTTAAATTAGAGTAATGTTTTTTATTTAATTTTAATTGTTGATGACGTGGAATAGTGGGGAAGGGTTTTCAGTGGGGTGACCATTGTGGGTGTTAAAGGATTTCAGTGGGGTGATGACATGGCATGAAATTTCAGTGAGGAAGGGTTTTCAGTGGGGTGACCGCTGTGGATAGTCTAAATAACCCCTCTCTTTTGAAATCTAGGACCCGTCCTTTAGAGCTATACAAAGCATTTGCGTATTTAGTACAAAGATTCGACATCCGATCTATGTGAACTGACATCAGGAAAATATATTATGTAATTAATAATCCCCATCATAAAATCGAGTTTATTTTTACCCTATTTAATTTAAGTATAGTGTTAATATATATATATATATATATATATATATATATATATATATAGGAGACGGATCCAATACAAAGGGTGTTTAACGTGAGAAGGATAGGAAGTATTTCCAGCACTTGATCAAATTAATCAACGGTTAGGATCTAATGGTCCCCACTTTTCATTTAAAACTTATGTGAATTAAAGCTTGAAGGGCAAAAAAGTAATAGCCGACATTTGTTGACTTTTTTTTGTGGGTAAATCAAGTTCCACCATTTTTTTATAAATCGAATAAATTTTAAATGGTTAATCGTTTTTTTAAAAAAATTACACCATAAAATAGAGAATTTTATTATCTTTAATTTGAGTATAATATTGCTACGGTTTTCTTTCGTTTTTTTACGTGGTCCGTGATTATTGGTCCGTGATTATCAGTTGGTCCGTGATTTTTACATTAGTTACGTGATAATTGGTCCGTGATTATTCAGTTTGCCCTTAATTATTTTGATTTTTATACGTGGTCCGTGATTTGTTACATCTGGTCCGTGATTAGTAGTCCGTGATTATTCAGTTGGTCCTTGATTATGCCTGTTAAACAATGGTCCGTGATTTTATATAGCGCGGTCGTGATTTACACGGACCATTATACCCCTTAGCCAGATTACATGTGGCGTATTCTGGTGGCTTCTTACGCTTCTCACGTTAATTTTCTTTGTACAATAACCGGCCCCTATATATATATATATATATATATATATATATATATATTTTAAAAAAGTTAATATTGTATACAACAGTTTTGTGATATATATATTTTGTGTTAGTTTTTGTTTTGTATTTTGATATATTATATTACAATAAAAATCTAGGTTATTTTTCACAAAATTCAATACATATTTTAAAAACACAGTATATAAATTTACAAATTTAATAAAAAAATTTTATTGTATTTTTGTTATATATCACCACATACAAAACTAACCTTTTTTTTGTGGTTTCTAGGTAATATTAAAATCTTATCGTTTTATACTATTTTTAAACGAAAATAAATTTTTTTATTTGAACAAATATGTAGCTAGGAAAACCATAAGTAAACAAAACTTAGAACGCGTGTTTTAAATTTTAAAGTCCTGCGAAGAAAACCACGTTCATATAATCCTTGACTACGTTACCTCTAAACTATTATATTTTTGCCTTAGTAGTTCTTTTAGTTTGTTTATTTATTTATTTTTTATAATTATAGGGGCCCAGTTACTTGGTTACCGCAGATCCTCTTAATACGAGACTAACTAAGAAAAACATGTAAACGTGTCAACAAACAATCGAGTATGTTACCTCAAAGAAAATCCTCTGATTTAACTATTATACCACTTTCTTAAAGGTTATTGTCTTAGGTAGATGCAAGCGAAAGAAAGAGCCGGCCAATAAAGTAATACATATCATCACATTGCTTTCATTAAAGAAAACAACCACTAAATTTTCAATAATAGTGTTTTGATGATCATACCTCAATCAGATTGGAGCCCCAACCCGTCTTTATTTCGAGTTTATCTTATTTTGCATCTTTACAAAATCTTTAAAAAAGGTTTTTAAAAAGAGTGTTACGACGCTTTAGTTGTTCACTTAGCTGTCAATTTATTGTAATTTGTTTGAAGTTAATCCAAAACAATACATTAAAAAGGTTTTTATTAAGGGTCACACCAGCCGTTCTTGTTTCCTCAATTTCCTCTTGCAATCTTTCCCCAATCAGCGACTAGCCTTATTTTTGGATGTTTTTCGGTCGGCTCCAAAGGTGAAGGGGTGGTGTTCTCGATCAAAACACACCTCAAATAGGCACGTACGTACTCCGTCCCACGTTAGGTGTAACATCCTGTTTTAAGAAAAATAAATAAAATAATAAAAACGATTAATTAAAATGTAAGTCTCGACTAATAATATAAAATAATTTATTTTATAAATATGATTATTCGAAAGTATAAGAGCAAAAATAAGCGCTTAAAAATTTTAAAGTTGTTTAGACGAATAGGTAGGATAAAACAATTATTAGAAATAATCGGTGTCTAGGTAATTCTTAAGTTTAGTCAATAGTCGGTTAAATAATGATAATATTATTAAAATATATTATATTTGATCTTGATCCGTTTTTAACGAAACTTAGGTCGAAATGTAGATAAAAATGAGTAGGTCATAACACTATATTTATAATTTTATAAAACGCGATATTTAGATAGTTATAAGAGGAAAACAAAATTTAAACTAAATTAATAATAAATTAAATATAATATAATATAAAAATAGAATTAAATTAGAAGTGTGCACGTGTGATTATGTGTTGTCAAAAGAAAAAAAAAAAGTATACGTATGTGTGTATGTTGCTGTGAAAAAAAAAAGAAAACTAGAAAGAATTGGATAAGCATATGCTTATCTTCTATCCATAAATCTTGTATATAACACTTCATCGAAAAAAAAAAAATTAAAACGACGCAGTGTAGATCAAAATTCACAAATATTGAGACGCAAGTTTTTCTAAGCTCTTCTTAAGTCGGTTTGTTTAGGTATGTGTTTCAATCTTTTAGTTTAATCTATAAATTCAAGTTTTTAGATATTATTAACTTATAGGGTTAGGATTAAGATTCAATCCCATAGTTGTGCAAATATTATGTTAAACTTATGATCTGTTTTAGGAATTGAAAATAAACTCATGAGGATTCATCCTTACAAAAAGTTATAAGAATAGATTGAGCAGAAACGCTGCCCAAATTTGTATTGAGAAGTCTTAAGCTGTCACTCAGCCAACCCAAAATTCAGGTGAATACATTTAACTTGTTTTTAAATTTATAAATGAATTTTTATGAGCATGGTTTGTTTAAACTTTGACGCATAAAGGAATACTATTAGACCAGCATTTAGGCTATTAGTATACGTATGATTTGCAAATCGTATCCGCATATGGGTGAAATTCCCATACGTGGCTGGTACAGGTGGGCTGGAAGGTTAAACGTAAGACGCGCTGCGTAGGCAACCTAACCAGTGACCAGCTGTGGGCTGGAGGGAACAAAACGTGAGACGCGTTGCGCTGTAGTTCCTAACCAGTGACAGTTATAAACCAGTGTATGCAGTAGTTGTATCGATCAGTGAAATAACCTGCTAAATGTGTAGTATTGCCAATATTACTTATGGTTAAAGGACCGAACATGCTATGCTTACATATCGAGTCTGTTATTTGTATTCACCAACTTTATGTTGACGTTTTATTTTCAAAAACTTTTCAGGTGATAATGAATGACAAATCAGAAACAAGATTAGAGGTTTAGGGCCTATGACGCCTTAAATAAAATCTTGTGGCGAAACCGAGGAGTGATTGGAGTTATACCTCCAAGTCCCGTGTAAACCGAGATATGTAAATATACGTTTGAAAAAAAAAACTCGGTTTAAAATAAAATAAAATGTTATGTTCATAACTATGCATATGAAATTTTATAAAACCCTGAAAAGTTATTTACTGGCGATATAAATATGGTTATTCATACCTATGCGTATGAATCATTTATAAATTATGAAAGACGGTTTTTCACATCCATGCATGTGATTTATCAATAAAATTATGAATTCATAAAACGGCGCTTCCGCTGAAATATATTAAAATAAATAATAAACTCTGACCAAGACTGTATTTGTCAATGAAACCAATCGGGTCGCAGTGCCCGGGCCGCCGAGAGCCCGGGGTGTGACATTAGGCGTCAAAATAGAACCCATGATCGACATCTAATGTAAATGATAGATTTATGCGTTCTATAAAGATTTGATGATGTTTTATTTCGAGTCGAGCTTGATCTAGTTAGCTCATGTAGACTTGCAGGCCGAGCTTGAGAGGTAAGGGTTCACAACTTTATAAAAGAATCCAAACAGTTAGATCTCTTTTGGTCTTGATTAACTTTTATTAAGGTTCACTATTGTATCTAGACCTCTCATAGTAAAAAAATTGGTAGATTTTATATTTTGGGTTGAAATGAGTAACATTATGAGATAAAATGTGTTGAGATGGGTAACAATTTAACACAATACGAGTCAAAATAGGTAACTTAAAAAGTATGTGAATCCAATGAATTTAAACAAGTAAGAATGATTAATAATATATTTAATGATAAAATCATTAAGAAATATTCAAATAAACTATTTGTTTCATTATAACTCATTTAACTTAAGCTAAATTGGTGTTTTTTTATAAGTGACCCGTTTATACCTAACTTGATTTTTCTTAAAATCATCCTGATCCGCACCTGTTATGACCCTTTACCAATCCAACCTAACCCGCCTATTCTGTCATACATAATTGTATCACACAAAGAGTGACAAAGCTAGCTACTATGAACCATTGGAAAAAGCAACAAGATCAGAATTGGTTTGTAGAAAAGACTGTGTACGTTACATTAGCACCGTTACATCTAATTTAAAGAAATACAATCATGTTTGATATTTGCTTGTACAAATTGTATGTATAACCTATTTAATAATTAATTAGAGAGATCGATCATACATTAGCAAACAATTTATAATTCTTGGCATCTAAACTTATTTGTCTAACTGCTGCAACCGCGGCAGTTACTCCGACCATCGAAAATATAACCGCTATGCTTGAGTTTAACCAAAACAAAAAGGTCTTCTTTGAGGGCTTGAACGTAAGATTAAAAAACACCACCGGTAACACAAAATCAAGTGGCAAAAACCCGAATGCTCCGATCATTGAATTAATATCTCCAAAAAAAGGCAACATTGCTGCTATCAATGTGGCCAACATCACAGATATTGATCGTGAAATTATTCTGGGAATTACGTTTCTTGGTGAGAATTCACTGCTTGTTGGATCCGCAAATGTTCTTTCGAGAACTTCGTTTGTTGGTTGCAAATAAACCTATAAAAACAAGGCCATTTTTATAAATAACTGGTTTAAATTAAAATAACCAGCTAGGTAAGCCAGAGATTAATGTATATGATTATTTAACATCTATATATATATATATATATACTTACTACTGCAACAGCTGAGAGCTGAAGTATGGTGAAGATGTTGATGGTCATGATGAACCATCTTGGAACCAATGGGTTACCATCAGGGTCAATAAAGTTGCTTAGAACAAGGCCCGCGGAATCGTTACCGAAAGCCCAGTACCCCGAGACCGCAACGCTAAAGAAAGTTACTGTGACCACTGTGTAGCAAACACACAATCCCTTGAACATCTTTCCTTTAACCGGTGGCGCAAGTGTTGCCTACACGCAAGCAAACATGGTAATTACTAATTAGTGTACATCGATATAAATTAAATACGTACTAGAAGCCTTGGTACATTAAGATTCATTACTACAAGTCTACAACGTGGTGACAACATGACAGGATTTATAACACATAAAAACAAATGGCCGGAGTTGAAACGAGCATTTTTGTTTATATATATATTTTTCTATGTGAAAAGTTGATGCGTAATAAATTTGATAATTTACAAATCTATATCTATACTATATAATAAAACAATAACAATATGCCACGTGGCGTAATTCTAGCATATTCACATCTCATTTGCCACGTGACGTCTTTCTAGACTATCCGAATGGCATATTTGAGAAACTTATGAATTAATTTCATTTAATACAATTAATTCAAGCTTTCAAATTTAAAAAAAAAACTAATATTCATTTTCATTAAATATCAAGGATAATATAATCATTTTAAACTTTTCATTTTCAACCAATAATTTCATATTTTGGAATTTTAAATCTCATTTGTATTGTTTAAAAGAGTATATATATATATATATATATATATATATATATAAATATTTATTAAATATAATTTTATTTATTTTTAAATGTTAAAAATTATCTGTTATTTGTGTATTTATTTTTTTTACTGATTGCTTAGTAATACTTATTTTTATACAAATCTGTGTAATACACATGTTAATAAGCTAGTATATAACAGTATATAATATTCGTGGGATATGTAAAAATAACTTACTTGTATTTCTGGAATGATCCCATTTCCGTAAGTGGTGGCAATAATCGCGATTGCATTAAAGATTCCAAAAATTCGAGTTTCATCATTGCTACTCAACGAGTAGTTCTTTTTGGGGCCTTTTGAAGAAATCCCTAAAAGAGAGAAAAAAAAAAAACAAAGAAAAGAAAGAAAGAAGGTAAGACCTATCAATATTAACTTGAAACAAGATAAATTGTTTAGTTTGTGTGAATTGGGTTAAAATGAGTAAAATCATAGCATATAACGGGTTTGTTTGTATTTAATTAAGTGTAATTAATAATAATAATTACAAAAATGAGTCGTAAATTAAGTTTTACCGATATATATAGAAGCGGCAGTAGCACATGCGCTGTAGAGAAGACAAAGAACTAGTGAAATGAGGTTGATATGACGAAGGGAATGAAACGATGGAATTTGGGCCAAAATCAACATAAAAACACCAAAAATAATCACGAATTCGTATAGCTTCATCGTTCCATTTGAATTCCATAGCACGTATATTGCCTGCACATGCAACACATATATATCAGTTTGGCAATATTTAGGACATATATGTTTCTTTCTTTAAACATCACCTAATAGCATATATGTAATAATTAATACCATATTCTTCACTTCTATATAACACTTATTTTATTTTTCTTATTATATATACTCAAAAACATATAAGAAAGACAAATAATTAAGTAATCTCTATGTTTGAAAATTAAATTAATGTTTATAAAACTTTAAATTTTAAAATAAAAATGAAAATGAAGATTTTAACAGAGATTCAAAATAGAAGAAATTTTCAAGTATTCTTTATTCTATTGTTTAAGACGGTCTTAATTACTATTTACTAGCATCATATAAATTTCTATGTAACCAGTTATTAAGGTTAAAAAATAAATAAATAAATAAAATAGTGTATTAATTTATTTTTTTATTACAATTTACAAACCAACCTTGAGGCATTGACCTCCCAAAAGGATATTGCCCACCACAGCACCATAGCAGACCATGAATTGGATAGGGCCCACATAGTATTTACTCCATCTTGGGCCTGTCGATTACCCACTTTTAGTTTTAATTTTCGCCCCAGTCAAACTTCATATTTCAAAGGACACACGCATTTTTTACTTTTCTTTTAGGAAGTCAAAAAAATACTAACATGACATGATACTAACTTTACGTGTCTTGCTGGATTTTATTAATAGTTCATTGGTTACGTGTTATTTTTTTTGGATAAAAAATCAATCCGTTATATGACATCTCACACCATAAGAAATTTGTTAGTTTAAGCCTCAAAAAACACACAGAAAAACTCACACCAACTGTGATATATTAAATAATTGATAATATTAATTTTAAATGCAAACAAATCCTGTATGAAAAAACAAAATGAAGAAGCCCCACGTGATCTTGTGCTCCGTGATCTCTTTCCCGCACACAAATCCCATGTATTCTTCAATATACTCGGTCAACATATTGACTAATTGAAACATTAATTAAACCTCTAATTAAACAAGTAAATAGACGTTAATCATATGGAATTCTTCTACTGTTTTGAAGCCAAATCTGACCCGTATTCATAACCCACAGCCCATAAACTCATGACCCGTCACCATAAACAAACGATTAAGCAAACTAATGTGTATATGCCCTTGTCTTGACTATAGGATTGTATGTTTTTAATTCGATCTTTCATGAGTGGAGTTTTTATTAGAAAACTATACTTTTATAATTTTTTTTGAAATTAATTAAAAAAACATTGAACCAATAATTATGGTTTATAGTATTTGACTTCCATTTAACCATAGGCTAGAATAAAATATTTGTATAATAATAGTTTATTATTATTACTAAAATAATTATGTGTAACGTTTTATAGGACGCCTGAAATGTGTATAATAAAGTTTTTCATACTTTCATGTAAAGCCTTTTAACAATTGTTTTTCTTTGAAACACCACCAAATCAATATGCACTTGCAAAGTTGCAAGCAATCAAATAAACATCACATTTACGAAAAAGGCAATCACTATGAGTACAGATATTAAATAACTTTTCATAATTTTATGAAATTGAATAAATACTGGGGTCGTCACATTACCTCCGTGAGGTCCGCTTTCCTTAATAGACTCCATACCTTTTACCAACATAAAATTTCATAATGCATTTTTCTAAAAGATCCCCAAATTTATTTTAATGAAAGAATAGTTATTTAGGACACTTGTCACCTTCACATTAACACTAAATTTTTTTTCCACATTTCTCTCATAGTAAATATTAATTAACTTTTCTATTAAATATTAATAATTAATAATTTTAAACAACAAAATTATACAATTAAATATAAAATATATAGATTTTCTTATCATAAAAAATAATTAAAACTTAATAAATCATAAGAAAATTTTATTTATATAATATCTTAAAATATAATGGTATATTTCTTAATCCTTGTTTGTATATGTTATTTTTAAACATTCAACAATTATTATTTTATAAACAATTAATAATATCAAACTTACAAATATTTATTAAAAAATTGTTGTTTACAACAAGTTATATTTATTAAACCCATGTAATACATGGGTTTCTAACCTAGCTTTCTTTTAATAAATTCCTTTAAGAATTAAATAATTCTCAAAATAAAAATTATTATTATTTTTAATTTGTTTTCATAAGACCATCTACAGCCTGGCACAAGAAACCGGCAGGGACTCCTCTTCCGGCGTGGCTAGGCGGGAACACTGCATCCCAACCCTGGCAACAGCCAAAATCAACCAAACGCGCCCCACGCTCCCCGCTTGTGGATCTAGTTCGTGATTGGCCAAGTGGGGGTTTTTGATCAGTGGATGATGCGGTATTGTGGGGAAAGTTTTTCCAGTGGGGTAACCACTTTGGGATTTTAAGGTTTTCAGATGGGTGATGCGAAAGGATTTCAGTGGGATGACGATTGTTAGCTGCATTTTTAGTCACATTTTATCATGGTTATTGCATCCATTTTTACACATATTATGCATCTATCATGGGCATATTTGTTTAATTTGGAGAAATACTTGTTTTGGTGGAATGGAGTCTATTTTGGATTGTTTTTGCTATATTTGTAGTGGGAAGCGGGTGCTAGAGTCAACACAGCATATAAGAAAGATTTGGGAGATGAACTGAAAGAACAAAAACTGGAATTTTGAGAGTGAAGGAAGTTTTAGACATAAAGCAGAAACGGCCGTGTCAAAAATTAGCCATACAAGTTGACTTGACCATGTTGAGTTTATGTAAAGAGAAAAAAAAATTCCTAAAAGTTAGGAGTTTTAATTCTGATTTTCCTTTTTCTTTATTATTAAATGGATAAGATTAAAAGAGAAGGTCTTAGAAAAAGGAGAAGTTTGGGGGGATTGGAGGAGGACTTTTGACGGCAACAATTTTTTTTTGGGGGGAGGCTTCGACGACAGAGAAAGAAACAAAGGAGAAGCAGCAGGTTCTTTGGTGGGATTTTTTTCAGCTTCTTGTTTTGTTTTCCAATCGGTTTGATTGATTTGATCATCATGTCCGACTAAACAACTATAAATTTCAACACTAGGGTTTTATTGGTTTGATTTGAATCTTATGTGAAACGTTTATGTGATTTTATCTTTGAATGATTTGGTTGTGTTATTCTTGATCTCAGATCTGAAATTTGTTTCCGAATGATTTTAGTTTGTTAATAAAATTGGTCACTTTATTAATTTTACTAATAAAGTTCATCAAGTTTTAAGCCCTAAAAAGTTTTAATTTGATAAAAAGCAACAAATAACGTTTTGTGTTTGTCAATGAGCTCAATTTTGTTATAGAATCACATGATATATTTAGGCATTCCGAACGGCATGAGTGTTTTAGTATAATCTGTACTTCTATCATTGCAACCCGCACGCTAAAATCTGAACGGCGAGAGTTTAGAGTAGCGGGTTGGCTCTAATCAACGAACGGTGATTGGTTAGACTTAGATAGAGTGGACGTCCGAACGGCGTGACGTCTAGTACCGATACAAATCTTTCAATTAAAGAATCATTGCACCATATTTGTTAATGATCATAATCCGAATCAAATCGATAAAATAACCTTAGTGTTCTCAAATCAAATTTTCTGTCAAAGTTTTAAAATAAAAAAATTCTAATCTTTTAAATAGTTAGTGTTTTGATTTACTTCAATTTGTTTTGTGTCAACCCCCCAATTTAACCATTTTGTTAAAATCAATACTATACGTGAAAACGTTTGGTATAATAAATTAATCCGTATCCCTGAGGACACGAACCCTATTTCCATTCATACTAATTTTTATGTGTCAAAGTGAGGTTTACTATTATCATTTATTTGCTGGATTCCACACCCAACAACGATTTCCCTTCCTTTAGCTACTCAGATGTTTTATGGAGAATGAATAGTCTAATATAGGGTAAGTTTCCTTTCTGCTGGCTATTAATTACTTATTAATTAGGGTTTGATTATATATGTTGAAAAAATTTGACCAAAAACTACTAATGAACACACAAACTACAATTATGGTGTTGTGGATGGTAAGAATAAGTAATATGATACTATCATCTCATGCTGATAAATAAATTAAAATGCGACATGATGTACCTTACCTAAGATATCATATGCCATGTCACGAAACCGAAGATGACGGTGACCCAAATCGGCATGGTGTTCAAGCACAAGAGAGATGAGATTATATGAATAGAAGGTGACGATTGCTCCGATCACCAACGACAACACTCCGGCTGTCCATCCTAGTGATGCAAAGGCAAATGGTAGACTCAACAACGGTGGTGCTACAATTGACGTTGTTAAATGATACCCGCTATGCCACCATGACCCTGTCACATGTAATTACATTCATTTCTGTTTAATTATTACAACCGTTGATCGATTTTAAAATAGCTAAAAATAAACCGAAGAAAATTATCATAAAATAACTAAAAATAAAGAAACAAATGAAAAACACTTATTTTAATAAATATTTGTCAAATCATCAATTTTGTTAAATAATTTTTTCACCAACACATGTTTAAAATAAAACTCCATATATCCACATGTGGAGTAGCCCACTTGGTAAAGGCTTGCCTCTACGATTGGGAGGTCATGGGTTCAATCTCATGTAAGGGTGTAAATATGATGTAATTTAGGTGGAGTAAGCTTTGTCGTTCAAAAAATAAAGTATAAACATTTATGAAATGACGTGATGCATGCTCAATAATTCAAATCATGTATTTAATTTAATTAATTCAGTATAGAATAATTATGCCACGTTTCCACCCTCATTATCAGGAATTATACTTGAACTTGATTGTACAAGTCATACTCTATCACATGGGCCATAACACACTAACGTCAAATAAATACACGAGGTGACTAATTATCCCTACAGCTAAGTCAATCTGGAATATTCAAAAGATTTTGTTTGCGACTCTTTGAAATTAAAAAAAAAAAAAAAAAAAAAAAAAGGAAATTTAAGCACATAAGTCTTCTCGAAAAAGATCATCAATAACGTTTTTTAAAGATAACTAATATAATAAATTGTTTAAAAAACTTAAATATATATGAGAACCAACAAATTTTAGAAAATTAAAAATAACCATTTATTTATATTCACATTATTTAGGTAAAATAAATTTTTTTTTTTTTTTTCAATTTAAGAGAAGCTATCTTTATGACTTTTAAATAGAAATAATTTATCTACCTTTTAACTTATTAATTAAGCATGATCGCATGTTGAAATAGAAATATAATATTTTTAACATATTAATTAAGCTTAATATCGGTTTATGGACCAATGGGGCGATGGTTAAAAAAACCAAGTTAAAAGTCGGAAATAGGAATCACATATCCAAAATCATAGTTTTAAAAGGTGAAAGGAAAACAAGATTATATAAGTAGGTCGGCCAATAATTAGTTAACATGTATGTATGAATGTTAAGATAAGAAACCGAAGTTGATCGATGGAGAAATTAAAAGATGGATGGGTACCTTTGGATTTGAGAACAAAAAGAGCACCGGCATCAAGATGTTGTTTCTGATGGTTGGTAGATTGAGCTTCATTGAGATTTTCTACATGCACTGATCCTATGGAGCCTGCACCAATTGAGCCCATCTTTATTTATTTATTTCTTTCTCTCACACACTAATATATTGCTCCTCTGTGTGTGTGTGAGAGAGAGATGAAGAGAGATGGATGAAGATGGCACCCACCCAAAAGTATTCATTTTTAATATATAGCATACAACACACAGTGTCATCCTATATTCTACGTATGTGCCTACTATTTCTTGTTTTTTTTTTCAACGGAAAAATTTAACTTTATTATATACATCAAACCGACAAGCAAGTAACTATACAATGTGTTACTAGCCTACTTATTATATGTTTTGTTTCTTAAAATATAAGATTATGAGTTCTAATCTATGTAATGGTGTAATTAGTTTGAAGTAGTTTAGGAGGAGATAAACTTTGCCGTTCAAAAAAAAAACTAGACTGAGGACACTAAGGTGGTATTTGTTTTTAAAGAAGTAAAATGTCTGCAGTCTTTGAACCACATCTGTAGGAGAAGAGATGAACCAATAATCTGTAGTCTGCAAGAAGAAGAGTGTATGTTGAGTGTTAAAATAATTTGAGGGTGATGGTGGGTGATGGGGGTGGCCGACGGTGATGGTGGTGGTGGGGGTGACCGACAGTGGGGTTGGTGGAGGGGGCGGACGGTGGTGGCCGCCGGTGGTGGTGGGGATGACCGATGGTGGTGGCGGACGGTGGTGGCCGCCAGTGATAGTGGTGGTGTCCGATGGTGGTGGTGGTGGTGGGTGGTCTCTGCAACTATTAGAAGATCCTATAAGTGGCTTGGTCACATCGGCACCAAAAAGAGCACGCACAAACTTTTTTAATGAAACATTTTTGAAAAAACAAACAGTCTGTTGAAGACAACATCTGCAGTGGTCTACAAGACGCAGACAAAAGAGGTCAAGCAGACCTTTATGCCAAAAGACAACCATGATTTAAACTTTAGATTGTTTACCTTAACATTATTTTTTATCGATAGAAAAAAACTTGATTTAATATCCCCCATAATGTTCTCTGGACTTCTTTTGATTCCCCTGAATATATTACCGTTTCTTGCTCTTCATAGAGACCAAATTGTGACCAAAATGATTGAGAGAATCAACTTTTTGTAAGTTTTATCATCTTGTATAGAATTTTGTTAACTATAGTATCTCCTTGATTGTATCTCTCAATGTGTTGTTAGCTTGCACTATCAAGCGCCAGTTCATTGCAGCCGTATGTCAAGAGACAATTACATATGTTGTTTCAATCTCGATCCCTTATATGTTATATATCATGGTCCTCATGGATGGGATGAACTTTTTCGCTTAAATCTTATCATATTTTTTTTTATCTAATATTAACCAAATTTTTGTAAGTGTTTTAATGTTTTATTATATATCACGTATTTTTTTTTAATTTGTTTAAAGTTTTTTTTGCCTGACTTAGGTTAGACGATTATAAATCATGATTATTATTTAGAGGTTTTTCTTTTAATTTTGCTCTCCCTTCAAGTTAAAACTATAATCTCGTCATGTGTCATGCATTACGTACATGTACACCTATAAGTCACATGTAATCGTTCACCTTCTTTCTACCTTTTAATATTATATTCAATAAGGACTACATATGCATGAAGTATACATACAGTTTTAATGATTATATACCTAAAATTTATTATGTGTTAAACACGTACTTCCTTCGTCCTAAGTACCAATCAACATGCAATACTATATAATTGTATGAATTTTTATGAATCATAATTAAGAAGTTAAACCATCTGAGTTATAGGTCTTAAAAATATAATTAAATACTCTAATTTTTCAAAACCTTTAAACACAAAGCTATTTTGAATTTGTTTTTCCTGCTTCCCCTGATATTTTATAGCTTTTTTGATACAAAAATAGTTATTTTAAACCTGCTGAAGGTAGGACACGCATGGTACCCTTGAAAGATCAAATGAATTTTATATAATATAGGTGCAATTGGCCATCTCTATATTAACATAGTGGTAGAAATAGTACCATGCTTCGTCTGGACTTCAAACAGTTTAGCTTTAACCATGTTAATGGTCCCACATTATTGGTTGATAGATAATCAAAGTGGATTTCCCACCCATGAACTGAAGCATGAGTCCATGACATGAACAATGACCCAAACCATGACTCAAAGCATAACCCGACCCTTGACTCAAGCATTGACCCAGCCCGTGAATAAAATTATGACCCGGCACATGACCCAAACCATGACCCAGAACACAACCCGACCAAAGACCCAAACCACAACCCGACCCACAAACCAAACCATGACCCGAACCATGAAATTCCCCATGATCGAATCATGAGCTAAACAATAACCGACCTATTGTCCGAACCATGACCCGACCCATGACACGTGACCCGACCCATAATTCATACAATGATTAAAACCACAACTTGACCCATAATTTGTATTCCATTCATTCATTTTCTCATGTCTACCAAACAATAAGCTAAGTAATGAATCATTCCATTACCAGAGCCCCAAAGGTAACCAAACACGACAATTGATTGATAATGATCCATTTCTTTCTCATCTCCAAACCATTCACTCATTCATTTCATTCCTCCTTCCATTCAATTTCTTCATATCAAACAGACCCCAAAAGTTCATGTTTACGTTTGTAAGAAAAGTGACAAATACGATACATGATCGAACATCGTTATGTGGTCGGATAAAAAATTTATATTATGCGGTATTTTGCACTTTTATTGCATCATACCCATCCCCAATTGGTTGCTTTAATTTGTCATACATCCATCCTATGCCAAAAAGATATTTTTATTCAAAGTTCTTCCTCATAACTTTGTAATTGTTAATGATATCTACAAAACTCTACATTCTTTTGCTACACAACTCAGCCACTTTCTTTTCTTTCCTTTGCTATCGAGTTGGCGTGGTCTCATTGTCGGGATCTTTAAGTTTGTTAAGATCGAAAAATTTGCTTGTTAAATCTTTCACTAATTAAGCTTGTATGATATCCCAACTCAAAAATCTTAGTTCTTTTCTGAGATTGACTCTCAAACTCAAAATCCATCAATGAAACAAGTTTCTATTTGGCATAGTTTCTCGTAAACTCCCACGACAACGAGTAAGAGAAGCCTTTTTGTCGTAGATGTCATTGTACTCGTTTAGGACGACTTTGATGATATCTACATCCGTCATTACAATTTGCAAATAATTGTTCCAAAAAAATAAATCAAAGATACAATAATAATTAATAAAATTTAAACAAAAATTAACAAATAACTTACAAAAGATTAACAAAATATAATAACCGTACCAAAAAAGTAATAAAATATTAACAAAAAAACAACTTAATACAATTTTAGTTTAAATTGAATGTAGATACCATTGAATTTGCTTATCTTTGCACTTAAATTCTTCAATTTCAAAATAAGTTGGTCAATGCTTCGCTCGGTTCTACCGAGTTGTGTTGAAAAATGTTTTAAACACCAAAACAAGTCCCACCTTTGTTGATTTTCTGACTTTCATGTATTCGAAAATATAATACAAAAAAAAATGGTGAATGCCACCATTAGGCGCCTTTCACCGACTGATTCAACGGCCAACATGACGAAAATATAATACAATGCTTTGTACAAGATGACTTTCTCTTTGTCACACTGGCGTTGCCTGCATTTAGAATTTTTTTTGTAGATATAATGGGGGTCTAGACGTCTAGTTATCTTCTTCTTCGTTGGCTTCAATGTTAAAAATAGAGATTTATGGTATCAATTTTATAATTGTTTCTGTTATGTTATTTGCGAGATATATTTGAGCTGGTCCACTTGGATATTTGATATGCTGAGCTGATTTGGGCTGCTGGAAATATGTAGTGGGCCGTCGCTTATTGCTTTTATTGGAGTATTGGATCGGATAAAAATTTGACAGATCTCATTCTTATCTTCATTTTTTGTTTGTTCTCTCTTGTTCAGAAATCAGAGAGTTGTGACTTGTGAGTTTAGATCTAGGGTTTCTTCTCTAGATTGTATGTTTACGATTCATGATATCATGAATCATATCATGAATCGTATGTTCTGTTGATTACTTCCAGGTCTATTGTGTATTTAATCTGATTGTAGTTTTCTACTCAGTGAGTAGATATTGTTAGATCTAGATCTTCTTAGGGTTGATCTTAGGGTGTGTCTTTGGTGTAGATCGAGTTATAATAGATAGGTTTATTACAATTTGTTCTTTGTATTTTTGGTTATTAATCACAGATTCAAGTGAATCTGTAAATTGGAAGATCTGTGCGTGTTCTTGACATTCAACTTCTTAGATCCTTCTCATCCTCAGTGTTGGAAATAAATAGGTTGGGTCAAAAAATAGTTGTTTTTGTTAGTATGAGTGTGGTTCATGAAAGTGTGTAAGTCAATGGTTGGTTTTTTGATAGAATGAAAAGGAAAATGACGTTGACTTGATATTGGCTCATTTTGGCTCGAACCAAACTTATTTTACTTGATTTACGTCTCATGAAGGTAGCTTTCTTCTTTGACTCCATTGGTAAATAATGTTATTATTACTTTTTTTGATAGAAAGAAATAAGAAAAAACTGGTTCCACTGGTAAATAACGTTATTATTATTATGTTTTTGATAGAAAGAAATAAGACAAAAAAAATTTTTGGTTATTAAAACTGTTGAACTTAAAACTAATTATTGGTTTTGTTTTTATTTTTTATATAAATATTTTTTAGAAAAATCAAACTATACTTTCTCTAACGCTAAAATTCAAAAGAAAACCTCTACTATCTAAGAATCAAGGGAAGGATTTTTGTAGCGCCTTCGACCTTCATTTTCTACGGGCACGTACATATTTTGTTTGAAATTTTAGTTTGATTGTACCTTAAACAATAATAGTTTCATTTATTTCTGATCCTTTTGAGTTATGTGGTAAATTTTTATGCTAAATGGGCTCTACCTTTGTGGTGTAGTTTTAGAGTTTTGGATTGGGCTTTGAAGTCGGCCCACCGACTATTATCAAATTCAAATGTTGTTCTTCGAAGTCCGAACAGGCAGAATGAACGTGCGTTTCTAAATTGTAAACCATTATCGGAATCACATACGTAAATTCTAATTTTACTCTCACATAAATAATACCAAATAAATACTTTTGTGAAAAAATCTACTCTTATTCTGATGTATTGAATAATGCCTCTAACTAATAGTGACTCATCAACGCTTTCATATAACTATTAATATTTTGATCATTAGTTTGAAACATTAAAGTTACAATTCACTTTCAAAACAATTTATATAACGGTGTGATAAACTTGACACACGTAAACAACCAATGGTTTATCCCATTTTTTTTATAAAAAAAATCGACTGTGTACTTTGATGATATTAAATGTGCTATCAGAACATCTATTTGTGACCATAAGCTGTGATAAATTAATCACCAAATAAAAATGTATATATTCTCAAGCATAGCCGCATAGGTTGTTACGCTATTTAATAAAAACAAAAAATAAAAACAAAAAAACAAAGAAATTGTTCAAGTTACTAGATGGCGCCTAATGGACGTTTGCATTGTTAAATGTTTTCGACTTCTTTACAATAGCCAATCAATTCACCAGATATAGTCACAAGCTATAACTACCTATTCTTTACAATCAATAAAATTATAAATGTTGACACATTTGATTAAATTGTTTTAAGATTCAATTTAAGCTGTGTCAATTCACACAAATATCATCATTTCTGTTTAAATTTAACAATATTTTTAAACGTGGTTGATTGAACTAAATTTGATTTTTAAATATATTTTATACGTGGTTTATACGATTTTTTTGTGTTTAGACGCAATTTAATTTTTGATTTTAGGCGTTTAGATTTTGGGTAATAGGCGTTGTTTATTGAAATAAAGTTGATTTTTATACGTGGTTTATAAGAATTTTTGATTTTTAGACATTATCTATATTTTTGGTTTTAGACGCAGTTGTTTAATTTTCGTTTGACGCAATTTTTTAATATTATTAGGGTTTGTACGAGTAATTTGAGATTTTTTATTTCTTAATAATTGATTCTTGCATCGAAAAATTATTTTGTGGGTTTTTAATAATTTGGATTTTTTCATTACATTACGAGTTATATTTAATTAATTAAACATATATTATTTTTTGTTTCGAACGAATTTATGTAGAACGATGAAGTTATAACGTTAAAATACTCGACAACCGGATATGTGCAAAACTAGTTAAATCGGTTGAAGGTAAAAAGAAAAAAAAAACTATATCATTGTATCAAATTGTATTTAAAGGAGCAAAAAAATGTTGCTTGAAGAAGGCTTTTGATATAAATACAAAAACTACATGTTTGTGGTTTCATTAGGATGTAAACCCCTTCCCAAAACACGTACCTGTGAGAAAAAAAAAGGTTTGAGTAAGAGGAATGATTTGGGGGTTTTTGAGTGGGCCTTAGTATAAATTGTAAAATTATTTAGAGTTAAATACCCTACTAAAGTCACTAAAGGGTTTTTTTATTCTTTAAATTCTAATTTTCCTTTGGTATTAATGTTGTGAGTTTTTTTTTCTCTATGAATGTGAAAAAAAAAAAAATTTCTTCCTTAACTTTTGAAATATAAAAAAAAAAAACTTCACATTCGTAAATTTGGTGGCTGTGGGGTTCGAACCCACGCGCACTTATGTGCAGAAGATCTTAAGTCTTCCCCCTTAACCACTCGGGCAAACCACCTCATGTTATAAAAAGCAACTTTATAATTTAAATAATACTTCCGTTAGATGAAAACAGGTGCAATTTAATTAATTTAGAGTAAATTCTGATATGGTACTTGTGATTTGCTAGTATTTCAATCTTGGTCACTAGGTTTTCATAAATTAACTATATGGTCCTTAACTTTTGACATCAGTAACACATATAGTTCTTAGATCACCAAATTACCCTCACATAAAGACTATATGGGTTACAAATGTCAAAAGTTAGGGACCATATGTGTAATTTATGAAACTTAGGGACCAAAAGTGAAATAATAACAAACCACAGAGACCATCTCGGCAATTTACTCATTAATTTATTACAAGGAAATATGGTAACTTTCTCTTTCCTCTTATATTTACACAAAATTTCATAAATGATCATATTTGTTTTAAAATGTCAAAATCAATATTTAAGTTTTCAAATATTGCAACCGTTATTTCTTTGTTAACTTTGTTAAATATTAACATAATAGGGCATAAATGCCAAAAAAATAACATATGTAATTGAGTAAATTACAATTTTGATCCTTTATGTTTACATAAACTTTCAGATATCGTCATTTATTCTGTTAATAATTAATAAAGTTAACGAAGAAAGAATCAAGTTTACAACATTTGAAAACTTAAATAACTGGTTTTGACATTTTAAAACAAAAAGAATTGGCTCTAAAATTTTAGTAAATACGAAGGATGGAAAGTGAAATTTACCCAAGAAACCCGAGCAAACTCCAATGCCCGTGCCTAAATTTGAAACATTTTAAATATATTATAAAGTAAAGTGATATACGCCATTGTAAGGCTATGTGTTATCATGTGTGAGTGGGGCGCGAGGGACAAACTCGTGACAGCCTCACGACGTGAAGAGGAAGAAAAAGGGGAAGAGAAGGGGAAAAGAAAGGGTGATGAGGACTTGATGAGGGGTGATTATTATACATGTGATGATAACGTGGAGTGATGATTATGTGACGTCTACGTGGTGCCTACGTGGAGTGATGTGTACTTGATGATAACACATAACCTAACAAGTGAGTCCTAACAGGTTCTAGCTTTTTTTTTTCTCGATCGGTTTCTACCATAGCCCGAAAAAACCCGACTCCTAGCCGTTGGTCAAGTTCTAGTAGTTGGGATGTGATTTTTTTTCAAATGAGGGTTTTTTTTTTAAAAAAAAAATTTCTAGCTATCTTAGTTAATATAAATAGATATGTGATAAACTGGTTGGAGTAGCACACTTGAAAGCATAAAACCAAACGAAAATACGCTCCCTTTTACGAAGGTAATATCTTTTACAAGCTTTACTCTTTATTTTTATTCTTTTTAAAACCAATTACTCACTCTATACATTCTATTGGTCAAGTTTCTAACACTGAAGCAGCTGTTGTATGTGTTCTTATGTATTGTAGAAATACGAAATTTGGTGCAATTGAAATTTTGTTCAGATGAGTGACGTCTCATAAGGTTCATTGCAAATTTTGCCGTGCTCTTTAGCAAAGTAATTGAACTCGATCTTGAAAAAGCATATTAATAAACAATTTTGTAAGGCGTTAAAAAATGATACTGAGTCCCAACAAACACAAATAGTTAGTGAAGGCGATATATTTTGCAACTGCTTCTATTTAGATTTCAACTCACATAATTTTAGGTGGTGTTTATTTTTTTAGAAGCAAAACGTCTGCAATCTGCGGACCACATCTGCAGACATCTTGTGCAGAAGAGTTGGTCAAAACCTCTTCAGTCTGTTAAAAGAAGATTGTTTGTTTTTAACATCTGCAAATAAATCAACCAATTCCTACTATCAAACTAATTTTAAAAGATGCAAACAAACACATATGAATCCATTTTACAGATAGTAATCAAACACCTAAACCAAAGTCAAAATCCATTGTTCAAAATCGAACAACTAAACCATTGTTCAGTAATCGAACGCCTAATCCCTAAATTCAGTCAGCAATTTGAACCCTAATCCCTAAAATTGTTGGGTTTCCATGTCAAAACCGAAAAAAAAAAAGATTTCAAACCTGTAGAGTGAGAACAGGGACGACGAGGAGGGGCGAGGTGCAGGGCGGCGACGTGGAGGGGCGACCTGTTGTCCGACGACGTGGTGGGGCGAGGTGCTGGCCGACGCGACTGTTAGCTACAATTGAAAGAATTAAGAAAACAGAGAGAGGAAAATTCGTCAAATCATAGCTTCCCTTCTTTATTACTCTCTTACAAGTATTAATAGTCATTACAACAACTAATCCAACGATTAACTAACTTGTAACTAACACTGACATTACACTTTAACCCCTCAAGTTCTCTTATTTACACTTTTTTTCCCTGACTAACATAACAGAGCTAACAATACTTTCCCCCCAATGAATTCTTGACCTCAAGAATGAAAGTGTGGAAATCTCAATTGAAAATCATCCAAATACTCCCAAGTGGCTTCATTCAGAGGCAAATTGTTCCAATGAACCAGAACTTGTGTCACCAAAGCTTGACCTCTTCTAACCAGTCTTCTGTCAATTACTGCACGAGGTTGAAAAGAAAATCGAGGAAGCTTGGGCAAGGGAACCAAAGGAGCATGAGGACCATATGCACGTTTCAACAAAGAAACATGAAAGACCTGATGTAATTGTGATTCAGATGGCAAATCCAATTTATAGGCAACCTTACCAATTTTAGCAATGATTAGAAATGAGCCAAAATATTTAGGACCCAACTTGGAATAGGACTGCCCCCTTAAAGTTGTTTGTACATAAGGTCTCAACTTCAAATACACCCAATCTCCTAATTCAAAAGTTCGCTCACTTCTTTTCCGATCTGCAAACTGTTTCATCCTGTTACGAGCACCCTGAAGATTCTCTTTTAAACTGCTAATCATCACCTCCCTTTCTCTATATAAAATTTCAACAGCATCCACAGAAGTATCATCAGGAAAATAAGGAATATGAATAGGTGGAGGAAACCCATACAAAGCTTGAAAAGGAGACATCTTTATTGAAGAATGATAAGTGGTATTATACCACCATTCTGCCAAACTTAACCACTTCATCCATGAATCAGGCGATTGCATACACATACATCGTAGATAAGTTTCCAAACATCTGTTCAAAACTTCAGTTTGACCATCACTTTGAGGGTGATAGGCTGTTGAATATGCCAATTGGACTCCCTGCAACCTCATAAACTCCTTCCAAAAATTACTAAGAAAAATTGGATCTCTATCTGAAACAATATTCATAGGGCAGCCATGCAATTTGAAAATAGTATCCAGAAATTGTTGAGCCAATTGAGCAGCTGTGAAAGGATGTTTCAAAGAAATGAAATGGGCATATTTAGTTAGACGATCTATTATCACCCAAATTGTATCTTTACCCTGAGATTTAGGCAACCCAGATATAAAATCCATAGAGATGTCTGTGAAAACATGAGTGGAAACAGGTAAGGGTTCCAATCTATCAGGTAATGCCATTGGCTCATACTTAGCCTGCTGACACTGAACACATTCCTTTATAAAAGCATGAACCTGCTTAGAACAGCCCTTCCAATAACACAAAGCTTTAATTTTCTTTAAAGTCGGCATAAACCCCGAATGACCACCCATAGGAGAAGCATGAAACAGCTTAAGAATATCTTGTTTCAATTGTGGAACATTGCCTATCCACAATTTATTCTTGTACTTTAGTAACTGCCCATCCCAAGTCACATTTGGAAATTGCTGACCTGACTTTAATTGCTGCAACATAGAGTTCAGCTTAGGATCTTGTTCCCATGACTGTTTAATTCTTGTTAACAACAAAGAATCAATAGAGCTTAAACCCATTTCAAACAAAGCTAAGCCATGAACTCTAGATAAGCCATCAGCCACCATATTCTCACTTCCTTTCTTATAAGCAATATCATAAGTATAACCCATCAGTTTAGCCAACCAAGTCTGCTGTAATGGGGTAGTGATCTTCTGTGTAAGCAAAAATTTCAAACTTTTTTGATCTGTTTTAATCAAAAATCTTTTACTGATAAGATAATGATGCCAATGTTTCACTGCCATTATAATTGCCAATAACTCTTTCTCATAAACTGATAAGGCTTGCTGCTTAACTGATAATGCTTTACTAATAAAAGCGATAGGATGGCCTTCCTGCATTAACACAGCTCCCAATCCTTTTGCTGATGCATCCGTTTCAATCACTAATGTTTTTGAAAAATCAGGAAGACTCAATACTGGTGAAGTACATAAAGCTGTCTTAAGTGTTTCAAACGATTCTTGAGCAGCCCCATTCCAACCAAAAGCTTCTTTTTTTAACAAGTCAGTTAGGGGTTTAGCAATAACTCCAAAAGATTTAATAAATCTTCTATAATACCCTGCAAGACCAAGAAAACTCCTCAACTGTTTCAAGGTTGTAGGAACTGGCCATTGCTTTATAGCAGCAATTTTATTTGGATCAGTTTGCACCCCTTTACCTGAAATAATATGCCCTAAGTATTCAACACTAGCACCAGCAAATGAGCACTTAGACATCTTGGCAAATAAAGTATGTTTCCTCAGAAGTAATAATACCTCTTTCAAGTCCAACAGATGCTGCTTCAAATTAGGACTATAGACTAAAATATCATCAAAGAATACCAAAGTATTCTTCCTTAACAAATTTTTGAATGTAGCATTCATAAGAGCTTGAAAAGTAGCCGGAGCATTAGTGAGCCCAAAAGGCATCACTACAAATTCAAACAAACCCTGATGAGTCCTAAAGGCTGTTTTATGAATGTCACCATCAGCCATTCTCACTTGATGGTAACCAGCCCTTAGATCCAATTTAGAAAATACACTTGCACCTCCCAATTCATCCAATAACTCTTCAATCAAAGGAATTGGAAATCGATCTTTCACAGTGGCTTCATTTAATTGTCTGTAATCTACACAAAACCTCCATGTGCCATCTTTCTTTTTAACTAACACAACAGGAGAAGCAAATGTGCTTTTACTGTTTCGGACGACACCCGAATCTAGCAACTCTTGCGTCAATTTTTCTAACACATCTTTTTGTCCAGCCGGATATCTATAAGCTCTTTGATTAATAGCAACATTGTCATCTTTTAAAGTGATTCTATGATCACAATCTCGTTTTGGAGGTAGAGCTGTAGGAATATCAAAAACATCTTTAAAATCTTCCAATAGAACCTTTAATTCTTCCACCTCCTGCCCTTGACTAACCACAGCTTCATGCTGATAACATGTATTTACAGCTTGTAAACTAAACAGATGTGCAGAAGCTAGGTTGGCATTTCCTTGTAATAATTGATTCATTTTTTCGAAGAACATAAGGACATAGTGTTAGATCCCACTCCTTTTAACTCAAACACTTGTTCTCCAACCTTAAATTTCATTGTCAGTTCCTTAAAATTCCAAACTATATCATTTAAATTTTGCAACCACTGCACTCCCAAAATCATGTCATAGTTAGTAAGAGGAACTAACATAACATCAGTAGAAAACCAATTATTCTGCATCATCCATCTAAAATTTTCACATAATTGGGTGCAAGACATTTTATTGCCATCAGCAATAGTTATATTCAATTCAGTTACTTCCTTTACAGGACATCTCATTCTAACAGCCAAATCTAAATCTAGGAAATTATGTGTTGAGCCCGAATAAATCAAAATTTGAAGTGGTTTAGTACCAATGGATCCCTTCACCCTCATAGTTGAAAAAGATGGTACTCCCATAATTGCATTTAATGAAATGAAAGGCTCACATTCATTTTGCAATTGAAAATTATTAGAATCAGTATCTACCACGTCTTCCTCTTCAATCAATTCTATAGAAAACAATTGCTTATTTTTACATTGGTGACCAGGAGTATATTTTTCAGTGCATCCAAAACACTCCCCTTTAGGCCTTTTTTCTTCTATTTCTTTATGAGATAGTCTTCTTGCATTTAAAGGTTTAGGTTTAAGTGGTGGAGCAGGTAATAAAGGAATATTAGCAGTAGAATTATAGGTTTTACTTTGAATTGAATTAGCAGAATTAGAGTAACTTGTAAAAGGTAGTTTGGTTGTCTTACTCACAGACTGATTCACAGCAACAGCTTCTTCTTGTATTCTTGCTAACAAATAAGCCTCAGGCAGATTCTTAGGCCTCAACAAACTTTTGACATAAATCCTTGAGTGACCCTGTTTGCTTTAAAGCAGCTAACGCTCCCATTGCATCTTGCCCTAAAACTTCTGCAAATCTTGCATTAATGAATCCTTTGTAATCATTCCAAGACATATCTTCAATAGATCCTCCTCTTGATTGCACAAACGATTGATGCCAAAGAAGAGCCATATCTTCTAAATGCACAATGGCATAACGCACCTTCAAATGTTCCGGAGTTGAATCAATAATGAAAAAAATGTTCAACTCTACACAGCCATCCCTCCACATTATCTCCATTAAACTTTGGAAATTCCATTTTTGTAAAACGATTATGATTGTTATTACACTGATTGTTATTAATTCCATGATTATTGTGACAATTATGCGAAGATGAAGGAGATCTACTGCTTATCGCTTGTAGACTAGTAAGAATCTCATTCATTTGCACTTCTATTTGATTTTTCATAGACGCCATGTTTTCTGCACTTTTCTCTGTTGTTGCTTTAATGGCTTCCAACTCCGATGAATGTTTTTCCGCTGCCGATTCCAAGCGAATCAACGATTGGTCATGCTCTTGAACTCTCTGTTCCAGAGTTTGATTCCGAGTCGTCATATCTTCAATTAGGATCAACTAATTCCACCATAAATCTTGACAATCACGTATGAATTTCGAATTGGATTCGAAGTCAGCCAAGAATCGACTGCTCTGATACCAATTGTTAGCTACAATTGTAAGAATTAAGAAAACAGAGAGATGAAAATTCATCAAATCATAGCTTCCCTTCTTTATTACTCTCTTACAAGTATTAATAGTCATTACAACAACTAATCCAACGATTAACTAACTTGTAACTAACACTGACATTACACTTTAACCCCTCAAGTTCTCTTATTTACACTTTTTTCCCTGACTAACATAACAGAGCTAACAGCGACTATTAAACATCAATATCATGCATGGGTTTTAGGAGTGCACGTGGTTTGCATGGAGTCAAGTAGTTCATTAATATTAATTAGTTTAATATTGGCATTTGTTTAATGTTTTATTTTGCAGTAGTGGGTTAAATTAGTGGATGATAGTTTTCCTAGTATTCTGCATGTTTTCATTGTAATCGTGGGTAGTGGGTCAGTTAATTTTTCATGCATATGTAATTGTTGATCGAATGAATGAAGGTGTGGTTGTCGATCAAATTCTTGTGTCCCCGTGAATATTTTTGTTTTGTTGTTACCTCGATTGTTCAATTACAAGTTTATCAATTGGCATCAGAGCCAGTTTCTACCATGTCGGAATTACAACTCGTTGGTGGCATCAAGAAGCTTAATAATCAGAACTACAACTCATGGGCAACCTGCATCAGTTCTTATTTGCAGGGCCCGGTTCTATGGGATGTAGTGGATGGGTCTGATATTGAGCCGCCGAGGGACGATGCAACTGGTGCTTTACGGAAATGGAGGATCAAATCCGGGAAAGCGTTGTTCGTTCTAAAGACGACAGTGGAAGAGGAATTGCTTGAACACATTCGAGATGCTGGTTCACCGAAAGAAGGATGGGATGCGCTCAAGGTGTTGTTCTCAAAGAAGAACGATACAAAATTGCAACTTCTCGAGAATGAGTTGCTATCAGTATCCCAACGAGAATCAACTATCCCGCAGTATTTCCACAAAGTTAAGACTTTGTGCCGTGAGATCGGAGAGCTTGATCCTCAGGCGAAGATCGGTGAATCAAGGATGAAGCGTATAATTATTCACGGGTTAAAACCCGAGTTTCATAGTTTTGTTACCGCTGTTCAGGGTTGGCCTACCCAACCGGCCTTGGGTGAATTCGAAAACCTACTTGCTAGTTAGGAGGCTCTAGCAAAATAGGTTGGAGATATGTCTATCGTGACACCACCCAAAGCAGATACTCAAGCGTTGTATGCTGAACGGGTCAAGGGAAAGATGAAGAACAAGAATTGGCAACGAAATTCTGGCAGATTTGGTAAAGGGCGTGATAATCATGACAAGAAGCAATATGAGGCTGAGAAGGGCGAAAGTTCTGGTAACAACAGCAAGCCAAACCGGTATGGAAAAAGATTTCCGTACAAATGTTACCAATGTGGACACCATGGTCATATGGCCAAGGATTGTCGATCGAAAGCCCCTGAACAAGGAAATGCCGCTGCAGTCCATGAAGAAGAACCTTGGGATGTCGAGGCCTTAGTAGCACAAGTAGAAGAGGATGCTACAGCATATACAGTGACCACTACCGAAAGGCAACTAAATAAGTTGGATGATTGGATAGTTGATTCGGGTTGCTCAAATCACATGACCGGTGACAAGGAACGGTTAAGCAACTCATGTAAGTATGAAGGAAGTCGAGTGGTGGTCATAGCCGACAACTCAAAGCACTCCATATCACACATTGGAGATGTTCAGTTTCCATCTGAAGATCAAAAGAATGGGATGACTCTAAAAGGTGTGTACCATGTTCCCGGGATGAAGAAGAACTTGATATCCGTCCCGCAGCTTACTTCAAGTAACAATTACGTGGTTTTTGGCCCAAAGGATGTCAAAATCCATAAAGAATTTGACACAAAGTCTACACCAATCCTTCAGGGTCACAAAACCGAAACCATGTATGTTCTTTCCGCTGTGTCAGCCTATGTGGAGAAAACTAAGGGTAACCAAAATGCAGACCTGCGTCATTATCGCTTAGGTCACGTGGGCTATGATAAGCTAAGTATTATGGTGGAGAAATGTTTGGTCAGGGGGCTGCCGAAACTTGAAGTTAACAAAACCTTGGTGTGTAGTGGCTGTCAATATGGTAAGGCAAGTCAATATCCATTTACATCATCTGATCATAGGTCAGAAACACCACTTGCCTTAGTTCATTCCGATGTGTTCGGACCCGTGAAACATGCATCAATCCAAGGTATGAAATATATGATGACCTTTATTGATGACTATTCTCGGTATACTTGGGTTTACTTTATGAAGGAAAAAGGTGAAGTACTATCCAAGTTCAAGGAGTTTGAAGCCGTGGCAGAACGAGAGACGGGATACAAAGTGGGTTGTTTGAGATCAGACAATGGAGGCGAGTACCTGTCATCAGATTTTGACTTATACTTGAAGCAGAGAAGGATTAAGCGACAACTAACGTGCCCTAATACACCTCAACAAAATGGTGTATCCGAGCGCAAAAATCGCCATTTATCTAAGGTGACCCGAAGCTTGGTTCATGACAAAAATCTGCCAGGACGTTTCTGGGCAGAAGGGATGCACACTGCAGCGTATTTGATCAATCGTACTCCATCTCAGGGTATGAAGTATGTTTCTCCTTTTGAAAAACTGTTCAAAACCAAGCCGAATGTAAACTACTTTCGTGTTTTTGGATGCGTATGCTATGTTTTTGTTCCTAACCATCTCCGTCACAAAATGGAGAAGAAAGCAGTTCGATGTGTGTTTATAGGTTATGACCCAGAAAGAAAAGGGTGGCGGTGCTGTGAACCAAACACCGGGAAAGTCCATGTCTCTCGCAATGTTGTTTTTGATGAGAACTCATCATGGTGGGGAGAGGATCAAAGTGTTCAAGGTGATTCTCAAAAATTGATTGAAGATGTGGAGTCAACCAAAATTAAACTCCAGTTTGGTGAGGAACAAAGACGTGAATCGGAGGGTGAGCAAAGTTATGAAGAGCTGCCAAATGATGTTGGAGCAGAAAATACACCACCCAGGTTTGAAAATAATGAAGTCCTAGTTCGAAGATCTCAAAGAGACGGGAGACCAAATCCCAAGTATGCCAATGTGGCCATTGTTGAAGAGTCCTTGCTTGAACCAGAAACATATCAAGAAGCAAAGACCAAAATAGAATGGGTTACAGCCATGAAGGAGGAATATGATGCTCTGGTTCGAAATCAGACCTGGGAGCTTGTACCATTGCCTAAAGATGTAAACACCATCTCGTGTAAGTGGGTGTTTAAGCTAAAACAAAAGGCAGATGGTTCTGTGGAGAGATATAAGGCTCGATTGGTTGCCCGGGGATTTTCTCAACAACCCGGGATTGACTATGAAGAGACTTTTAGCCCTGTTGCAAAGTTCACTACAATTCAAGTACTGTTAGCTTTGGCTGCTAACCGGGGTTGGATCATGTGGCAAATGGATGTCAATAACGCGTTTTTCTATGGCGATTTGGATCATGTTATACACATGGATCAACCAGTTGGGTTCGAAAGTAAAGCTCATCCAAATTATGTTTGCAAGTTGAAGAAAGCAATATACGGGTTGAAACAATCGCCGCGAGCTTGGTTCGGTAAGATCGCTGAATTTCTAGAACAAAACGGTTTTCAAATGACACTTGCAGATTCAAGTTTATTTGTGAAAAAGATTGGTGTTAAAGTTGTGATTGTTTTAGTGTATGTTGATGATTTAATCATCACTGGAGATGTTGAAGAAGAGGTTGATCAGTTAAAAGGAAACTTGTCAGTTCGTTTCAAAATGAAGGACTTGGGTATACTAACAAGGTTTCTTGGTTTAGAGTTGCAGTACATGGGAGATGTCTTGCTTCTTCTCCAAAAGAAGTACTCAAATGACATGTTGCATAAGTTTAATATGGTTACTTGCAAACCTGCAGTAACTCCTCTGGACCCAGGTACCAAACTTTATGCTGAAAAAGGGAAGCTAGAAGCTGATCCAACAATGTATAGAAGAATGGTAGGAAGTCTCATCTATCTTACTATGACAAGACCCGATATTGCTTTCGCGGTTGGAGTTTTGAGCCGTTTCATGCAGAATCCGAGAAAGCCACACATGATTGCTCTTCGTAGAGTCTTAAGATATGTGAAAGCCACTGTTGGACGAGGAGTCATGTTCAAGAGGGAGAATAAACCAAAACCAATGGGGTTTTGTGATGCGGATTATGCGGGTGATCTAAATGAAAGGAGATTGACCACTGGGTATGTGTTTATGATCGGTTCAAGTCCAGTGTCATGGTGTAGCAAACGCCAACCCACGGTGTCTTTATCGACTACCGAGGCTGAGTATCGAGCAGCAGCTGTTGCGGCCCAAGAATGTGTTTGGCTGGTTCGTCTTTTGGAAGATCTTAATCAGAAAGTAGATTATCCAGTTCGGTTGCTATGCGATAATCAGTCTGCTATTAAGTTAGCAGAAAATCCGGTGTTCCATGCTCGAACTAAACATATCGAGGTGCATTATCATTTCATACGAGAGAAAGTTCTGAAAGGTGAGATTGCTATGGAGTTTGTTGATACACGCAATCAAGTTGCGGATATGTTTACAAAGAGCTTGTCTGGGTCGAAGCTGCTGATGTTTTGCCAACTTATGGGATTGAAGATCGATGATATTGAGAGGGAGTATTAAACATCAATATCATGCATGGGTTTTAGGAGTGCACGTGGTTTGCATGGAGTCAAGTAGTTCATTAATATTAATTAGTTTAATATTGGCATTTGTTTAATGTTTTATTTTGCAGTAGTGGGTTAAATTAGTGGATGATAGTTTTCCTAGTATTCTGCATGTTTTCATTGTAATCGTGGGTAGTGGGTCAGTTAATTTTTCATGCATATGTAATTGTTGATCGAATGAATGAAGGTGTGGTTGTCGATCAAATTCTTGTGTCCCCGTGAATATTTTTGTTTTGTTGTTACCTCGATTGTTCAATTACAAGTTTATCAGCGACGTGGAGGGGCGAGGTGGAGGGCGGCGATGGGAGGGCGGGAGGTGGAGGGCGGCGACGGGAGGACTGGAGGTGGAGGGCGGCGACTGGTAAAGCAGCTGTCGAGGATCGAACGTGATGCAGCTGTGGAGATGTGATGCAACGTGTTTTCTAAGAAGAGGATGAGAAGAGGTAAGAAGTGGCTGGACCATGTCTGCGACGGGAAGACGTTTTTTAATGAAATGTTTTCCAAAGAACAAACACACACTGCATGCCTCAACCTCTTCCCGTCCTCTGCGTGGCACAGAGACCTTTTCAAGAAAAACAAACACCCCTAGTAATATTCAAGTGTGCAAGTTGTTCAAATGTGCTCTTAATGTGTGCGTGTGATGGCAGTGAACTCATCTCATGTCATCTGTTAAATGCAACATTACACAATAAGTATGCTGTTAAATCAAAATCACAGCATTTGTGACAGTTCAATGTGGTTTGGTTTTAGTTTACAGCTGGTTTTGTTTGGTGTGTTTATAGTTTTCAAACAGCTTTGTTAGGTTGAGTTTCAATTTCCAACTTTTTTAGTTTAATTTACGTATATAAAAATTGTTATTAACAATCAAGCTTATGTTTTAACGTAAATACTTTAAACATGCCGTTCAACATATGCGTATATATTTTTTGAATAGCAATTCTTTTCACCTTTGTCTACAATAAAACTAGAACTCACAACCTATTTTAAAGATAAACACCTAATATACATTGATATCATTGCAACGAATGTCCTTTGGTACATATGTATATATATAACTTGCAAATCGGTATAAATCATTTATTCATATATAAAAAAATACATCAGGGGGTTTTCCCAGTGAGGTTTCTTTCAGAGGTGGTTGTGGTGGCTCATGGGAGGTCCAGGTAACTAGACCTTGGTGACATAGCCTGATAAAAGCGGGCTCACACGATCGAGACCTTCGCCGTTAAAAAAAATGTAAAAATATGTTTCTTCAACAAATAAAGAAATTAAGATATCCTTAGCTATAATCCTATAAGAGAGCACTATTGTCCTCTGGCATGCAACTGGGCTGGAGATTCTTTTGTGATTGATAAAAAAAATATGCATTGGAAATTGCTTATTTTGGTTGGATTGTTCCACCCACAAGCAATGGGTAATATACATTGAAAATAATAATGTTAGACTGTTTGATTACTGGTCATGATAATATGTTTTTTTCTCGTAATATTTATTTTTTGATATGTAACAGTCGACATGTTTTTGCATGAATGAAAGTTTGCACATCAATCACAGTATCGACAACTTATCAATCCAAAAGAAAACTCAATACTGTCGTAAAATCTCCCAGTAATTAGATTAGACTGACGCCTGAAAAGAGCATTTTTAATTTCCATACTATTAAACCAAAGAGATTGACTTTTTCCGATTCTTATTCTGGCTTTGATGTTTTATTCGGGACTTCCTTCGGTTCCAGGGATGAGCACACGAGATATGACAGTCAGGCAAAGAAGAGATTCAATCATATTTGTTGACATAATCAAATAGGAAAAATTTCATTTCTGTTTAAAAAATTATATGACAATATTTTGGTAAGTGAGTAAACAAGAGTAAATATATCCATGTAAAACGTTTAAACTTCCTCTAATTAATTTGACAAACACGGAGGAGTAAGGCTGTAAACGAACCGAACGTTCAGCGAACAGTTCATGAACTGTTCGGCGGGAGTTCGTTTATGTTCGTTCGTTTAATAAATGAACAAACACGATCAGTAAATTCCGTTCGTTTAATTAAATGAATTAACATAAACAGAGGTCGTTTTCGTTCATTTGTGTGTTGTATATTTTTAATTTTAATTTTTATTTTTAGTTTAATATCATAATATATAAGTTATTTTTGGTTTAATAGTATAAAATTTTAATTTATTTATTTATAAATGATTACCTCCAAATCTCCAATGCTCGAGATTAAGAATGTTGATTTTTATTGTATAATTAATATGTGTTCGTTAGCGTTCGTGAACAAGTTAAATTCCTTAATGAACGAACACAAACAAAAATTTTTCGTTCGGTTATCATTCGTGAACAAGTTAAAAGTTAAACAAATGAACATGAACAAGCCTCGTTCGTGTTCGTTCGGTTTGTTTGCAGCCCTACGGAGGAGACATCATATTATCAACTCATTAAATAAAAGTTGACTGTAATTTTCTTTATTTATATCATCATACTTGTTTATTACCATGTGTATTACATAAATTTATATAAAATATTAAATGTTAATAAAAAAATTATGAATTATAAAATGATGTTTAATAAAATAAATTATAAATAAGTACTTTTAAATATTGTTGCTTAAAATCTTTGTTTTATACTTTATACTTTATTTCATATTTTTTAAATTCGTTTTTTTGAAAAAACTTGTTTTCTAGAATTTTTTTCTTAAAAATACCGATTTAAAATAATCTACAAAAAAAAAATTATTTTTATAATATTAAGATTATAACAAAATTTAAACCTCCAACTTCATAAAAAACTTCATTCAAGACATTGTTGTCTTGTGATACGTGCCATTCGGCATAAGTTAAGTATCATGATTTTTATATGGAAGATTATATTATATGATTTTAAAAAAGGATTTAGGAAATTATTGTGGTGGTACAAAATACTATCCAACATAAAACGAAAAACTATTCACGTTTGGATGTTTTTATCACAACATAATATATTATTTATTGGTCGTTGGTTTGAAGGGGTCGAATTGGTTACACCGGCCGAATCTAAAAAGCGAATAATATTATTAATATAAAAATAAAATTTTCTAAAAATATTACAACTTTAAAAATGAATATTTAAAAACGTATGCATTTTATATTGGAAACATTATATTAAAATAAAGTGGAAAAAAACTTATATGCTAATCAAGTTACGGGTGTATCTCACAGGAAAATTAAATGTTCCCAAGTAAATTTGAGTTTCTAATTCTATGTGTGTTTTGATTATTAAGAATTACCAAATGTGTTTATACCTCTAATTAAACCATACTAATCTTTTATATATATTTACTTTTTTTCGAACCCAAATTGTTTATCTTCTTCAAAAGTTGAACCGGCCGGTTCGAACCGGTTTTTAAAACATTGCTCCTTTCTCGTAGCTCAGAACTCTAGTAACATATATATTGGGTCCTCAATTTAACGACTGCAGTTGCAAGTTTGTAACTAAACTAATTATCATGCATCTTATGTTGCAAGCTAAGTAATAACTGATCAATGTTGTGCACGTGCAAGTGAGTTGATGTGCGTTCGCATATCGAAAAGATTTGTCAGAATCATAACGACCTCTGTTGAGATCACGTGACAAAGAGCATGAATCAAATTCAGGTAACTGAAAAGATCGGCTCAACCCATGCCCAATGTTGTGATTTATAATGATTTAGAATTTATAGTTTTATCAAACTTGGAGATTTATCGAATCGTGTATGAAATCACTATTCGAAATCAATATTTCTATCCTTTCAAGTTCAAGAAATTTGACCAAAGGATAATCTAATAGTTGATCTTTGTGATACGGATTTCGATTGTTCTTGCTCCACGATTCGTCCTCTCCGTTAAAACACCAACCAACCGCATTTGACAGTTAATGACGCTTTGTTTTGCCAAGTAACTTCGCAGGCCAAATTTCGGGACAAAACAATTCCATTTATAAGAATTAAGCTCGCTACCAAGGGCCTCTGCCTCTTGGACCGCTAGGGACGATGCCTCTATAACCCTACAAGAGGGCGTGGTCCCCTTGACCCCGTACTTAGACGTTAGCTCAAAAATATTAAAGCAGCGTACATTTCGTATCTACAATTATTTAATATTATTTTACATTTAATTACAGTTTATAATAATTTATAAACATAAGAGAGCTAATGATATGACATGCAATCCATTACAATTCCAATCATAATCTAATCATCAATCAATTTTATTTTGATCGAATTGAGAGGTGGTACAGCTACAGATCACCGGTTTGAATTATGATACTAATCTAAAAACACTGTATTATAATCAATCAATCGGATAAAACTTCAATTCACAGCATGAACTCCATGAATTTGAGCCAGACAGCTCCACCATTTGTGGCTTCCTTCGAGCAAGTGGATGCCGATGATCCAGTCATCCCTCCGGTTTCACCATGTGCCGATTGCTTAGGACACACAAAAAAATTTCGTGAACCCAACTCCTTCAACGTTGCGTCCGGAGACAAACCTACGTTTCCAAAAAGATAAGCAACAAATTTGGTCAGTCAACATCACCATTATTCGATTTTTCAACAGGTCTGACGAGTAAATCAAATACCCAAAAAAAAAGATGAAGATTTAACTTACTTTGTAAACTAAATTGCGAGTAATGGAGATCGAATCCAGAAGGATCTATCGACGGAAACACCGGGCGTCTGCCTTCTTTGGAGTATTGCCGTAGAGCGGCGGCAATAAGGCCACCGACGGTTGACTCTGGCGATATCAAAACGTGGACCGGACCTAAGCTTCTCTGTATCGTAACCTTTATCAACAACTTGGTCAGTTTAGGCAGCCTCATCGGCTCCGTCACAACGACACTCCTACCGGAAATCAAGTTCGGCACCGTTCTCGGTCTCGTCAACTTCCCGGCCATATCTTCCGATACGCGGCCGTTAAACGACATAGATTTCTCCGGTAATCTTTCCTTCTTGTTCTTCACCGGTCCTTTCGGGCTGCTCTTCTTCATCGATATCGAATCAACACGTATACTTGTTTACTGTTATAACTCTTGAATTGTAAATTCCAGTCACCTGAGACGCCGGGGAGGCTCTGAAGTTTGCGAATGGCGATCACTGGGAAGAAAGATTAAAGAAGAACTAGTGCAATCTACAATGGCAAAGAAGTAATTAAGGATATGATTATGGGCTATTAATATAGAAAAGTAAGGCCGACATGGAATACCTTGAAAGGGTGCGTTTATATATACACATGCCAAGGGATAAGGGAAAATTTAAGTTCGTTGGTAACCGGTTATTTCAGGTTGCTGTCATATGAAGGGGTGATGGTGACCGGCAATAGCCAGGTTGTGTGCGTGAAAATGCGCCAAATGGCTAATGTGCGCGAGAGTGCGTGTAAGGATTCAATTCATTCCCGCTAAAAATCTCGTTATATATTCTACTGACACGTTTCAGCTTGCTTAAATTATATCAATTATTTATTTATTATAAATCCAATTTATTGAAATTGAGTTTTTTTTTTAACGTCGTTTAATCTCAACGTGTAAATCACTGATTTTCAGGTCACGTCACCAAGGTTTAGTTATCATGACCTCCGTTG
The DNA here is from genome assembly GCA_009363875.1 of Mikania micrantha. Taxonomy (NCBI): domain Eukaryota; kingdom Viridiplantae; phylum Streptophyta; class Magnoliopsida; order Asterales; family Asteraceae; genus Mikania; species Mikania micrantha. The sequence continues at coordinate 2,903,235 of CM018692.1, forward strand.
AGACCACACCACCACCCCAGGAGGAACGCATTGGAAAACCCCTGACCTCCCGAAGACCCCTATTTCGCCTTGAGAGGGATTTGAACCCGTGACCTTCCATAGGGAAGCCAAAGGGGTAACCATTAAGCTAGAAACCCTTGGTTAAAAATTGAGTTTATTATTTTAAAATAAACATACGAAAACATAGATTTCTCAAGTTTTTAGGAGTTGGTTTTGTGAATTGTATGAGTGGAAATCATTTGTTTGAGGTGATTAATGAACAAAACGAATGCATGCTCAAGCCGAATGACTCAATTTCATATATGTTCTAAGTAGAATGCAAATTAAATTCGCAACGTGGATAATAATGAATTTCATTTAAAGAAATACTTGGTTAAAAATTCGTGTATTACACGGATTTATAAATAAAAAATATGTGATTTTATAATTAAATCTTCATATATTTACATGATAAAATAATTTTATTACATTCTTTTACATTTGCATAATTATTAAAACTAATAATATTTATTATACCTTTTTATATTAAAAAGCTTAAAAAATAAAATTTATAAAAAAATGTTCTTAATACACACACACATTACACACAGATACAATTTATTATCATATTATTAATTATTAGTATTAATTTAGTGTATTTATGTAAACAATGTATTATTAGTAACATCAATGGTTACTTTTTATATTTAAAAATAAAAATTTATTTTTGAATTAATTAGAGAATGCCATGTGACATTTTCTTGGAATCAATTGTTAGATAGGAAGATGTGTTTTTGTTTGACCGACTATCATTAAGCAACTTAATATGATATGTTTCATACTGCATATCTTAAATCTTCTTAACGCAAATAAAAATCGTCTTATGGTTAATTGAAATAACAAATGAAGGATATAATTTTGACTTTTTGGAGGTTTTATGTTTTAAACCTTACTTTACAGGAGTTTGCTATAATGATGTGACTCCTCATAAGTTAGTAAGATAAGCTAATTGAAAAAACGTGTCAGTTAATCGACTGTTGCGTTAAGAAGATGAACTGCTAGCCAATTCATTAACTAATTTTATGACATCAAATTAGTTATTTTTTTTATTTTTTTAACAGATACAAAGGAAAATAGTTGTCTAGTTTCCAACTTTTCACAAAACAAGAAGCCACGCTTTCGATTGATCTTGTTCGATTATGTTGTCAAGAGTCGTACACGAAAGTGACTAAAGCATCAATAATCCAATTATATTGATTGTTGATTACTTGGCTCTTAAAGCTTTAATTGGCCAAAATTTTAAATTCCAACGCTACTTGATTATCCTAGCGACTAATTAAAAAATATCGCAAATTGCCATGAGCAATAATTTGAAAATAATGAAAAAATATCGTCTCAATTATTGATAATATAATATTAAACGTGCCTTAAAAATAAAAAAAATATTCTTATCTTCGAATGTTTTGTATTTCGAGTAAATCCAAAAAAGATTCATCAGTATTACGTGTGTTCAACACCATTCTGATAAATTTTATAACCTTTTTTTGAACGGTTTGGTACGACGACATCTAAGACGGAGGGAATTTACAACTGGTTAAATCTTTGACCTTGTCTTAGCAAACATACTTCAGCCCGGATTCAAAATCAAGACATGTCATAGAAAAGTTAAGAGGGTACCATTAGGTTAAAAATAATTTAGTTATAACGTTTTTATTACTTTTACCTTTAGTTATCATTCTTGTGCTCAAAAACCATTTTTTTACTTATATTTATGTGTGATTTATTGTATTTAGATATGTTATGGTTATTTTTATTATATATAATTTTAAATTTAGTTATCTCTTTTATTAATTATTATATCTATTATTAAATTTATTCCTTTCTAAGTAACTTTAAGATTTTAGGTGATTTTTCTTAATTACTTATTCTTTCAGTATTTATATACATGCACTTGTTGCGCTTTTGGTTATTATTTTTTGAAATGTGTTACATAGTGAACTTTTTCTAAAATTTAGGGATGTCTCTTAATGATCATTATGATGTCATCTTTTAATAATTTATAGTCTCTTAATAGTTAAGAAATAACCTTAAATCTAAATGGTTAAGATGTTACCTTTTAATGTTATGTTTTCAACATTCAGACTAAAGACTTTGATTCATTAAATATAACATTTTAATGATCATTAAGAGAGTACCAAATAATCCTTAAGTGTATCTGATATCAAATTATATTTAAAAAGTTTACTTTATTTTTGTGATCAATAATAAACGGATATGTATATACATAAAATGAATTTATGAATACCAAAAAGACCGTCAGATTCAAAAGCAAGTTGATGATTCAATTTTTAGATACACAACCCGGCCTCTACATGTTCGAAAATGAAGATGATGAAAGTTAAATGTTCACTGAATGCTTTTCTTTGAGTAAAATCTCATTCCTCATTTGTTGTCTACTTGTTCAATTACACTTCTTATGTGTTTATCTACTTATTCTAATAAAATTTTTATAATAAAATTTATTTTAAGTTGACTGGAGATGGATATTGGACCAACTAGAGTCAAATTTATATGCACCGTGCCAAATTGTTGAATAAATTCTTTGTTTTTCTTTTTCTAATATTAAGGTGTATTAGCTTCCCGTAATTTATTTATTTTTTATTGAGCTAAATCTTAGGAGGTAATAACTGAGTTTAAAAACGTAGTTAGTAGTTGATGAGAGTTTCATTAGGATAGTTCACACCTAGGCAGAACTTGGAAGCTTCAACAAAAACCACAAGTAACCAACCAATAACTTATGTAACTTGCTAATTTATATGACCAGAATCTTGTTACAATATAATTTGATAGTACAGATTAATCTATCATATTGATTAGGGTGAGCACTCTCAAAAAAAATCTCTTATCTAATCAGATTTTGTCATCTTATTTTTACTCAAACTGCCATCATAACTCAACCCTCCAACAATCAAAAGCCTTTAAATGCTTCATCTCGTCAGTTTCTTTCTTATGATATACAAGTGATTTAAGCCACTTGCAAATCCCTCTGTCCCAACCCATGACACTTGCAACCATGTAGCGACGACCCGTTGGAACCTGCCATCCAAACCCAAGAACACCATGTATCCCCAAGAACCAAACTCTATATACTTGTGTGTAGAAAGACCACAAAAATTGATTTCTAACGCCAAAATTAAATCTGTATGTTTCTTACATGTATCAAATTAATAACTCAATTCAATACAAAATTGAACTCACTAAACAACTAATTCATTCTAAGATATGATTTGATTTTTTTTTACATATTCCAAAATATACAAGTCAAATACAATTTATATTTTGTTTTCTCATCTTCCACGAGCTATTTTAGTCAAAACGGGTTTATTGTTAGGTTAAATATATCGGCCAAACATTAGGACCAGCAAGTCGATCTCTAACCAATCCACATTTGGTCTGTTTAAAAGCCTAATTAGGCATAATCAATCAAAGATGTTACGTAAAACATGTGCCAAATTTTAAGTGTAAATACATAAAAGTGATAGCATTAGCGGTTAGGTTAGACTCATTGGGCTTTAGGGTGTTGTTAACACAAGTATACCTCATATCTCCTCCACTTATTTTGTATAGCATCACGTGCTGGTGTGCTGCTAAAGATATTATAGATTGATCATTCAACACTATCAATATAACTCACATAAGTGTTATATATAAGCAGCGGTAAACTCGAAAAATTTTATCATAAGGGTTGAATTTTTTTTTTTGTGGTTAATTGTCTATCGTTTAATATTGAATTTTTGGACAATTTGAATTGGGTCGGGTTGGCTTATCCAAAAATTTGGTAGAACTAAAGATTTGGCTCAGCATGTTATATTCAATATTAAATCACAAATATGTAATTAAAGTACGCGAAATCGTCATCTTTTTGATTAGATTAATATAACAAAGTTGGTTTTCTTTCAACACGATTCGAAAATACCATTCAAATCAACAGATTCAATATTCAAAAAAGGTGAAGGTGCAAATTTTCTTTTGAAAAATTGTTTATATTCCTAGTTATGCAAATTATGCGTCAGTCAAAATTCTCATTATGATAGCAAGTTTTAACTTTTAAAATTATAACGAAATCACATGAAAATCATATCTAACTATCTAATAAATTAGTAGGTGAATATTTAAGTTTAAATGACAAAACTATTATAATTAACTTAATGCTTCTCTTTAATTCAAAGATTAAGCACGCTAAAGATAATACATAATTTATTACATTTATAAAAAGATATACTTCAAATCCCAAAAAATTATGCCTTGGAAATTGTTTGTTTTGGTTGGCATATTCCACCCACAAGGCCACAAGTAATGGGAAATGTATATAGGAAATAACAATGTTCATTGTTTTGTTACTGGTCATACAATATGTCTAAGCTATGTTTTTCTGATAATATTTATTAAATTACTCTAATTGGAAAATTTTTATCTCCGTTTAAAAATTTATATGACAAAAAAAATTATGTAAGGAGTAAACGACACTAAATATATCCATTTAAAACATTTAAATTTCGTCTAATTATTTCAACTAACGCCTTATTTGAGGAAGACGTCATATCATTAATTTCAATTTTTTAAGTTGAATATAATTTACTCAAGATACATCAATTTGAACAAGATTATGAACAAATAGATGGCTATCAGCTAAATTGTCGGTATTCTACGAGATCCGAGAGTATGGTAAGTAAGGCCTTCCAATCCAGTTCCAACAATGCAGTTCTTGGACTAAGGTAGTGACTACTTTCCATGAAATAGTCGCGATGGAATCGTCTCTGGGTGCCTAGGTATCCACCGTAAACATTTCCTCGTTTGAACCTCGCCCTTCGTGACTTGACATTCTTGGTGGTTTAGAACCATATTTTTATAATGATACAAAATTACAAGTTGGGAGGTGGCTCTTGCGTTACACACCCACACTCACGTAACATGTTATTGTCTTTCTGTCTTGACAGTTATCTCAAAATCTATTATTTGCTCTTTTAATTTGACTGATTGGTGCTTATGAAGTTAAACTGTTGTGTGAAAAACTGATGTATTAATTTTAGAGTTCTATCTCATTTGTTATTTTAGGAGTTGTTTGATTCATTAAGTATTAAATCAGTAAGAATTTGAATCATCTAAACTTTGTTTAAAACTTAACAGTTGAGAAGCTGATTGTAACAACCGGTTTTTAATAATGAATGTATTGTGAATAATTGTTAATCAAACGGTTGTGGTTGTTGTGATTTGAAAAATATGTGATATTACGTCATCTACGGCAAGAGCACATTTGGTCGTGCTTGAAATCCACGAGGATTTAGTAACTTTTATTATTGGGGATTGATAGTATGTGAAAAATGATGAACGTGGGCGAAAACCGTGCGCAAAACGGAGTTCGTATGCTCCCGGAATCGCGAAACGAAGTTAAAAATCAAAATGATGATGCTGGTGACGTGGGGCGGTACGCCTGGCGGGACGCACCCAGTTGGGGCGATGCGCCCCATGACTTATGTCGGCAAAAAAGGTTTTTAAAGATCAGATCGCATTTTTGAACTCTGTTTTCTTACCCTTTCGACCTGTTCTGGCTCCAGACGAACAAACCAACATTTCTAAGCCTAAAACCTTCATTTTGAAGGCTTCTAATCATCCAGATCGCGCATAGGATCGTGTTTTCAAGTCCCGATCGTTGTTTAACCATAGAAATCCGTCAGATCAGGTAACGGTTTGTTTTATCCTACTGGTTCAATATTTTGTGGATTAAATCTAGTTTAAATGTATTAGTATGATTATGGGTATTGATTATTGCCTAGTTAATAACTAGGGATTGTTAGAAACGAAGAACTTGTTGTTTTGATGGTTAAATCTTCGTTTTGAAGCCGGGATAATGTCCGGTTGTTATAAAACCCATATCATGGTGTGATAACCAGTAGGAATGGGTAGATTATGGTTTTAAATGAAATATGGATTATGATCCATGGATTAAACGATGATTATGATGAATTGATGTTACCATTATTAATAGTTATGATCTAAAAATAAAAATTGAATAATAAAAGTGATTAAAGATCGTAACTAATATAATGAACATCAGTTATTTGATAAATTGCCTAACAGAGGCATGAGATGTGATTAATTGTGATAATTGACTAAAACTTACTAAATATAGTAAGATAGAGTCAATTATGTGATAAATTGACTTTGAGAAAGTCAAACCAGTCAAGTGCGTTGAACTGGATTATATGTGTTATATGTATTGAGTATAGTTGTATATGTGTGAATATGCAACTAGGTATTGACGGTGAAAGTCAAGGGATAAGCCACAGAAGTGGAAAAGAGGTTGTAGGAAGTGAACAACCGCTTGAACCAGGTAAGTTACCCAACTTACTGTAACATTTCATATAAGTAGTAGAAAGAGTCTACTTGCGTATTTGATATATGTGAATAATGTTAAATATGTGATTGAAACTATGGGATGAGAAATCCTTTAGTTTTTGTTTGTTAAGTTCCAATGGGAAACGTATATGCAATATATTTGCGTTAGAATAGCTGGATGACCCGGTGATTGATTAATATGATTTGGTGTTTATAAAATAATGGGGCATAACTTGATTAATGAACCTAATGGAATTATAAGACCTTTGAGAAGGCATTATTAGTTTCAAAACGAATGTTATGCTTGTGTGGTGTGCATAATATAAATGCATTAAAATTTAGCCGGATGAGCCGGTGAAATTGATTTAATTGTTGAACCACAAATGTGTGGCTAACCGGTTAATCCGGGAACTAAATTGTTGAACCACAAATGTGTGGCTAACCGGTTAATCCGGGAACTAAATTGTTGAACCACAAATGTGTGGCTAACCGGTTAATCCGGGAACTAAATTGTTGAACCACAAATGTGTGGCTAACCGGTTAATCCGGGAACTGAATTAAATATGACTCCACAATGGTGGATAGCCAGAGGTGCTGGCAATTGTCTAGATGGAAGTACCGGTGGGTGAACATCTTAGACTTGATAAATATGACTCCACAATGGTGGATAGCCAGAGGTGCTGGCAATTGTCTAGATGGAAGTACCGGTGGGTGAACATCTTAGACTTGATAAATATGACTCCACAATGGTGGATAGCCAGAGGTGCTGGCAATTGTCTAGATGGAAGTACCGGTGGGTGAACATCTTAGACTTGATAAATATGACTCCACAATGGTGGATAGCCAGAGGTGCTGGCAATTGTCTTAGATGGAAGTACCGTGGGTGAACATCTTAAGACTTAATATATGTATGATACCACAAATGTGTGGATAACCTGTTAATCCGGAAGTTAAATTGTTGAAAACACAGATGTGTGGGTAATTGGTTAAGCCAATAAAATATATGTATATTTGGTGTTTTAAATTTAGCCAGAGGTGCTGGTGGCAGAATTGAATTAGATAATATATTCATATTGTGAACATGTCCCACTAAGGGAAATAAATGCACCATATGTGTTGGGTGCAAGTTGATGTTTGAATATGATATATTATTATCTAAACATGATTAACATCCATATGACATGTATGTGGATGGGTTTAAATAAGTTTTTTGGGAATTTTGGGAGGGGTTACTTACTTAGTTCATATGAACTAATTGTGACTTATATGTGATGTTACAGGTCAAAGATAGATATGCATTGGGCCATCAGTTCGGGCACGTTGTGAAGCAGAACCAAACGTTATGTAAATCTTTGGTGGTAATAAACTTAAACACACTAGTTTTATAAATCAAAAATGTAAATGATTGAAATTAAGTGTGTTTAACTCATGAAATGTTATTTTCACGCTTCCGAACATGATTTTTGAGAAAGTTTAATCTGGGACCTAAAAATGGGACACGTGTAATCGTGTGCAAAGTTAGGGTGTTACAGAGTTGGTATCAGAGCAATGGTTTGAGTGAATCAAGTGCGTCATGAACACTTGATCTCAAACTTTTATGCTCTTGATATGAAAACATAACGTTTGATTCGAAGACCCGATCATGATGCCGAATGTATGAGGTTAGCATATCTATGTCCTGTATTATAATTGTTAAATGTGATTTGATTGATTATGTGAAACCTAAATCAATGTCTTGAGTACGTAATGAAGGAAGTAAGGAATTGGGCGTATAATGAATGAACTAGTACGTCTGGCCAACTTACTAGTGTAAACATGATATGAACAAGCTCTTATGGGAATCATTTTATACTTAGGCTATTGAAATCAGGTAAGGTGTTATGAGTTTAATGTATCTATTACTTGTGGGTAATAGTGTTACCAATTCAAGAGAAATGAATTGGAAAATTAATGTGAAAAGACCTACATGAGTATAGGCAATAACATTTGATGTGTTGGGGAAAATTAATCCATTTGAACATGGAAAATGTTTTGGTGTGTATACACAAATTAAAAATGTGAAATTTGACCCGTTTAGGGTAAAATGGGGAAAAGGACACATAATTATGTTTATGTGTTCATACATGTTTAAGTTTGTGATGTAATGATTTAAACATGTTATTAATTTATATAATGTGCATATAATTATATGCGGGATATATAGAGTTGTAAGTATACAATGTGTATACGTATGGTAAATGTTATGATATGATTTCATAAATTGTGATAGTGTCATTACATGTTGATGGTAATTGACACATTGAAATGGAAACTATTTATAATAGTGTTAAAGCAAATTTAAGACCATAATGTATGGCATTTTGTGTATATTTACATGTAAGACCACTGGTGGGTGGCATTGGGTTTAACATATAAGACCATTGGTAAATGACATTGGATTTATCATATAAGACCACTTGTAAGTGGCGTTGAATTTATTTGTGAGACCACATGTGAGTGGCCTTGTGTTAGATGTGTAAAACCATCTTGGAATGACATTGAGTTGTCATGTAATTCCTCCTTAGTGAGGCATTGGAAAAATTCCACATGCGTGTGGATTTGGTTAATATGTGAGTATGTGTTGAACGATGTTGGCTTTTAAAAGTCAAAGCTATGGTTAATGTGAATAGGTGGATTACTTACTCACTAATATGCAACCATAAGACATATTGGTGCTTATGTGTTGTGTGATTATGTTTGTTGAAACTACTTGAAATTGACCTGTAGTAATTATGATGAATTGAATGGTAGATTGACCATATGTGTCATGAAAAGTTGAAAATATAAAACACATGGTGGTGGTATTGAACTACTTGATATATGTCTTGTAGTATTAAATGAATGTTATGTGCTAAATGCTTAACTTGAAAGGTGTTATTAAATGATAATTTATAGTTGACACTATAACTTGATGATAATCCACATTGTGTGGAAATATATGAATATGAAACCACATGGGGTGGTATTTGGGATTATTGAATCAAATATTGAATGTAACAACCTGAGTTTTGTTGAAATTGATTAATGTTATGATAAGTTGCATAACTAATAAAAGTGCCGTTATATGTATAGAATAACTGACGCAGATAATGGGTGACGCTTCACGTCCGTGTGAAACTGATGTAAGACCACTGGTGCATGCGTGGCATTAATATTTGTCATGTAAGTCCATAATGAAATGGCGTTGATGTTTTTCATATAAGTCCACATTTTTGTGGCATTGGGGGTAAACCATGTATATGTACATGATAATAAATTACCCATTTCGTGGAACTTGTAGTTATAGGATTGGGTGAGTCCACACTACAATGGTATGTGCATGTAGCATATATGTGATTTGTTGTTTTAATTGAAGTTGAGGTAAATGGTTAGGGTTAGTGTGGTTATTGTAGTTGAATGATTTACAGGGTATGTGAACATTCAACTAATGATAATAATTGAGTTGATTTACAAGAGTGTAAACAACCATCATACTGTGAATGTTATGATCTACAAAAGTGTAGACATTAAATTGGTTATGTGTGTTTCGATTCACAAGGTGTGTGAACCAAAGATGATCTACAAGAGTGTAGACATCTAATTTCAAGAGTCAAATTGTTTAAGTTTGACTTTTGGAAAATATGATGCACAATTGGAGTTTTGTGTGCACACATGTATGGTGTTAAATGATAATGGTTGAGCAGGAATGGTAAATAAGAATGTCTATCTAGGTGAATAAATGAGTAACGTGAATGTTAAGTCATTCGGTTGTGGTGGTGTGTTAAATACGTTATACATGATGCTTGACTTTAAAAAGTCAGAGTTATGCCTATTTGTAAAGAAATAGGATAACTATTGTATGTATAAATTGTATTCATACATATGATGGGATGAATATTTACGTGAATATTCAAAAGGGAGATAAGATGCATGTAGAAATACACTTAAGTGTATGGTTTGGTTTGAATGAAGAAAGTCAAACCAAATAATCAATTGTAGATTGATTATGTGGAATCATGTATAATGATTATGTTTATTTAAGGATAAATGTTCAACTATGCTTGAAATGTATATTAGAGAAGTGGTGTCTCGGCATGGTGTGCCAGTGACGAATAATTTTGATCGAGACACTTGATTTACTTCTCATTTCTGGAGAAATTTCCAGGAAGAATTAGGATTGTTGATAAGCACAGCATATCATCCTCAGATTGATGGTCAAAGTGAAAGGACCATTCAAACGTTGGAGGATACGTTATGAGCATGTATTATTGACTTTGGCGGTAGTTGGGATGATTACCTACCGTTGACGGAGTTCTCGTATAATAACAGTTATCATTCCAGTATTGGAATGCCTCCATATGAGATGCTTTATGGAGGAAATGTCGAACTCCTGTTTGTTGGGAAGAAGTTGGGCAGCGTGAACTCGCACATAAAAATGTAGTAAAAGCTACCAATGAACGGATAAATCAGATCCGTGCCCATCTGAAGGCGGCTCAAGACCGTCAGAAATCATACGCTGATAAGCGTAGAAGGCCAATTGAATTCCAGGTGGGAGATTTTGTGTTGTTAAAAGTCTCACCGTGGAAAGGTGTTATACGTTTTCGTAAGCAAGGAAAGTTAAGTCCACGCTTTATTGGACCATTTAAAATCATAGCTCGTGTTGGTGAAGTTGCTTATCGCTTGGAGCTACCTGAGGAGTTAAGTGGAATTCATAATACGTTCCACGTTTCTTACTTACGAAAATGTTTAGCAGATGAATCTGCATACATACCACTGGAAGATATATAAATTGATAATAATTAAATTATGTAGAAAGGTCAGTGGCAATAATTGACCGAAAAGTCAAGCAACTTAAAAATAAATCATTGAGCCAGGTGATGGTTCAGTGGAAAAATAGAACCGGTTCTGAAGTTACGTGGGAGTCAGAAAATGAAATGAGAAAGTATTATCCTTTCCTTTTTGAGGATTAATCGGTTTCGGGGACGAAACCTTTGTAAGGAGGGGAGATTTGTAACAACCGGTTTTTAATAATGAATGTATTGTGAATAATTGTTAATCAAACGGTTGTGGTTGTTGTGATTTGAAAAATATGTGATATTACGTCATCTACGGCAAGAGCACATTTGGTCGTGCTTGAAATCCACGAGGATTTAGTAACTTTTATTATTGGGGATTGATAGTATGTGAAAAATAATGAACGTGGGCGAAAACCGTGCGTAAAACGGAGTTCGTATGCTCCCGGAATCGCGAAACGAAGTTAAAAATCAAAATGATGATGCTGGTGACGTGGGGCGGTACGCCTGGCGGGACGCACCCAGTTGGGGCGATGCGCCCCATGACTTATGTCGGCAAAAAAGGTTTTTAAAGATCAGATCGCATTTTTGAACTCTGTTTTCTTACCCTTTCGACCTGTTCTGGCTCCAGACGAACAAACCAACATTTCTAAGCCTAAAACCTTCATTTTGAAGGCTTCTAATCATCCAGATCGCGCATAGGATCGTGTTTTCAAGTCCCGATCGTTGTTTAACCATAGAAATCCGTCAGATCAGGTAACGGTTTGTTTTATCCTACTGGTTCAATATTTTGTGGATTAAATCTAGTTTAAATGTATTAGTATGATTATGGGTATTGATTATTGCCTAGTTAATAACTAGGGATTGTTAGAAACGAAGAACTTGTTGTTTTGATGGTTAAATCTTCGTTTTGAAGCCGGGATAATGTCCGGTTGTTATAAAACCCATATCATGGTGTGATAACCAGTAGGAATGGGTAGATTATGGTTTTAAATGAAATATGGATTATGATCCATGGATTAAACGATGATTATGATGAATTGATGTTACCATTATTAATAGTTATGATCTAAAAATAAAAATTGAATAATAAAAGTGATTAAAGATCGTAACTAATATAATGAACATCAGTTATTTGATAAATTGCCTTACAGAGGCATGAGATGTGATTAATTGTGATAATTGACTAAAACTTACTAAATATAGTAAGATAGAGTCAATTATGTGATAAATTGACTTTGAGAAAGTCAAACCAGTCAAGTGCGTTGAACTGGATTATATGTGTTATATGTATTGAGTATAGTTGTATATGTGTGAATATGCAACTAGGTATTGACGGTGAAAGTCAAGGGATAAGCCACAGAAGTGGAAAAGAGGTTGTAGGAAGTGAACAACCGCTTGAACCAGGTAAGTTACCCAACTTACTGTAACATTACATATAAGTAGTAGAAAGAGTCTACTTGCGTATTTGATATATGTGAATAATGTTAAATATGTGATTGAAACTATGGGATGAGAAATCCTTTAGTTTTTGTTTGTTAAGTTCCAATGGGAAACGTATATGCAATATATTTGCGTTAGAATAGCTGGATGACCCGGTGATTGATTAATATGATTTGGTGTTTATAAAATAATGGGGCATAACTTGATTAATGAACCTAATGGAATTATAAGACCTTTGAGAAGGCATTATTAGTTTCAAACGAATGTTATGCTTGTGTGGTGTGCATAATATAAATGCATTAAAATTTAGCCGGATGAGCCGGTGAAATTGATTTAATTGTTGAACCACAAATGTGTGGCTAACCGGTTAATCCGGGAACTAAATTGTTGAACCACAAATGTGTGGCTAACCGGTTAATCCGGGAACTAAATTGTTGAACCACAAATGTGTGGCTAACCGGTTAATCCGGGAACTAAATTGTTGAACCACAAATGTGTGGCTAACCGGTTAATCCGGGAACTGAATTAAATATGACTCCACAATGGTGGATAGCCAGAGGTGCTGGCAATTGTCTAGATGGAAGTACCGGTGGGTGAACATCTTAGACTTGATAAATATGACTCCACAATGGTGGATAGCCAGAGGTGCTGGCAATTGTCTAGATGGAAGTACCGGTGGGTGAACATCTTAGACTTGATAAATATGACTCCACAATGGTGGATAGCCAGAGGTGCTGGCAATTGTCTAGATGGAAGTACCGGTGGGTGAACATCTTAGACTTGATAAATATGACTCCACAATGGTGGATAGCCAGAGGTGCTGGCAATTGTCTTAGATGGAAGTACCGTGGGTGAACATCTTAAGACTTAATATATGTATGATACCACAAATGTGTGGATAACCTGTTAATCCGGAAGTTAAATTGTTGAAAACACAGATGTGTGGGTAATTGGTTAAGCCAATAAAATATATGTATATTTGGTGTTTTAAATTTAGCCAGAGGTGCTGGTGGCAGAGTTGAATTAGATAATATATTCATATTGTGAACATGTCCCACTAAGGGAAATAAATGCACCATATGTGTTGGGTGCAAGTTGATGTTTGAATATGATATATTATTATCTAAACATGATTAACATCCATATGACATGTATGTGGATGGGTTTAAATAAGTTTTTTGGGAATTTTGGGAGGGGTTACTTACTTAGTTCATATGAACTAATTGTGACTTATATGTGATGTTACAGGTCAAAGATAGATATGCATTGGGCCATCAGTTCGGGCACGTTGTGAAGCAGAACCAAACATTATGTAAATCTTTGGTGGTAATAAACTTAAACACACTAGTTTTATAAATCAAAAATGTAAATGATTGAAATTAAGTGTGTTTAACTCATGAAATGTTATTTTCACGCTTCCAAACATGATTTTTGAGAAAGTTTAATCTGGGACCTAAAAATGGGACACGTGTAATCGTGTGCAAAGTTAGGGTGTTACACTGATTGACTGATTCAGTTGTGTTTTTTTTACTAAAACAAACAGTTCCGACCTATAACTAAATTCAAAGATAGTCTTTCGTTAAATTATTAAAAGACTATAAAACTTAAGTGTGCAAGTTGTTAGGATGTACCCAAAGTGTGTGTGTGTGTGATAACAACATACTTACATCTCGTCTTGCTTAATTATCTAAAGGATATTCATGATTATTTACCATTTTCTCTCTATTGTCATGCTTAATTGTCTTACGTAACTACTAAGTGCACGTCATTTCTAAAGATAAGTATCCACGATAAGGTTGAGTAATATAATAGTTATAATCATATAAAACACATAAACTAACTTATAGCAAGTATTCAAATCAAAAGTTATTGAAATATAGTATTGGTTATCCTATTTGTAATTATTTTTTTCCCCACTTGCATTTAACATATGTGGGAGACAATAAAGGAGTGTTTATGAGAAGATAGAAAAAATAATGGTTTTATAACTCCACAGAATAGCATTAAAAATAATGGTTTTATAACTCCACAGAATAGCATTTCTTTGTTTTGTTGCAAAATACAAGTCTACTAGAGGTAATAGTCAATCAGAGGTGGGCAAAAAAAAAAGGGAACCAGTCAAAACCCGAAACTAAAACAGGGTATTGACTTTGTTGACCGGAACCAATTCCAAAAAAACCCGATTTCCCCACCTCTATAGTCAATAACTTCGGAAAGGAAAGGCTGATTTAGGGGTTTTGCATTGGGCTACATCTTATATTACTTAAGGCCCAATTATGCATAAGGGTTTCATCTCAAAATCCAGTTTGGTGGCTCGTTTTTACGGTTGGATATACAATTATACATGGACCATGTTGGGCTCATGACAGGTCATCATATAATCAGATATAAAACCACCAACCTACCCTTTACGTAAAGCGTAATTAGTCTGAATAATGTTCCTTAAATTTAGGCAAGGGAGGGACCGTTAATAATTTTGGCAATTTATTACTATGTAATTTTCTATCATGAAAGCTTACTTTCCTCACATTCAAGTGAAAGACTATCCAAGACATTATTGATATAAATGCATCAAGCCAGCTCAAAAACTACTTGGAATCGGATCGATAAAATGTTTGAAGGAGTTGAGCTTAAACAAGCCGGACCCATAAATATGGTTTTTTAGTTATATTGACCCATAAATATGGTTTTTTAGTTATAAAACCCAATTTCACACATCAAGCTCGAGCTGTTTCTCTAACCTAAGCGAACTTTTTATTTATTTTATTACGTGTATATTTATATAATTAATTATTTTTATATATAAAATTATGATGAATATAAAATCATATATTTTCTGTTAATTTTGAAAAGTATAATTATAATTAAACAATGTAGCCCGAGTTTGAAAATTTTCTAAAGAGTCAAGCTCGAGCTTCGGAAATAAAGATCTTGGCAAACGGAGCTCGAACTCAAGCAATATTTAGTCAAAATGAGCCGAGCTTAAGTTTTAACAAACTTTGATTAGTTCTAATAAAACGTGTTGCAATAGGAAATTACACATTTATATATGGTTACTAACTTAAATTTATATGTTCACTGATATTTCAAAACAGTAGAGGGGAGGGGGATAAGCCTGATGAGACAGACTATTCTCAAATAGATATTCAACTACTGAATATTTTTTTCCTTTTTTTTTTTTTTAATAAATATGTACTGCTAAACATGAAACAAAAGATATAAAAACAGAAAGACATACAAATTACAATAATTCTCAAATATATATTCATCTTGACCCACATTTTGTATAACTGTTATACATCGATCTCAACTCATTTTATGTCATAATTATATCTATTTCAACCAAAATTACAATAATTTTTACTCAAATTTAACAATTTATTCTGTTATGTGTCAATATTGTCAGGTACAAATAACACACAAGTGGGGTTAATGCCTCATACCCACACAACATCTAGAAGCTTATGAACTTTTTTAAACAATAAATATACATTCATTTATTTTGCTTCTAAATTCACCTCACCCAAAAATTTAAAACATGCAGTGTCTTTTAGGACCAAGATAGATATATAGATACCTTAACGACATAAATGTCTTTCGGTTATTAACTGCTGGTTTGCCGTTATAAAACTAAAATATTGCAAATGGTACGTCGATCAGGACTTCATTCATTCAGTAGGCCATCAATTAATCAAGAGAGATTTGCACGATAAAGGGTAGACTTTTTTTTAGCAGTTCAGTTCAGTACAATGATACTTAAGATGTGATTTTAACCCTTTATCTCATATTTGACACTCTAGGGTGTATGCCCAAGCACATGGGAGGCCCTAGGGAGGGGCAAACCCGACCTCCGTCCAGGGCCCATTTATTGCAAGGGCACAAAAATTTTAAAAATCCATGTTAAGTTACATACATTTACTTATATCTCCAAATACAAAACCGAAAAAGCACAAGTTTATAATTCATTAAGAGCATTTTTTTCTCAGTACGTCCAGAGCACTTGAATTCTCAGGACCGCCCCTGCCCAAGCACCTCAAACCCATCTCAGAAGAAACCTCACAATTGGATAAACTATCTTAACTTGTCTCAACAAATATGACTTAGGGGCCGTTTGGTTGGGTCTGGAATGATTAAATGCTGAATGATTAAAATGTCTGAATGATTAAGAGGGTCTGAATGGTTAAGTGATAGTGTTTGGTTCATACATCTCAATAAAAACAAAACAAAAAATTGAAAACCCTCATTTCACAAATTCAGACCGTCCATCATCGTCAACCCTGCCTCCCGTCGTCTACCCCGCCGCCCATCGCAGTCAGGGACCTCGTCCTCCTCCGCCTTCCGTCTTCGAACTCACCACCAGCATCGCCATTGACCGTCTTGGTGTCAATCGAAGTCGATCTTGGTCTCAACCGAAGTCGTCGACCCCTGTTGCGATCATGAACGACGGTGGGATAGGAGGAATACGGCGGTGGAAGAGGGGAGGGTGGGAGACGACGGGAAGGGGAGTGTGGGAGGCGATGGTAATTTCTATTCAGACTTGGTTCCATGTCTGAATGATTCAGAGTCTCATTCAGACATTTTTTTTCGTTCAAACGTGCGAAACAAACGGTCTGAATCTGAATGGTTCAGATTCAGACACATTCAAACCAATTCAGATGCTATCAAACAGCCCCTTAACCCAGATTTGAACCCAAGACATCATATAAGGAAGTCAAAGGGTAACAACTATTAGGGTATAACCTCTTGGTTTGAGTAGACAGCTAATTAACCCCATTTATGATACAGAAAAAAGCATTATTTTTACCATAAACTTTGATCTTTTTAAACCAGTAAAAGCACATTATGCTGGTTATTGAACCAACGAAAGCATGATAATTGATAGTGGCCATAAAAGCAAATTGCACCGGCTAGTGTTATTCGTTAGTATACATATATCTAGAGAGAGAGAAAAAAAACTATTTCCACAAGGTCCGTTATTTGCTGCTCATAACTTCATAAGAGTGGTGATTTATTCCAGACAGAAAAAATTATTTCCACTAGGCCCGATTTGTCAATTGTGAGGATGCGAATTTTGTAAATAAAAGTATCTAATATAATTATATTTATTTTTTTTAACATCTAAAAATATTATTACCAGCTAGTTAATTGCTAGAAGATCACAAGACCTCAAAATGATCCGAGGGAACGGTTGAAATCTCGTCTTAAGTGTCGTTGTACCAAGCCGTTCAAAAATATATATATATTTATGATTATGTGTTTTACAACTCTAGCCGGCCACTGCAATTTACACCAATCTACAGGTGAAACCTGAATGTGGTTTCTTGTTGAAACCTTGAAATCATGACAACAATTAATGTACCAATTTGGTCAACTGTCACTCACACTTATTACTTTCTCAACAGTCTAATAAGTGCATCATTGCACTTCAACTCAACATCTAAAGAAATGACACAATGCACAGTTACACACACATCATTTTAAATGCTTCAATGCATGTAATGTTACAACCAGTTACGGAGCTTGAAAGCCTTAGGGGGCGGAAAACTACAGCACCCAAAATACATGTTAATATTCTGAAACAAAAGGAGATAAAACCAATATTTTTAAATAAAAATAACATTTCTCCCGCCCTAAAGAAGTTTCGTCCTTGATTTACAACTCACACAACATAATCTATATATTTTACCAACAACCGGTTTATTATGGCATTTTCTAATAATTAACATGACTTGAATAAATTACCAGTTGCAAGTCTACTAAATTACGAAAATTATCCTTGTAAAATAAGTATAATTATCGGCTGAAAGCATTATTAAGTACATTAGCAGACCATCAATCTAATTAAGTACGTTATTATTCATCTTTAACCCTATGTTACATTGAGAAATAGATCAAAAGCTAATAAAGAGGGTGAAATATGACTTATTTCAATGTTTATGGTGCTGAGTGTAAATATAGTCCAAATGAGCATCTGCAAGAAGCCTCCTCTTCAAGCAATCTTCATCTCCACTTCCACAGTCCTCCAACCCCATAACATCCTGTAATTTGTACTTAATTAAAATATTTTATTTTATTTTTTACACAATAAATTTTATTAACTTTTTAAATTATGTTTGAACGAAAACAAACCACTTTTGAAGAAACAAATATCTATGCCACTGGAAAAAATATACATCACATGGAAAAAAAATACAATAAAACATTGATTTTTCACAAATTTATAAATAAAAATAAAAACTGTATGAATTTAATATTTTTTTACCTCATCTTTCGTGAAGTATATATAAAAATAATAAACAAATTAAACTGATTGTACGTGACTAGCTTTACGGTACAAAATTATATATAAAAAAAAAACATATAAACAAAATAGCTTGATGATTTTATATACATAACCTACACATTTGTGTAAAAAATAAATATATATATATATATATATTTATAAATATGCTTACAAAAAATTGTGTGTTTTTGAACTTTACGAAACAACACAAACTACTAATTATCTCCCATTGATGGGCGAATCTTTTAATTAAAAAAATAAGTACGGAAAATAACTTACTTTGAACCGGTCGCCGGTTTCTGGGTTACCAACAGAACTTTCACCGGCGGCGTTAATAGATTCATCGACTTTAATGGTGTTTTCACCTGCAAATTTATTCAAAAGTTTAAATTTTGTATTAATAATTGTTGAGAGATTGATGAAGATAGAGAGATGATTACTTTGTTCGATGTGCAAGAACCGGGCGGAAGCATCTGAGAAGATGATAATGGAAAGAAGGAAGATAAAAGGAACACCACAACGGGAGCTGTGCTTCATTGTTTCACCTTTGGGTGGTGTTGTGTGTGTGAGAGAGAGTGTTTGTGTGTGTGGGGGTGTTTGGTACTTATACATACATATAGATGAATGTAACCAAGGGGCTTCTAGCCTAACAGGCTACCGGTATTGTAATGAATGGGAGAAATTGCACCTCACTGAGATCAGGGGTTCAAACCTGAGCAGGGGAGAGAGTTTACGAATTTTTCTGATTTTCGTTTATTTGGTGGGTGAATGAGTGACGACTGGGTCTGTCCTTGTATGTGTGCCAGTTTATATATATATGTGTTGTTGGGAGTTGGAATCGAGTGGGGGTAATTTTAATTTATTTAAATCTTTTATGCATGCAGTTGCTTGACAACGCACTGATATTTTGACTTAGATTGACTCGAAATAAAATATATTTTTTTGTCAATAAATCTATCAGTTTCTTTTTTTTTTGAACGGCAGCAATTTTATTAAAACATCAAAAAACAAGGAGCTAGCAAGGTGCTAAAGCCCATACACCCAAGAACACACAAAAATAACAATACAATCACCAAACCTTGAACTACAAGAATAAACCAACTGGACACTTAAAAATTAAAAGTGTTCCATTGATCCCTTGACATTGATCCCCATCTTGTGCGATTGTTGATCCAAAAATAAGAGAGGGCTTTAATCTCCTCCATTAGGCTATGATAGGAGCATCTCCTGTTACAGAAAAGTGCATCATTCCTTGCTTTCCACATACACCAAAAAGCCGTTAACACAATGGCATGGATTGCATCTTTTTTCCGGGCATTAGCATTAAGAAGGCGATGAAAATGCAAAAGATCTTTGACCGAGAATGCATAAATGGGCTGCTGCAATCGACACCAACTATCTATCATTTTCTAGTCTAAACTAATGTAAGATTACATCTTTGGTTACGTTTCAACTTATATAACCTTTTTATTTAAAATGTTAAAGTTATCATACATATGCTAATTATTTACACCCTTTAAAGTTAGTACATATGGTTATCGTGTCCACAGTAATGGCATATCAGTAAAAACTTGAACTACGATAACCTCTCTCATCGGTTCACTTTATGTTGTTTGGTTTCATCAATTTTTCAATGTTCTTTTAAAGTTTTTTTTTTTATTAATTAGCAGAGAGATCAGTTTGTGTTTCTAGTATCGTTTTAGTTTTCATTTGAATTGGGTTTTGGGACTGAAACTAAATAGGCGATTGTTGATTGAAAATATGGGATTAGTTGTTACCACTTGATAAAGGTTAAAATAATAGTTGGGTTGATTAGGATGTGAGGGTTGTTTGGGATGCTTAGTACATTGGTTTCATTTTGACACAGCTAATAATTAAAATATATTATTTGAGTTGTTAGATCAGTAAACTAGAGGGAATTTGAACTTTAAAGCTTTTAAGTTGTTTGTAAAGAATTGAAAATTTTTTGTATCTAAAAAAGTTTGCAAATGATTTATTTATAGCCTAATAAACTTGCCATCTAAAAACCAATTAATGAATCTTTCAAATTTGCAACTTTTCAATTCGTTTCCAAGACATGCAACAAACCAAAAAGTCAAGAACACCATTTTGTTTAATTTTTAGGGCTCTTTTATTTAGACACCCCACTTTTTTATTTTAACACTCATGCGGTTCAAGACTGGCCGTACTGGCCAGTACGGCCCGTATTGAGTACAGACAAACATTCCAGGGAATTCATTGGAATCAGTGAAACATTCTGTTGGACGGGCCGTACTGATCAGTACGGCCCGTCTTGGCCCAAGCTTATTTTTCCAAGCCATTTTGGGGGTCAACCAGTTTTGCTAACTTGATACGGCCCGTACTGGTCAGTACGGGCCGTCTTGAATTAATTTATGTTATTTAAACTTAATTTACGTATTTAAATAATTTTTAACGATATACGTTTAATACGTGAATTATTTGAACGATATGAGTTATTTATTTTATTTAAACTTAATTTACGTATTTAAATTTAATTTTTAACGATATACGTTTATTATGTAAGTTATTTGAACGATATGCGCCTATTATGTTAATTAAACGTCATAATGTCGTTTTAACTAAATATTTCATTTTATAATTAGTTTGTTTACGTTAATTTAAATAATTTAAATGATATAAAGTTTCTCGCACAAATATTAAACAACACAAACAGAAACAATACAAATGCAGAAAGAAACATACGTATATACACTATAGGGTTTTATATACAAGGAAACAAAATACAAAAATACAAAAGTAACTACTATCCGGATGGTCCAGCGTCCGATCCGTCGTCTGCGTAGACGCGTGACTCCGGGAACGGTGGAAGCTGTGACCCGTCCCGTCGCGCATGCTCTGACGCGACCGTCCACTGGACCATATCCTCATAACGATCGAGTTGTCGCTCGACGCGTGCCTCCCAGGCGGCCCGACGACGATCGGACTCAGCCATCTGCTGAGTCGTCTCGTCGCACCGGGCGGCAATCTGGTGCAACAACGCCTCGAGTGGCTCGGTCAGGCGCACCACACGGTAAACGTGCGGTAGATGCTACGGAGGCTCCTCCTCGCGCGGCGGTGACTGGACCGGCTCTTCCCGAATCGGCTCGAGCTTCGGCATCGGGCCACCGTCCTGCTGCTGCTGGTCCGGCACGACGATGACCTGGGCTGGCTGAAACAGTTGACCGTCCTGCCCTATAAACCGCAATCCCAGACCCGGGGATGTCGGCGGCAAGTTTCATGCTGATGATCGTCCGACAATCGAGCTTACGAGGCTCGATCGCCGGCAGATCATCAAGCATGTCAACCATGCCTCTGCTGCGGGCGATGTGGGTGACAAAGGCGCCACCCCACAATGTATCGCGCTTCTGTCGGTGGTAGAAGGAGGCGTAGTACAACGCAAAACACCGTGCCAGGTTGCATGGCCTGCCAGCAAGGAGTGAGTGCAGATAAAACAGATCTGTCGTCGTCACCCACTCCTGGCTCTGACCGCGACCTGAGATGGTCGTCACGATGCAGTGGTGGATGTAACGGATCAGAGGATATCTGATCATCGTAGCCCGTACTCGGTGGCCGGTAAACGGCGTATCAGATATATGGGCCCACCAGGCCCTCATAACCCCTCCTCCCCCTACGTCAACCCCTGTGTGAAGTCCTCACGAACGGTCTCCGGCTCGTAGTAGATGCCTAAGTGCACGGCGAACCGCTCGATCGACATCTCGAACTGTTGTCCGCCTAAGGAGAACTGGATATCCGGAAGCTCCTCGTCATCCGTACAGGTCAAGACGTCCCGTCTTAATTGTCAACTGATTCAAATTTGAATGACCAAGACGGGCCGCCGTACTGGCCAAGACGGCCCGTCTTGTTCTTATTTCGAAAACTTAAAATCGATTTAAACAGGTCCTATTTCGATCAAAATCCTAATCTAAACATATATTCATGATCTACGAAGGAAAACACATACCTGGTATCGAAAGTTTAAAGCTTCAAGACGGGGTGTATAGACCAAGACGAGAGAGTTTGGGTGTATGTGTGTGTAAAAAAAGTGAAAATGACGTCTGGAGTTTGAATTTAATATAGAACAGTACAGGCCGTACTGTTCTAACTTAAAATTTTTTAAAAAAAATTCATTTATATTACATTTTATTAAAGAATTTGCTTTTTACATTTACACGAATATGTAGTCGACCAACTTATTTTCATCTATAAATCTTTGATATTCTTGCAGCCTGTCATGATATACGAACTCTCAGTCGGATGCGGCATCATTTCGGTAACGTTTTCAAATAGGATTTACCGTTGACATTGGATAATATCCTTGTAAGGTAACATTAATGAAATGGACACCAAGATGAACTACTGATACGAACTTCGTTGTATAACCCTATCAGTTGAAACGGAAAACCGATTTTCTTACTACCTGACCGTCTAAGGATTGCGATGCTATTGTGTTCGCCACCACGGTCACACATGAGCCAGACTTTGATTACACTGCCTGTTGACTTTAATTTCTTCGTTTTTCTTTTGACTACAATGTAACCATTGTCTAGTGCTCTACTTTTCACCCACCCTACCAGCGCTTCCTCAGAAATAAACTCCTGACATATAAAAACAATAATAAATACCGTAAATGGATAGCGATAATATACAATCATCAACATTTATGTTTCATTTAAGTTACCTCTTTGGTTTCCCAGTTAACGTTTGAAGCCGCCGGCTTTTCTTCATAACCCTCTTCCGGGTTACTTTGTTTACTGTCGTCATACACGAACACATACGATAACTGTCAAAACCGACATCAGCGTTAGGTTCAGCATTCAGATCTATCGTGCCGTTTGAATACTCAACAGGAGGCTCTTCGTTCAAATCTGGCACGGAATAGTTGAAAAAACTCTCATCCCAGAACGACATCGTTACAGATATGAATTATCTTGAAATATATTCGAATTCGAAAGTTACGCGTTCGTTTGAAACGATTCAAGCTTATATACAAATTTGAAAATGTTCAATACGGCCCGTACTGGGTCAAATCAGTGTCTTTTGGTCAGAATTGAAAAAGCAAGACGGGCCGTACTGGCCAGTACTGGCCGTCTTGCTGTCAAATCATTGTACTATGTTGCATGGAATGTCTGTACGATGAATGAGACGGGCCGTCCTGGCCAGTACGGCCCGTCTTGATCCCAATTATTGGCACAGGTTTTCAGAGGGAATGTTTGACCAAGTACTGAGACGGGCCGTCTCAGGGGTGTATTTTTAAAAAAAGTGGGTGTAAGAATAACACTACCCAATTTTTAACGGGTGTTGTTATTCTCACACCCACTTTTTTTAAAAATACACCCCTGAGACGGCCCGTAATGGCCATTACGGCCCGTCTCAGGCCTCGATCAAACATTCGCTCCTGACAACCTGTGCCAATGATTGCGAGCAAGACGGGCTGTACTCGCCAGGACGGGCCGTCTCATTCATCGTACAGACATTCCCTGTAACCTGGTACAATAATTTGACTGCAAGACGGCCCGTAATGGGCAGTACGACCCGTCTTGTTTTTCAATTCTGACAAAAGGACACTGATTTGACCCAGTACGGGCCGTAAAGGCCATTACGGGCCGTCTTGAACATTTTCAAATTGGTATATAAGCATGAATCGTTTCAAACGAACGTGTAAATTTCGAATTCAAATATATTTCACGATAATTCATATCTGTAACGATGTCGTTTTGGGACGGGAGTTTTTTCAACTATTCCGTGCCAGATTTGAACGAAGAGCCTCCTGTCGAGTATTCATACGGCGCGATAGATCTGAATGCTGAACCTAACGCTGATGTCGGTTTTGACAGTCAAGCATCGTATGGGTTCGTGTATGATGACTGTAAACAAACTTACACGGAGGAGGGTTATGAAGAAAAAGCCGGGGGCTTCAAACGTTAACTGGGAAACCCAAGAGGTAACTTAAATGAAACATAAATGTTAATAATTGTATATTATCGCTATCCATTTAAGGTATATTATTATTGTTTTTATATGTCAGGAGTTTATGACTGAGGAAGCGCTGGTAGGGTGGGTGAAAAGTAGAGCAGTAGACAATGGTTACATTGTAGTCAAAAGAAGAACGAAGAAATCAAAGACAACAGGCAGTGTAATCAAAGTTTGGCTCATGTGTGACCGTGGTGGCGAGCACAATAGCATCGCAATCCTTAGACGGTCAGACAGCAAGAAAATCGGTTGTCCGTTTCAACTGGTAGGGTTATACAACGAAGTTCGTGAATCCTGGAAATTACAGGTGATTAACGACAATCACAATCACGAACCTGCTCAGAATCTAGAGGGTCATCCATATGTTAGAAGATTCACGCAGGAGGAAGAAGATCTGGTTGAGAATCTGACCGAGCGACACATGGATCCTCGTAACATACTTTCGAGCATAAAGAAACATAACCCTGCAAATGTATCCGTATACAATTTACAGCAGAAGCTAAAAAACAAGAAGAAATTCGGTGATACTCCGATGCAGGTCCTGGAAAACGTGCTTCACAGTCAGCGGTACGTTTACTATACCCGGGAGGATCCTGAAACAAACGTCGTGGAAGACATTTTCTTCTGTCATCCAAAATCGTATTGCTGGTGGCATGCATTTCCGCACGTACTGATGATGGACGCGACGTACAAAACGAACCAGTACAGGCTTCCATTTATTCAAATTGTTGGCGTGACTTCCACACACCAAACGTTTAGTATTGCTCACGCATTCGTAAGCAAAGAGCGTGAGGAGAACTACGTCTGGGTCTTGGAAATGGCTAAGTGTCACACCCCCAATTTCAACTAACGGAATCATACCGTTTGGGAACGTGACAAACCAGGATCTCAGATCATTAGACATAGCGAAGACCTCTATATGAATTTCAAAACATACGTTGGTCTTTAAAAACATAATAATCAGAGTTTACAAAAAGTTGCGGAAGCGTTTCAAATCAAAACCAATAAACTGTTGATAAGTAAGACATTACAAATCAAAATACTGAAATATTCAAATTCAAATGTTCAAAGTTTATAATGCATGAGACTCTATCTTCCTAGTCCATGCCAGCTGTTACGCGCGCCTTAGCGTCCTGAGAAAACATGCAAATCAAGTCAACACAATGGTTGGTGCATAACACAGGTTTTAAATAATCACAGTGTTCAAAACATCAGTTTGAATAATAAGTTGTAGATAACATAATCACAAATGCACAGTCATGATAGCTAGTCATATAAACTATTTACATACGTGTTCGACACCGAAGCTGACTAGTTGCCATGCTATAGCATGTTTTCGCCTTGCCACTATTGTCTATCACAACAATAGTAAAATTGTGTTTGGTCAGTCAAACACCTGCGTAGATCCCATCTACCAGGTGAGGTTTGTCAAACCTAATAGATCTATTTCCAACTACCACGCTTTGCATTACAGCAAACTAAACGGTTCGAGGTGTGTAAGGACTTTCAAGTTGATATATTGTCACATAATGTAAACAGATAACTCATGCAAGTGATATGTATCTAAAAGTAGTTTGTTGCACATGTTTTCTCCCCCAAAACAGTTTAAATAAGAAAGGGGCCGTGTACGCACCTTTGATAATAGTAGAATGATCAAATACGTGTGAACTTGCGTAGAAATCCTCTACGAAGAATCTGTGATTTAAACAATAACCTATTGTTATTCGAATAATCGTTTTGTGCTTAAAATCACATACGTATCAACATACGTATGTTAAAGTGTGAGAATTAGGCATACGGAAGTACGCGTGCTTTTGAAATCGTTTAAATAAAATCACATTTGATTTTATTTAATTAAACGTAGTTATACGCGATTTCGTGTTCGGACTAAAATATGAATTTTATCATTTCAACACCTTCGTATTCTCGTTACGGTTCCAACGCAACTTGAACGGATTAAAACGGAGTTCGTATGCGAAAGTTATGCTAAAAATACTAAAATTGATTTAAAACCTAAAAATATGGTTGGGCCGGGACTCGAACCCGCGACCCTCAACACCAAACACACCGCGTCTACCATCTCAGCCCGCTAGGGTTTCGCGATGGTTATCAGAATTAAATTGCTTTAACTCCACCCTCTAACTGATTTTCCTTTGCAACTATAGCCGAAGCTTTCAACTTCCAATTGGTCTCAAATTCGATTCTGATCAACTCCTAAACTATGGGGTTATTATTCCTTGACTCTAGGCGCATCATATCAACAATTTAATTTAGAAAATTTTGATAAAATACCACGATTTTAAGGCTCCAACAGTGTCGAACCTTGATCCCATTCTCATCACTTCGAATTCATTCAATCCGATTGTATTTAACTTAAAATCCATATGGTTTTCATTAAACCAACAATTTCGAACCTGCCAGATTGATTAATTTCAATAATTAAACACCTCTAAATCAAAAATCCCAAATCCGTCCTAGTCCAAGAACCCTAGATTCAAAATCATACAATTCGTAGTTCTAAACTGAAATTAACATGCCAAATAGTGTAATCGAAGTCTTCTGAAACTTACCATGTAACTTAATTTGATTATCAAACTTATTTGAACCGAAACCCCCAAAACCTTTTTGCATCATGAACCCTAGAATCGAAGTCTATCAATTCGGTTCTATAATTTACAATTGGTATGGGATTAACTTTAGTCGGCTATTTATGAAACTACCCACAAGATCTAATTCGACTATTACATTGTTTAGACAAGAAATCCCCAAACCCGTTTCTTATAAGAACCCTAGTTGCTAGAACTTGATCAATTCGATGATGTTAAACGAATTACAGTTAGGGATAATCTTAGTCGATTGTTTTAGAAGGTTTAGGATGAATCACTAACCTGTTTTGATAACGAATTGAAGGAGATCGACTTTTAGATTGATTTCGGTCACTCCACGATCGGGTTCTTCAATCTGGAACACTTGATATCAAATTGCTGTATGAAATATGCTCTGAGTGTGCCGATTGTGATGTAGAAGTGTTCAATTGCGAATATCCTAATCGAATTTATCTGATTTGAGTCATAATTGCTACGGTTACAACCTCTAGTCTTCAATCCATGATTAATTCGAGGTTGTAGGAACTTAAAACGCCCAATTGATGTTAATAATCATCAGTACACTTAAATGAGAGGTTTAATCTAATAAATTTCAACCGTTACATAAAGAATTCGAATAAGTCTTGATCATCTCAATCGTATTTTGACTTATAAAGTCAAAATTGGGTTTTTAATCTCAATTACAAGTCTAAACTTTGTACTTAAAGTGTATTGAGACTGATTCCTACTATTTCTAATCCCTTAGGTTCTATTTAGTTCAATAACACAATGATTCGGTTAATAAAATTGAGCCAAAAGTCTCTAATTTTCACTAATTGAGTCCTTTAACTCCTTGTTGGGCTAATTTAACCAAATTGGGCTTCTCAAATACAATTGGGCCTCACTGGGCCTTCTTGGGCCTACCTTGGCCTTCCCTGGGCCTACCTTGTTTACATTGGGCCTTACTTGAATTTATTGGGCCTTATTGGGCTTCTCTTGGCTTTGTGGGCCTACATTGGCAATGTTGGGCCTACATAGACTTCGTTGGGCCTAATTGATCTTGTTGAGTCTTCCTTGACCTTACTGGATCTTCTTTGGCTTTACTGGGCCTTCATTGGTCTTGTTGGGCCTTCATTGGCCTTGTTGGGCCTGTTGGACCTTCATTGGTCTTATTGGGCCTTCGGAGGTTAACAAGGTTAACTTGAAAAGTCGGATTGTCACATCATCCCCTTGTTGAAGGAATTTTCGTCCCGAAAATTTGCAAGTGTTAAGAGTAGTTAGGAAACTACTTACGAGTTTAAATCGTACGTGTTAGTGTGATTTGATCATTCTGTGTGCTTGTGTGTACTCACACACAAAGTCTAATGCTTGCAACATCACAACTCAATTGTGATCGTTCAATGTAACTGTTTTGCGTGTACCCTAGTTAGTTCACCTAACTGTGACTGTTTGTGTTTGATCATATTGTGTTGTGTAACCTCACACATAGTGAGTGTCTGAAACTATTTGTACTATGCAACCCCGCACATAGCAAAAATGTATGTACTATGCAACCCCGCACATAGCAGAATGTGTGTAACCAATCATGTATGTACTACCATAACATGTAACATATGAAATGTAGCACATAAAACATATAAAATGTAATGTAGCACAAATATTTGTAACAAAATCAATTGAATAAATAAAACGTTTGTGCTTACAGTTTGAAATTTGCAGTGTTGATGTGCGAAAGCATCACGTCATCCCCTTGTTGAAGGAAATTTCGTCCCGAAATTTAACGTGCGCTCTCAGTGTTAGCAGTAACTGTCTTGAATAAATGAGGATATTTCTTCATCATTTGGTCTTCCCGTTCCCATGTGAATTCAGGACCCCGTCTTGAATTCCATCGGACTTTGACTATCGGAATCTTGCTTTGCTTCAGTTGTTTGACCTCTCGGTCCATGATCTCTGCTGGTTCTTCAATGAATCGCAGTTGTTCATCTACTTGTATTTCTTCCAACGGTACAATCAATGTCTCGTCAGAAAGACATTTCTTTAAGTTTGATACATGAAAAACATCATGAACTCCACTGAGTTCTTCCGGTAGTTTGAGTTGGTACGCAACCGGACCAATCCTTTTCAAAATCTCAAAAGGTCCTACGTAGCGTGGACTAAGCTTGCCGCGCTTGCCGAATCGTATCACACCTTTCCAAGGTGATACTTTTAGAAGAACTCGGTCTCCTACTTGAAATTCCAACGGCTTGCGACGTTTGTCTGCATAACTCTTCTGTCGATCCCGAGCCGCTGCCATACGGTTCCGGATTTGAACTATCTTCTCTGTCGTTTCGTGCACCAGTTCAGGACCTGTTATCTGACTGTCACCAATTTCAGCCCAGCAAACTGGTGAACGACATTTGCGACCATACAACGCTTCAAACGGTGCTGCTTGAATACTTGTATGATAACTATTATTGTAAGAGAATTCCACCAACGGTAAATGATTCTCCCAGCTGTCACCAAAGTCAATTACACAAGCTCGTAACATATCCTCGAGCGTTTGAATCGTACGTTCACTTTGACCGTCGGTTTGTGGGTGATAAGCGGTACTCATATCCAAGCGAGTCCCCAATGACTTATGAAGAGATTTCCAAAAATTAGAAGTAAACCGGGCATCCCGATCTGATATGATAGATATTGGCACACCATGCCGTGCTACTACCTCTTTGATGTAAATGCGAGTCAGTTTCTCCATCTTATCAGTTTCCTTTATTGCTAAGAAGTGTGCAGATTTCGTTAATCGATCGACAATTACCCATATCGTATCACAACCACTTGGTGTACGAGGTAACTTAGTAATAAAATCCATCGAAATCTGTTCCCATTTCCACATCGGTATCTCTGGTTGTTGTAGTAAACCAGATGGCTTCTGATATTCAACTTTGACTTTCGAGCAAGTCAAACATTTGCTAACATACTTAGCAATATCAGCTTTCATGTGAGGCCACCAATACAGTGCCTTCAAGTCATGGTACATCTTGTCTGATCCCGGATGGACTGAATATCTGGACTTGTGCGCTTCGTCCATCACGAGTTCCCTTAAACCTCCATACAAAGGTATCCACATTCGATCAATGAAATAACGAATTCCATCAGGTTTAACATTCAATTGTTCTTCCATTCCTCGTAAAGATTCCGGTACTAAGTTTTCCGTTTTCAAAGCCTCAATTTGAGCATTGTGTACTTTGTCAGGTAAGTCGGTATGTATCGTCATCATAAGTGCGCGAACCCGTCTTGTTCCCGTTGTATCTTTTCTGCTCAAAGCATCGGCTACGACATTAGCCTTTCCCGGGTGATACTTAATCGCACACTCATAATCGTTCAACAATTCAACCCATCGTCGTTGCCTCATGTTAAGCTCCTTCTGATCAAAGATATGTTGCAAACTCTTATGATCAGTGTAAATAGTACACTTAGTTCCATACAGATAATGCCTCCAAATCTTCAAAGCAAAAACCACTGCTCCTAACTCCAAGTCATGAGTAGTGTAATTCTTTTCGTGTGTTCTTAGTTGTCTGGAAGCATAAGCGATCACTTTATCCCGTTGCATCAACACACATCCCAAACCCTGTCCAGATGCGTCACAATACACCGCAAAGTCTTCCGTTCCTTCCGGTAAGGACAGAATCGGTGCGCTGCAAAGCTTCTGTTTCAATAACTGAAATGCAGCTTCCTGTTTATCAGTCCAGTTATACTTTGTTCCCTTGTGCGTAAGAGCTGTAAGTGGTTGAGCGATCTTTGAGAAACCTTCAATGAATCGTCGATAATAACCCGCCAAACCAAGGAATTGTCGTACCTCAGTAGGGGTCTTTGGCGCTTCCCAATTCTTAATCGCTTCAATCTTCGCTGGATCAACATGTATGCCCTTTTCATTAACTATGTGACCCAAGAACTGTACTTCTCGCATCCAGAAATCACATTTCGAGAACTTAGCATACAGTTGTTCTTGTTTCAATAGCTCTAACAGTAATCGAAGATGTTCAGCGTGTTCCTCCTCAGATTTTGAATAGATGAGAATGTCATCAATGAAAACAATGACAAACTTATCAAGATAAGGTTTACAAACACGATTCATGAGATCCATGAATACAGCTGGAGCGTTTGTCAACCCAAATGGCATGACCAAGAACTCATAATGGCCATAGCGCGTCCTGAATGCTGTCTTTGGAATATCCTCCTCCTGGACTCTTAATTGATGATAACCCGACCTGAGATCAATCTTCGAGTAGTAACTCGAACCTTGCAATTGATCGAACAGATCGTCAATCCTAGGTAACGGATACCGGTTCTTGATAGTAACCTTATTCAATTCCCGGTAATCGATACACATCCGGAAAGTTCCGTCCTTCTTCTTGACAAACAATACTGGAGCTCCCCACGGTGAAAAACTAGGTCGTATGAATCCCTTATCCAACAACTCTTGCAATTGTGTGGATAACTCTTGCATTTCTGACGGTGCAAGTCGATAAGGCGCCCTAGCTATCGGTGCTGCGTCTGGTGTAAGATCGATTCGGAATTCCACCTGTCTCACAGGCGGTAATCCCGGCAAGTCTTCTGGAAATACCTCCGGAAATTCACAAACTATAGGTATATCTTCAAGTTTCTTCTCAGCTACCGGCTTTTCAGTTATAAGTGCTATAACTGCCGTATGACCCTTACGTAGACACTTGTGTGCTTTCATACAAGATATGAGACGCAGTGGCGTACTGATCTTTTCACCTTGTACATAAAGTGTCTCTCCGTTTGTAAGAGGTATACGAACAATCTTTTCATGGCATACTATTTCAGCCTGGTTTTTGGACAACCAGTCCATGCCAATGACTACATCAAAACTGCCTAAGGCAATAGGCATCAAATCAATCTCTAATGCCTGACCCATCAAATCAAGGATACATCCCTTATAAATGTTTTCTACTATAATCAACTTACCATCCGCTAACTCCACAGTATAGAGACTATCTAAGGCAGTGGGACTAACATCTAGTGATTTAGCAAGTGAACTAGATACAAAACTCCGGTCGGCACCAGTGTCAAATAACATAGAGGCATAGTGATTATTTAAGAGGAACGTACCCGTGACAATGTTGGGATCTTCCCGCGCTTGACGTCCTCCAATCACGAACGCCCTGCCTCTAGCACCGTTGTTGTTGTTATTATTGTTGTTGTTGTTGTTGGTGCCATTGCCATTACCGTTTCCATTTCCATTACCATTACCATTGTTGTCCCCGCCTTTCTTAAGTTGTGGGCAATCTTTCTTGAAATGGCCCATCTTGCCGCACTCAAAACAACCCTTCTGCGCATTGTTCTGATTATTATTGTTCTGGTTGTTATGGTTGTTCTGCAGCTCCCCGCGACAATCCTTAGCCGCGTGCCCAATCTTGCCACACCTCTGGCACTTAGCTCTGTCACACTGGTTACCCGCATGATGGTAACCACACTTGTTGCACTTGGGGTGCTTACCAATATAGCCCCCCGATGATGATGATTGCTGACCGCTATTGGAATTATGATAGGACTTGTTTGATTCCTGCTTCCTGTTCTGCTGTTGGTTGTTACCCTTGAAGTTGTTACTGTCCCACTTTCTCTTGTGATCTCCTACTTTGGTAGCAGATGTTCGCTTAGGCAAAGTCCCCTGCAACACTGCCTGATCAGTAAGCTGATGTGCTAGACGAACAGCTTGTTGGATAGTGGTGGGATTTGCTGAAGTCACCAAACCTTGAATCTGAGGCACTAGTCCTCCAATGTACCTTTCAATCCACTTACTGGCTGGAGTAGCCATGTGTGGTAGCAGTCTGGCCAGTTCATGCGATCTGGTCGTGTATTCCTCAATATTTGACCCCTCCATCTTGAGGTGCCAATACTCCTCCTCTAACTTCTGCATTTCACTACGAGGACAATACTCCTCTTGTAGCAAAGTTTTGAAGTTGTTCCAGGTCAACGCATTTGCTTCTCCCAACCCCAGAGTCTGAACATTGGAGTTCCACCAAGTCAGTGCTGGACCCTCTAATGTTCCAGTAGCAAATTTCACCTTGCTATCCTCAGGGCAGTTGCACATTTCAAATACAGACTCCGCCTTTTCAATCCATCGGAGAAGTCCTATGGCTCCCTCCGACCCTTTGAAATTGTGAGGTTTGCAGTCCAAGAACATCTTGAACGTGCAAACTTGTGGGTTAATCACTCCCCCAGCTGGACCCTGTGGCCCTGTGTTGTGTGTCTGAGCATACTGTGCAATAGCCTCTGCGACTCTGTTGTTAATTAGCTCGTTGAGCTCAGCAACAGTCATATGTACGTTTCCCTCAGCCATTAGTTTCCTATTTATAAGAAGTGTTAGCACAAAGTCAAAATCCAATGTAACATGTGTAAGTAAAAACAACAAACACAACATGTAATATAATCAACACAGTTGTTGAAAACAAACAATAATTCTTCCATAAATAGAAACTTTCTTTGAATACAATACTTTTTGAAATGAAATACAAAATTTCAAACTACTAATGTAGGAACACAACCCGTTCCTAATAAGTTTAAACAAAACAGAAATAAAAGAAAAATAATCAGTCGTCCTCAACGGTGGATTCAGGATCGGACTCAGCAACTGGTGCTGGTTCCTCCTCCTCATCCTCATCCTCATCCTGTTCCTCATTCTCAACTACCACTAAATCCTCCAAAGCTTCAATCCTGCCCTCCAAGATCTCGACTCGGTTCTCTGACTCCTCTAGACGACCAATCATGTTCACCATCTCATCCCGCATGTCATGAACTAGATGGGCAAGTTCATCCTGCCTCTCAATGGCATCCCATAACTCCTGGGATCTCTGTATGAGCTTATCTTCTGTCTCATCCAAGTCCTCGCGCAACTTGGCGATCTCCTCCGCGTCCGTCCTTCGCCTCTTAGGCTCAGGAGCATCTAGTGCTGGTGGTGGATGTGTAGATGGTCCTGCAGCATAGAGTCCCTGAGTATTCACCCATGGTGCCTCCTCCGGATCCTCATCCGGGTCCTCAGCTGGATCCTCATCCGGATCCTCCTCTGGATCCTCCTCTGGATCCTCCTCTGGATCCTCGTCTGGATCCTCGTCTGGGTCTGAGTCATCCATCCCATACGGTGGAGGTGATGGAATAGGTGGTGGTGGTGATGATGGTGGTACCGGAACTATCGGCTCCTCGTCCTCGGAATCATCAATGATAACATAAGGAACTGATGATGAAGCCATGCCTGTTACATAATATCATATGTAAGTGCAGTGCCATGGAATACGTAAGCAAGTCAATTACATAATGTCATATGTAATTTCTAAGCAGTATGTGTGTGTGTCTAATGTCTAACAGTCATAGTCTAGGCCTACAAATGCAAACCTAGTTCGCTATAACCAATGGCTCTGATACCAATCTGTCACACCCCCAATTTCAACTAACGGAATCATACCGTTTGGGAACGTGACAAACCAGGATCTCAGATCATTAGACATAGCGAAGA
Source organism: Mikania micrantha (assembly GCA_009363875.1). Lineage (NCBI taxonomy): Eukaryota > Viridiplantae > Streptophyta > Magnoliopsida > Asterales > Asteraceae > Mikania > Mikania micrantha. The sequence continues at coordinate 2,938,236 of CM018692.1, forward strand.
CCTCTATATGAATTTCAAAACATACGTTGGTCTTTAAAAACATAATAATCAGAGTTTACAAAAAGTTGCGGAAGCGTTTCAAATCAAAACCAATAAACTGTTGATAAGTAAGACATTACAAATCAAAATACTGAAATATTCAAATTCAAATGTTCAAAGTTTATAATGCATGAGACTCTATCTTCCTAGTCCATGCCAGCTGTTACGCGCGCCTTAGCGTCCTGAGAAAACATGCAAATCAAGTCAACACAATGGTTGGTGCATAACACAGGTTTTAAATAATCACAGTGTTCAAAACATCAGTTTGAATAATAAGTTGTAGATAACATAATCACAAATGCACAGTCATGATAGCTAGTCATATAAACTATTTACATACGTGTTCGACACCGAAGCTGACTAGTTGCCATGCTATAGCATGTTTTCGCCTTGCCACTATTGTCTATCACAACAATAGTAAAATTGTGTTTGGTCAGTCAAACACCTGCGTAGATCCCATCTACCAGGTGAGGTTTGTCAAACCTAATAGATCTATTTCCAACTACCACGCTTTGCATTACAGCAAACTAAACGGTTCGAGGTGTGTAAGGACTTTCAAGTTGATATATTGTCACATAATGTAAACAGATAACTCATGCAAGTGATATGTATCTAAAAGTAGTTTGTTGCACATGTTTTCTCCCCCAAAACAGTTTAAATAAGAAAGGGGCCGTGTACGCACCTTTGATAATAGTAGAATGATCAAATACGTGTGAACTTGCGTAGAAATCCTCTACGAAGAATCTGTGATTTAAACAATAACCTATTGTTATTCGAATAATCGTTTTGTGCTTAAAATCACATACGTATCAACATACGTATGTTAAAGTGTGAGAATTAGGCATACGGAAGTACGCGTGCTTTTGAAATCGTTTAAATAAAATCACATTTGATTTTATTTAATTAAACGTAGTTATACGCGATTTCGTGTTCGGACTAAAATATGAATTTTATCATTTCAACACCTTCGTATTCTCGTTACGGTTCCAACGCAACTTGAACGGATTAAAACGGAGTTCGTATGCGAAAGTTATGCTAAAAATACTAAAATTGATTTAAAACCTAAAAATATGGTTGGGCCGGGACTCGAACCCGCGACCCTCAACACCAAACACACCGCGTCTACCATCTCAGCCCGCTAGGGTTTCGCGATGGTTATCAGAATTAAATTGCTTTAACTCCACCCTCTAACTGATTTTCCTTTGCAACTATAGCCGAAGCTTTCAACTTCCAATTGGTCTCAAATTCGATTCTGATCAACTCCTAAACTATGGGGTTATTATTCCTTGACTCTAGGCGCATCATATCAACAATTTAATTTAGAAAATTTTGATAAAATACCACGATTTTAAGGCTCCAACAGTGTCGAACCTTGATCCCATTCTCATCACTTCGAATTCATTCAATCCGATTGTATTTAACTTAAAATCCATATGGTTTTCATTAAACCAACAATTTCGAACCTGCCAGATTGATTAATTTCAATAATTAAACACCTCTAAATCAAAAATCCCAAATCCGTCCTAGTCCAAGAACCCTAGATTCAAAATCATACAATTCGTAGTTCTAAACTGAAATTAACATGCCAAATAGTGTAATCGAAGTCTTCTGAAACTTACCATGTAACTTAATTTGATTATCAAACTTATTTGAACCGAAACCCCCAAAACCTTTTTGCATCATGAACCCTAGAATCGAAGTCTATCAATTCGGTTCTATAATTTACAATTGGTATGGGATTAACTTTAGTCGGCTATTTATGAAACTACCCACAAGATCTAATTCGACTATTACATTGTTTAGACAAGAAATCCCCAAACCCGTTTCTTATAAGAACCCTAGTTGCTAGAACTTGATCAATTCGATGATGTTAAACGAATTACAGTTAGGGATAATCTTAGTCGATTGTTTTAGAAGGTTTAGGATGAATCACTAACCTGTTTTGATAACGAATTGAAGGAGATCGACTTTTAGATTGATTTCGGTCACTCCACGATCGGGTTCTTCAATCTGGAACACTTGATATCAAATTGCTGTATGAAATATGCTCTGAGTGTGCCGATTGTGATGTAGAAGTGTTCAATTGCGAATATCCTAATCGAATTTATCTGATTTGAGTCATAATTGCTACGGTTACAACCTCTAGTCTTCAATCCATGATTAATTCGAGGTTGTAGGAACTTAAAACGCCCAATTGATGTTAATAATCATCAGTACACTTAAATGAGAGGTTTAATCTAATAAATTTCAACCGTTACATAAAGAATTCGAATAAGTCTTGATCATCTCAATCGTATTTTGACTTATAAAGTCAAAATTGGGTTTTTAATCTCAATTACAAGTCTAAACTTTGTACTTAAAGTGTATTGAGACTGATTCCTACTATTTCTAATCCCTTAGGTTCTATTTAGTTCAATAACACAATGATTCGGTTAATAAAATTGAGCCAAAAGTCTCTAATTTTCACTAATTGAGTCCTTTAACTCCTTGTTGGGCTAATTTAACCAATTGGGCTTCTCAAATACAATTGGGCCTCACTGGGCCTTCTTGGGCCTACCTTGGCCTTCCCTGGGCCTACCTTGTTTACATTGGGCCTTACTTGAATTTATTGGGCCTTATTGGGCTTCTCTTGGCTTTGTGGGCCTACATTGGCAATGTTGGGCCTACATAGACTTCGTTGGGCCTAATTGATCTTGTTGAGTCTTCCTTGACCTTACTGGATCTTCTTTGGCTTTACTGGGCCTTCATTGGTCTTGTTGGGCCTTCATTGGCCTTGTTGGGCCTGTTGGACCTTCATTGGTCTTATTGGGCCTTCGGAGGTTAACAAGGTTAACTTGAAAAGTCGGATTGTCACACTAAGAGTATGTTGAATAAGTGTATGGAGCCATGTGTGATGATAACAGATCGAGACCTTGCTGTTATGAATGCGTGCCGTAAAGTGTTTCCAGAAGCTGCAAAATATCTCTGCAGATGGCACATAGACGAAAATATTGCCAAACACTGCAAGGCAAGCTTTTCTGACGCAGACTGGAAGAAATTCAAAGGTCGATGGGCGAATTTGTGTAACTCTCCGACAACAGAGTTATACGACTACAACTACAACCGTCTGTACGAAAGACTTATCAAAGACGACAAAAAAAGTAAGCATCATATACCATAATTATTATCATCATATCATCATTGGTTTTTTGTTTCATTTCAGGGGTTCTGGAGTATCTGACGCACACCTGGTTAAACAGTTACAGAGATATGTTTGTAACAGCTTGGACCAATAGAACGCGCAACTTTGGTCAACGTACAACAAACCGGGTGGAAAGTCAGCACTCGAACCTAAAACGATTCCTCAGATCACCAAACAGCACGCTTGCCTCGCTTGTAGGTTTCGTAAATGAAATCGTGCAAGCACAGGAGGTAAAAATGAAACACGATTTTGAAACGAGCTTGATTAAAACTATGGGTCATCATAAACTACCAATATTTGATAAATTTCGAGGAAAGGTGTCCCATAAAGCTCTTGATTTGTTGGTCGAGGAAAAAGACAAAATAAGAGTGATGCGCGACTCAAATATGACGTGTGGCCACCAGCTTTGGACAAGTTGTGGGTTGCCGTGCGCTTGTAATATATCAAAATATTACAACACAGGTTCGCAATATTAAATGTAAATCTTAGATTTTTCGCACGTAGTTACTGTTATATTAATTCTAATCATAAATTATGCAGATAAAAAGATACCGCTCTCAGATATAGATATTTTTTGGACAAAACTTAACGCAGACGACGGATCACACGCTGGACCATCCGGATCGTAGTTCATTTTGTATTTTTGTATTTTGTTTCCTTGTATATAAAACCGTACAGTGTATATACGTATGTTTCTTTCTGCATTTATATTGTTTCTGTTTGTGTTGTTTAATATTTGCGCGAAAAACTTTATATTGTTTAAATTATTTTAATTAACGTAAACAAACTAGAAAATGAAATATTTAGTTAAAACGACATTATGACGTTTAATTAACGTAATAGCCGTGTATCGTTCAAATAAGTTACATAATAAACGTATATCGTTAAAAAATATTTAAATACGTAAATTATGATTAAATAAAATAAATAACACATATCGTTCAAATAATTCACGTATTAAACGTATATTGTTAAAAAATATTTAAATACGTTAATTATGTTTAAATAAAATAAATTAACTCAAGACGGCCCGTAATGGCCAGTACGGGCCGTACCAACATACAAAACTGGTTGACACCCTAGTCATGGCCTGGAAAAATAAGCTTGGGGCCAAGACGGGCCGTAATGGCTAGTACGGCCCGTCCCACAGAATGTTTCACTGATTCCAAGAAATTCTCTGAAATGTTTGTCTATACTCAATACCGGGCCGTAATGGCCAGTACGGCCCGTATTGGACCGCAGGGATGTAAAAATATAAAAGTGGGGTGTCCAAATAAATCAGCCCTTTTTAACACACAATGACCGTTTTTTCGATCATGATCACAACCAGGTCCTCACGTCACCGTGTATATAATATGGCAATGACTAATGACGTGACAGTGGTAATGTAGGGCTATGGTATCAAATGGTTTCGATTTATATGGTGGTGGTGGTGGTGAAAACTATTTCATGGAAAGAGAGACGTTTGGTCCTTGTCAAGGGGTATAGTGGTCCAAAGTAAGTTACACATTTTAAATCTGATAAAGAATCTGTGTGTTAATGGCTGACACCAACAATCCAAAGTCAACCTTATGAACAACTGTTTCCCACCTTTCTCCCCCTTTTATTTTATATATTTAATTTTGTTTTTCATCTTTTCAAAAAAGACCAAGTGATATTTTAAGGGACGGGTTATCTACACATCTCAGGATTTTAATTCAACACCCCGCCGTCACCCATACGCCCCGTAGTGGCCACTACGGGGCGTTTGAGCCACAGACTGACAACCTTAAACGACAGAATTCTTTTCTCAGCTTTTTCAGGACCTATACGCCACGTAGTGACCACTACGGGGCGTTTAGGTCTAAAAAAAACAAACACGCAACAGCTTGGGTCGTTTGAGGATGATTTGGGGGGTTTGGGTATGATTTTTGAGGTGTAAAAATATAGTTTTTTTGTTAAAAACTATTTTTATATTTTGCGTATTTTGCGACGTATCTCTCGTAGCATTTTTATTTTACGACGACGTATCTCTCGTACGTAAAAGTTTAGTTATTTTTTTAAACGCTTGTTTTTTTGTTTGTAAAAATCTAATATTTTTTTGTTTAAAACTTGTTTTTTATTTTTTACGGTCTCTCAGTTCGTTTATTTTTTAATTGTTTTTTAAAACATTTAGTTTTGAAAGCTAAAAATGTTTTTAATTTTTAGATTTAATTAAAATTTAAATATATTAAATAATTATATATGAATGACGTTCTTTGTTTAAGCATACTGATGTTACAGAATAATACGATAAATAATGCATCACCAATCAAAACATATTTAAATAATAAACACGCATCAACAAGAAAACATATAATAATAAACACGTATCACCAACAAAGCATATTTAAATAATAAACACGCATCACTAACTAAAACAACCAGATATATGCACGCATCATCAACCAAAACAACCAAATATATACAAACTATAAACATGAATACAAGTGTCTGTTTAACAAATACAAATATGACTGAAAATACTAAGGTGGAGGTGGAGGTGGAGGAGGATAATCTCGTGGCCGAGGAACTGCAGGAAGCTGAATACCCTCACCTTCTGCATGCCTAAGCTCGACATACACATGCCACGAGATCAGATCCTCCAACCGATCCAGTCGTCGCGTCTGATCAGACTGCTGCTGTAGGATCTGCGTCTGCTGCTGCTGTATCTGCAACAGCTGCTGCGTGAGCTCGAGCTGCTGCTGCATGTGCTCATGCTGCTGGATGAGCTGCTGCGTCGAATCAGCTATCCCCTGTATCATAGCCTCGACACGAGCGGGAAGCCGCACCGCTCTGTATATGCGCTCAGGATGCTGATGTGGCACATCCTGATGCGGCTCCCCCTCGCCATGTGGCGGCGGCGGCGGTGACTGCTGCTATGGCTGCGGCTGTGGCTATGGGAACACAGGCATAGGGTCCTCGTCTCTGTAATGGAGATCATTTGGCCCCGCCTGCCAAATGACCCCCCTCTCGAGCGAAAATCGAAGCCCGACCCGTGAGAATGTCTGCGCGATACGCATGCCAAGCACTGTCCGTCGATCTAAACGAACTGGATGAAAGGCCTCCATACCGGCAGGCTCCATATCTATAAGCCCGTTAAAACGAGCAATACGGGTCACATACACCCCCTCGAAGATCAGCCCCCTCTCCTGGCGGTGGTAATACGTGCTAAAGTACTCGGCGAGACAACGTGCAAGGTTGCACGGTCTCCCACTCAATATACAGTACAAAAAAAATAAATCCTGTAAAGTGCACCACTCCTGGCTCATGCCACGTCCTGTAACAGACGAGGCAATGCACCGGTGCAAATACCGAATGAGCGGGTCACGAATACGCGTGACCCGGGCGCTGCGGACAAAGGCGTCGTCGCCTATCCGAGGCCACCAAGCACTGAAGACGGCGTCGTCAGCTGTATGAATAGCCGTCGTGTAGATCGGCATATGAGTCTCCTCCTCGGTGTACAAACCGAGGACGCTCCCAAACTCGGCCAAAGACAAATGGTACGCGGCCCCGCAGAGTCTAAAGGAAACCTCTGCCGGCTGGGCCTGACCCGGCTGTGGCTGGAAATCAGGAGCCTGAGGCCTATACCTAAATGTTGAAAGAAACTCCACAGTGATAAGTCGGTATTGTGGAGCATACGTCATCTCAAAAAGACGAGACCATGGCGTGTCCTCGCCAATGATCGCCGTCATCCTCTCCTGCTGGCCAAGCTCGGCCAACAGGTCGTAGTCAATCGCCTTCTGGTTGCCCATCTCCTTCTTCAGGAGACGATCGCGCCTCCTACGCGCGCTCGTCCCCTGAGGAAATGCCAACCAGGGATGGTCCATAAGCTCGTCGAAATGATCGACATCTAGATCATCAACATGCGGCTGTCCCACATCGTCATCAGCAATCTCCATCTCATCAGAAGAAGACATATCTGAAGAATGAACAAATAAAACAAATTACGATAATAAATAATAAATAATAATAATAGTAATAATAAATAATAACAATAAATAACAAATAAATAATAAGAATAATAATAAATAATAAACAAATAACAATAATAATAATAAATAAATAAATAATAAATAAATAATAACAATAATAATAAATAGTAAATAAATATTAATTATAGTTATAATAACAATAATAATAAATAATAAATAAATAATAACAATAATAATAAATAGTAAATAAATATTAATTATAGTTATAATAACAATAATAATCAATAATCAATAAATAACAATAATAATAATAAATAATAAATAAATATTAATAATAATAGTAATAATAACAATAATAATAAATAATAAATAAATAATAACAATAATAATAAATAGTAAATAAATAGTAATAATAGTAATAATAACAATAATAATAAATAATCAATAAATAATAACAGAAGGAGCAAACGCCCCGTAGTGGCCCATATGGGGCGTTTGTTTTGAACCAGAAGGGGCAAACGCCCCGTTGTGCTCCAAACGGGGGGTCCGCGGTCACGTTTGCTTCAAAAACCCAACCCCCGGTCATCCACCATGATTAATCGGGTCGGATTACTAACCTTGAAGTTGCAAACGAGGTCCAAACGAGGTCCAAACGAGATCCAAACGGTGGTCAGCAACGGTCAGCGGCGGTGGCGTAGAGAGCAAACGGGTGTCGAGAGGGTCGTTTGTGGGGAACCGGGGGTCGTTTTGGGGGTTAGTAGATGATAATACGCCACGTAGTGGGCACTACGTGGCGTTTAGCTTTATTTTTTTTTTAATTTTTAATTTATATTATATATAATGATATTATATTAAATGTAATATATATAATTATATTTAAATGTAATATAATTGATTATATTAAATATAATTATATTATCTTTTATTTTGTTTTATGTAATTATTATATTTAATATTTATTATATAATTTATAATAATTATAATGATATTATATTAAATGTAATATATATAATTATATTATCTTTTATTTTGTTTTATATAATTATATTTAATATTTATTATATATAAATGTAATGTAATCTAATTATATATTATTGGTTCGAAACGTTATCAATAATTATACAAAGTTACAAAGTTTCGTGGTGATAATATACTTCTTTGTTTGCTTCTATAATCGATATATACCGTTGGATTCGTTCTTGATAAACCAGTTCCCACGCACCGGCCGCATCATTTCGGTAACGTTTCCAGACCGCACTTAGAGTTGGAATCGGATAATCCCCTTCCAACCTTATGTTGACGAAATGTTGTGGCATATGAAGAAGACAAACCACATTATGTTGTGGTAGTGTCGATGGAGCTAACCATAACGGGAAAAACGTGATACACCCTTGTTGACTGATAAGGTGAACTATAACGCCAAATCTTTGTGCAACAACGAGTCCTGTATAAGGCATAAGCATCCAATGTTCTTCAGGTGCAGGTTTGATATCAAACCAGTTTATGCTATGACGTATTGCTTCATATAAATTTTCATCAACGGAGTTAAGAACATATCTGTATGCTTCCCTATTGGTGTCCACCTCTTGTAACAGTTGCTGTCGAACGAAACCCCATTGATTTTCATCGAACCCTAACCCAACGGCTACAGACCTGAATCCACAATTACCATCTGGCATAACATCTTGTATGTTGCTTACATAACAATGAAGCATTGAAGGAATGTAACGACCAAATCGTCTAAGATTGTTCATTCCTTCTGGTTTCACTGGCGAGGCAACTACCGAGTCAACTTGACTTGTCTCGAGTCCTTTTTTCCCTCTAGAAGACGTTGAACGACTACGTTGGAGGGCGGGTCTTTGCTGGTTTGACATTGCTGGAGTGAATGAACTATGCCTTGGAAGTTGAAAACTACTCTCTTGTGAGTCGACAACTGCGCTTTGTCTAGATTCACTCCCCCTTTGTTGTTGAGTCTTCAATGTCGGATGTCCGCGTGTATCCTTCTGAACCAATGTCGGAACGCACGCCACCAGGTGTATGATTTTTTATGACAAAAGAAAATCTCCTCCACGACATTCGTTTCAGAGTTTTCCCGAGTAAAGTATACGTAATTTTTAGTATGTAGCAGGTTCTCTAAGACCTGCATTGGGGTTGATCCGATTTTTTGTTTATTTTTAAATTTATGCTGCACATTGTATACGTCTCTACGGATGGAGACGTTGTTGGGATTCTGCTTCTTTAGGCTGGAAAGTATGTTGCGTGGGTCCATGTGTTGCTCAGTCAGATGGTGCACCATGTTTTGTTCATGCTCGGACATTCTTCTAACAAACGGGTGCCCCTCAAGATTTTGAGCAGGTTCATGGTTGTGTTTGTCGTTTCTGACCTGAAGCTTCCAACCATAAGAATCAGAGTCGTATATCCCTATTAATTTAAAAGGACACCCGATTTTCTTGCTACCGGTACGCCTTAAGATGGCTGTACTATTGTGTTCACCACCACGATCACACACAAGCCAGATTTTGTTGACCTCATCGGTCCCCTTCTTTTTCTTAGATCGTCCGGTAACTATGATGTATCCATTATCAAGGGCTCTAGTTTTCACCCATGCCATCAGCTCCTCCACAGAAATGAATATCTGAAAACAATGTTGTCATTAAACTAATGCCCATCTAACTAAAAACAAGTGAAAATATATTACCTCATTGGTATTCCAGTCCATATTTTGGTATACAATGTCAGCTTCTTCCTTTTTAACGGCCACTTGGGGTGGTTGTGATTGTTCACCACCGTAACATTCCCTGTTAACGTCTTCATCATAGCAAGGTTCCTGGTTCAAATCAAACTGCCAGTACGAAGTTTGACCCGCAACCTCTTCGTTAAGATCTGGCAATGCCGGTCTATTTGTCGCCTCAGACGATTGCACACCAGTCTCATCCTTAAAAACATTATGATTAGTTTGTCATTTGATTAACAATAAAAGCAAGTAAATACAGTTTCGTACCTGATATGTTTCAGCCACACGCGAAACGTCGGAATATTGACCAAAGAAAAAGTCTCCGTCCCACCAAGACATATTTCAAATAAAAAATACGGCTATAGAGTGTAGATATTTATTAAACGAAACAAGAGAAACTGGTTCAAGTATTTGGAAAGTGATTCGAGGGAATGCGTAATATTGTAACTCAGTATGTGTATATATGGGCGATGAATTCGTAAGTTGCAAACTATTTGTCACGTTTTAAACATTAAACGCCACGTAGTGGTCACTACGGGGCGTTTAGTGTTATCCCTAAACGCCCCGTAGTGACCACTACGTGGCATTTGGGTCTAATCAACTGACATGTCGGAAGCTTTTGCAGAACCTCGTACGAAAACGCCTCGTAGTGGGCACTACGGGGCGTTTAGGTCTAATCATGGTACCTGTCGTTTGACCGAGCTAGTACAATTCGTACCTAAACGCCCCGTAGTGGCCACTACGGGGCGTTTGAGGGGTGTGCATACATTATTTTGGGGTGTAAGTTTAACACCACCCTATTTTAAACTAAAAATTGGTTATCTAAATGTAAATTACTATTACATTTACTCGACTATATTTGGTAAAAATATCATTTTAAGTAGGGTCAAAAAAAAAAGATGTGAAAATATAGATTACCTCTATCTAGGAAAGGCAGAGAAACTGCTTCGTTTAAGTCCACTGGCTCACGCTCTGCTCAATAATTTTTTTTACATATACGTTGCTTGACAAACACACCAAAGAAAAGAAAAGTGCCATCAATTTAAAAGAAAACATATTAACATACACACACATGAACACATAACCATATAACCTATACGTCTAAACAAAACAAATAAACACAACCATATAATACATAATATAAAGCTAGGGATATGGCATTAAGCAAGCAAAACAACAATTTTAATAAATAAGAATGTGCCGCTAGAGCTAAAGCCATATATTAAAAGGGTACTGGCATATCAGATAAGCAAACTATATAATAAATAAGAATGAGCCGCTAGAGCTAAAACCATACATTAAAAGGGTTTTTCTTCTATATATCAAGTTAGATACGATTTTGCCAATTTGAGTCTATTTATATAGTAAACTTTATGAATGATTTTTTTAACTGGATCATTATAAATCACTTCAATTTATATAATTCATAAAAATATGATTGAATAATTTAATTGATGATTAATAATTTTTAAGTCAAAAATTAAAAATTGAAAAAAAAAATAACTAATCTAGTCATCTAAAATAAGAGAGTTAATTAAAATATAACGTATAATGCACATTTATATTTCTGAATTGATTAAAAAACATTAAAAATATAATTATAAATAATTAATTTTACATAAATTTATTTAGTTAATGATATAATAATTATGCATAATTAAATTTCTAAAAAAGTATTCATTTAAATATTACCATCATTATTATGTAATAGTATAATTTAAAAAAGAAAACGGAATACCAAAGGAGCTTTGTCCTACGGTAGGGGTGTTCGCGGTCCGGCTTTTACGATTTTTAGGTTAAACCATAAATTGAACCGTTAATAACGGCTTTTGAATATTGAAAACCAAAACCAAACCGTTTTAAATAAAAAACCGAACCAAACCGAACCGTTATAAACGGTTTGGTTCCGGTTTTGGCATGTTAGAAAATAAAAGTAAAGGCTACTTTTGCAAAAAAAAAAAAAACCTTATATCACTAACTTGTCCAAAATTATAAACTGTGTAAAAAAACATTACAAAACCTTTATAAAATACAAGCAAAAAATATTTACTATTACAAAACCTGTTATCAAATACAAAATTTGTTTAGAAAACATGATATCCAAAAATAAACCAGCAAGTTCAAAAACAACCAACTTACTTTGCAAAGTTATAAAACGTCAAAGACTAACCAAACAACCAATAACTTAACTAAACAGTATATACAAATCAAAATACATACATACACGCACATACATACATATATACATACGGTCCGGTTATTTACGACCGGGTTTTGGCAAAAACCATAAACCAAACCGTTAATTACGGTTTCAAAACTTTCGAAACCAACCGACCAAATGTTTAGAAAAAAAACCGACCGTGAAACCAAACCGATGACTGGTTTGGCCGGTTTCACGGTTTCGAACCGAACCGTGAACACCCCTACCTTGCGGTACCCTTTTGCTTTCCAAATAAAAGGTCATGGGTTCAAATCACTCTTAATGTAAAATAGGGGTCCTTGAGAGGTCAGGAGGTTTTTCCAGTACCGTTTCCTTTTGGGGTGGTGGAGGGGTCTCAACGGAAATCATGGCATGGGCGAAGGGTAGTTGGGTCGCCCCCCTCTTTTTTTCGTGAGTAGTGTTAATTTTCGGACTCAAAGGTTAATTTTACCAAAAAAATTATTTCGCCCCCTCACTTTAAAAAATTAAAATCTATTATATTTTCATACACTTGAAAAAAAATTACCATCTCTTTTTAAACAAAAAACAAAAAAAATGTATTTGGTTTGTAGAAAAAAATTGCTTTTAAAAATACCAAATTTATTTAATATTTCCCCCCTTATTCTCACAACTCCCTACCCCCAATTCCCCAAATCCCTAATTTAGATATCCCCCCTTCTGCCGACTGCCATCAGCCCGTCACCACTCACCAACACCGGCCACCGCTGCACCGAGTCTCCGAGCCACCGCCCGTCTGCCCTTGTCCGACTGTCCTCCACTCCGCCCAATCGTCGACAGTCGGCTACTCGACTCCCACAGTCCCACAAGGCCACGATCCCAAATCCGAATCTCAGCTCCAAGCCTCCAATCTTAGCTCTGAACTTTGATTCAGTGGCAGAAAGGTATGTTCTATCATCTAATTGATGCATTAAAAACCCTCCTAACATAACATAAAACTCCAATTTTCCATGTGTTTTTGCAGCCAATTGAGCCCACGAAAATTGATATGTTTGTAGGTACATCAAGCCTTCAATGGCTTTAAGCTTTAACTCTTTAAGATATTGCAGTATTGTTTTGTGGGCTAGTTTTGGAGGTTGATTTTTTGATGAATTCTTATGTGTTTTAGTGTTTATGTTGGTGATTTGATATTTTGGTGAATTCTTATGCGTTTTAGTATGTGTTTTTTGATGAATTCTTATGTGTTTTAGTGTTTTAGTCTTATGTGTTTTAGTGTTTTAGTTTTGGAGGTTGATTTTTTATGAATTCTTATGTGTTTTAGTGTTTATGTTGGTGATTTGGTATTTTGGTGAATTCTTATGTGTTTTAGTATGTGTTTTTGGATGAATTCTTATGTGTTTTAGTCTTGTGTGTTTTAGTGTTTTAGATGATTATCTTGCCTTGGTGATTTACATAGAGAAGAAAATTGCCGAAAACTTTGACTCGGAATCCATAATCGACGAATTTAAAAATCTTAAAGGTCGTCGGGCTGAGTTGTAATCTTCTTTAAGGTACTTAACTTTTTCACTTATCAAGATAATTATTTAGGTCTTTGTTTGTTTTAAGAAAATCTACTTTTTATTGTTTGACAGTTTGACCCGACCCAACCCGGACCCGAATCGTCAACCCGAACATTTAATTGTTAGCGTTAGGCCGTTAGGGAAAAAAATTTAAATGTTGCAAAGTTTCGCCCCCCTAGGCTTTTGGTCAAGCTCCGCCACTGAGTTATGATAATTAGTCCTTGGTGACGTTGGCTGAAAATCACTGGTTTATACGTTGTGATCAAATGCCGTTAAAAAAAACATATTTGTGAAAAAGATTTATTGCATTCACACCAAACTTAGTCAGCAACCCACGTCAATTTTAGTCAAACAGAGCGCACATAACCTTAACTTCAAGTTTCCAATAAGAAACTGAGAGCTACGTTAGTGAATAGTTTCGTGTGGTTCTCCAACATCAATTCGAAATAAAAGGGTTATGCTAAATATATCATTTTTTGTAATTTTTTTACTTGTCATACTCCCTTCTTAAGCTTTTTAAATTTATACAAGTAAACCTTATGTTTTTGATTGTTAACTAAAAAGATCCATAAACATTTAAAATTAAAACAACTACAAATATCACGGAATCATTATCATCATCATCATCAATTCATCGTTTAAAAATTAAATCAATACGAAATAAAAGCCTAAATAACCATAGTCGAACAAAAACTCAAACTCTATTAAAACGAGTATAAAACTCAAAATTAATTGAACCCAAGCATTCTTTTAACCTCTGTGAAACTCTCTGCATAAACCGAAGCTATTCACAATCTTAAACAAATCAAGAAAAAGCTTGTAAGAGCTTTGCGGTTCGACTTCGGTTCATCAAGCAACGAACACGAATTAGTTAGCTAAGATAAGTGTTTCTTACATCATTACACTCGTTTTTGTTCGAGTAATTAAAGTTCTGTGTTTGTAACAACGATCAAGACTCAGTTCAATCGAATTTGAACAAAGATGAATTAGGGTTCATACAATTAAATCTGATTTTTGATGAATTTATATTTTATATTTTGTAGAGGGAGGAGGGGGTATGATGAGCAAGAAAGGGATATGTTTAGTAGAATTTAAGATAGAAATAATGTTTGGTGCATTTTGGTTGTGTTATAATATTGAAAGGTTGATTTTGACAAATGTATATTTAATATTTGAAGAAAGGGGTATAACAAGTCAAAATGAGGGGTATATTTAGCCTTACCCAAATAAAATGGGTGAGACAAAAGCGGAGCCATGATTTTTTCTTTTTCTTTCTTTTTTCATGTGGGCAGTTTTTTAAACTCTTATTTTAACTAATTTAATATCGTATAAATTTTAAATTGTGTTCTGGTTATCGAGTTGGGTCAGGTTGAGTTGGATCATATAAGATAATAACATAAGATACCGTAATTAAAATACATTGTTATTTAAAAACAAATAACAAAAAACATAATGTTATTGAAATTGAAAAATATATTACATTTTAAATGTGAACGTAGTATAAATTATCTAAAAAAATAGCACCGTAGGATTTGAACCTTCTAGTTGTACCTATATTAATATATTAACCCATATTTTTTTCGATAATCATTCCATTAACTTCACTTTTAGTGTTTTAAACCATTTTCAATTATATACATGGGCTGACTAAAAAAATTCTTTGAGATCAAAATAAATTTCATGATATACGTTAAATTAACAAGTTAGGATTTAATAGGGTCACGTGATCACGACCTGATTAAGATAGTTTTGCCCATGACATGGGATCAATCAACACTCTTAAAGCAGCAACAAGAAGAACTATAAATCAAAATCAAACATAGAAACATGTTTTAGTTCTTAGTCGGGTTCTTTTGTTATACACTTTATCGCACCAAATGTTGTTAATAACATTTATGTAATCTAATAATTTATCTTGAACTAACTTTATCATAATAGATTGCTATATGAGTGATTTTGTCGCCACTTTTGTTGATTTATAGTCTTCGATTCATTAGCCATAAAAGAACCATTAAACAACCACTTTGGTTAATCATAAAAGTCTAAGACTGGCAAAACAGGTCTTTACGAGTTTTAACAGATTTTAGATAACGCGTTTAATGCAAATATAAAAATGAAAACGACTTGTTTAACACTTGGTTTGGTGATTTAAACATGTCATTTCTACATTTTATGTAGCAAAAAAGAAAAATGATGAAGTTTAACCTCTTAATTTTTACTATTTTTAAAAAGTATGAAATCAAATAGTAAATTTTTTGTTAAACAGATCTTATCGTGTCTTAACAGGTACCAATTTTTCCAGCTAAAACAACTATTTATAGGTTACACAAAATATCATGACTGTTTCACAAAAATCATTAGGTTTTAGTTTTGAGGTTGAGTGGCTTGTGAAATATTCTAAGAAGCACCTAATTTAATTGCATCATCTTTTATTGTGACCGTTGTTATTAAATTTAGCATAAATGATTATGTTTTCAAATATAATGAAATTGAAATTAACTGGATTGGAAATTAATTTGTATTATGTTTGATTAATTTCCTTTGGAATTGTGGTCGAGCCAGGTTCACGAACATGAATTATATTTCGTTATTGGGTTTACTATCTTTGAATGAGTTATAAAATGTTGATTCCATCACCGATTTTTCATCATCGGTGTTCATGGCTCGATTTCTTCATCTTGGCTCAAAGCTTAGCCTTCACCAATGCTATTCATCTTCAATTCATCACCATATTCGTAGATTTTAGTTTCTGTTACTATTTTAAAATCACTGCTATTCGAAGGTCCTTTGGGTTTTGGATTTTTCATTTGAATTTTGGATTTTAATATTTGATTACAAAGTTCGGTTTCCTCCTATTTGGGTTTTGATATCTGAATTAAAATTTTTATTTAATTTCTAGCACATGATCATTGATACAGGAAATATCTTGTCTGGGTGTTGATGGTGAGCAAGGAATTGTAAGGAATTTTGGTAATCTTTGAACATTCATTTGGAAATTTACAATTCCATCACATCACATATATGTGGCAACCGGTCTCAGTCCGTTGTAACCGTCACAAACCACAATAATCGTCGGTAATTGTTATAATTTTTCCAACCCAAACAACTTGAAAAGAGACCCAAACAAACTTGAATGAACTCATTTCCACGTCATTGAAACCGGCTTGTACTAAACCCCAAATGTTAAACCCAAACCATAACTTTAAAACCAAATCTTAAAGGCTAAAGATAAAACTTAAAAGTTAAAAACCAAACCTTCAGATCTAAACTTTATAGCTAAATGTTAAAGCTAAAAATTCAAAGCTAATATTGTAAAGTTCGACGATACAGTTCAAACATCATCGGAATAAGTTTAATTGGAGTTCGTTTAAACTGGTTTCGAGAGTTTAGAAATATTTTATGGCCTTACTAGGCAAAATAAACTTTTTACGGAAGAATGTAATTTTTGCGGTTATTCTAACAACAGTTTGGTGCTTATGGAGGGCAATGAATGATTTAGTTTTTAATATGACAAAGCCTACTCTTGAGAAGATTATTGAGGAAATCAAAGCATTTGGTTTTCTTTAGGTCAAGAGTCAAGCAAAAAAGTTATCAATATATGGAAGCAATGGTGTTCTTCCAGGGGCTTTAAATAAGTTTTTAATATATGTAATGTTTTTTCTTTCTTTTTTTGGCGCTTTGTACTATATTTCCCAGCAACTTATTAGGTTGTTTTTATAAAAATATTTGTTTGAAAAAAATAAAAACTTTTTTACATTAATCTTTTTCAATTTCACATTGAATTTCGAGAACCAAAGAGTCCATTATTAGTTGCGCTAGGTGTTAATTGTCAAAGGTTCATCAAACTTAGCTATTAACTTGTGCAAACTAGAGTAGGTGTCAAAGGTCCTCCTAAATTAAAATGCTACATAGACTAATAATGATATAAAGTATATGTCAATAATTTTGTTTTGAACGGCTGATAACTGTCTCGTCGTGCTACCTTTAATTAACCTAGCGATTGATAGCTAAAATCGATTCATCGATCTCCGATCTTGAGACACGTGTGCCCCCATATATGCGGGAACTAGATGGAATCCGTAAACCCTCGCCCCCCATTAGGTTCGACCCCAGGATTAAAGGCCTGATTCGTTCTTCACGGCTTCACCTGGATATTTATTAAATTGCACCCAACAAGGTTCTAACCCAAGACCTTCACTTTGAGAGGGTGGACCTTTATCAATTGAGTCAATTCTCCGGATGTATATGTCATTAAATAATGGAGTGATACTAAGAAATAAGGTTTTTATAAATATAGAGTAAATTACCGAGATTGTTCATATAGTTTGCTAGTATTTCATTTTTTTGTCTCTAAATTTCATAAATTACTCATATAATGTTAAACTTTAAACAATTGTAACACATATAGTCATTATATGAGGGTAATTTAGTCAAGCATGTGAATGTAATTTGATGTCCTAGGACAACATATGTTAGAAATATTTAAAGTTTAAGACCATATCAGTAATTTATGAAACTTACGGACCATCTCTTTTATATGTAAAGTCAGCTGGGAATAATGTTTATCTATAAAAGAGTCTAAAGGAAAAGATATAGGCTGGAGAAAAGGTTGATCTTAAATTAAAATTAGTGCACAAAAAAAGATAATCTTTGGTCTACATGTATGCATTATATTCAAGTAATTATGTAATGCAACAAGTGGAATCAAAGAAAAAAAAATTCTGTCTACATATGCCACCTTTAACCCTTTTGTATATGTTAAACTTGCTGCTAATTGGATCCCACATGTAAGCAACCATTTTGGTGCCACCTCTTTTTCAATCAATACTACAACAATCGCATTTTTTCTTTAACCTTAATTTCTATTTCACAATTGTTTTTATTTATTTATTTCTTTTTCTTCACTTTCCAAAAGTGAAAAAACATATAAATTACAATAACTAATCTTTCTCTATTATTAGAGCATCAACACTGTGATCAAGTTCACTTTATAAAAACTAAAGTTTTATTTCCTTTTTTTTTTTTTTGAATTTGAAAACCAACCAGACGTTTTCAAAAATTTGACAGGCGGACCATTATTGACTAGTAAATAGATCGGGATTTGGTAGCATATGGGACAACATTTTAAAAATCGAATTTAGGTCTAGAGGTAGGAGTTTTAAGGGTTTATAATAAAATTATATATTAATCCTTAGATTATATATACCAGAGGGGTAGTGGTACAGGAAAGCATGTGCAGGGTTTGATTAATTAGTGCTTAATCTGCCAGATTGTATCTTAGTGGCTTTAACACGTGTTCCCAATCACCACCTGTTTTTCTTATTTTCTAACTAATAACCACTTATAATATATTACTACCACTTACTCTTCCCGATAACTAACTATTTTTTACTAAAGAGTTTCTAGTATAACAATAGCCTCTTAACTTGTTTTATAAAAGAATCTAGGTTAGAATTTCACTTAAAGTAAGTTTTGCTTTGGGTTAAGTCAAATGATTTTCCAAGTTATAGTTTTCTTTATGGAGGATGGGCCGGTTCATCATATTATATTATTCAAATGAAAGTGTGATCTATTGGACAAGGTAGTCCCAACTTGACGTTTGCTTCTAAAAAAACTAACTATTTTCAATAGTTTTAGGGTGATCTATTTGCGAGGGTGATATAACTTGTTTTATCTATCTATTTAACAAGTAGAACATGATAATCTTTCCCTCTTCGTCTCTAACTCTTTATGCATCATAGTTCCCTTTATAAAATTAATATAATTTATATTAAAAGAATATGTTAATCTACTAATTATGCTAACCACATATATACTCGATTGGGTTGGTTTGCCGTTTGCCGTTTGCTAGTTAATTTGATGATTTTATGTTGTTAGAAATATCAATTTAAATAGAAATTTTTGTATCAATGATTTATCATCTCAAGTGATTGAGAGGAGGTACCATGTGACTTCAATATTGTGGAAATGACGAGTTAAGTCTTGACATGAATAAAATAAAAGTTTCATGCTAAAATAAAGGTTTTTTCTCTCACCTATGTGTGTTTCCTTCTATTGGGTGTGAATAAGATCGGGTGGGTCTATGAAACATTAGTGATCCAAATTGCCGTTTGCCATTACTTAAATCGATCTTTTATGATAACAATGTTGATGGTTTACGAGAATTATTAATTTAACCCACTTTAACTAATACGATTAATTAAAATATAGAGATAGTTTTAATTGTGTGTGACCATGATATGATGTGCATGTTGTGAAGGGTTTGTCGTGACTTGTTCTTAAAGTTTCCCACTTGGGTGATTGGCTTGTAAACCGACACGCATCGATCAAGAGATGGAATGGTGAAAGATGATGGATCGGAGCATCATATCATATCCATCGTGTGTGTGTGTGTATATATATATATTTAATAAAGATATGTTTCGCTTTACGCCTCTATCAATCTTTCAAGCCCACAACCCATGTTGGAGGAATCAAATAACCAACTCAAAACACTAATTCTCTACGTACAATTTCACTTGTCGCCTTTTTTTTAATGACCGTGAGAACCCGCGTACGTTTCAAGTCAATCCAATCCATTCGTTCGTAGAACTATTTACTCGATCACAGACATTTCTATAACACCTCCAACAGTGGGACAAATAGTCAACTTTGAAAGAACTTATTGTCAACCTCCTATCTGATTGGTAAACACTTATGTCCTCTTATACCTGAGAAACATATAAAACACATAAGCAATTAGATCGGTGACATTCAAGGAAAATTGCTATAAGTAAAATTGAACTTGAAAATCATAAGGCGTCTCTCCTCCACTTTAATCAGTTTACCACTTTAATATTTGAGGTTATTGACTTTACTACATAAGAAGCATGCGTTATTTGAATGTTTTATTTTGAAATTTGAAAGGCTCGATTTTCTTTTTCACATCATGACTTCACATAGGCATGCGTATACTTTTTTTGGGGTAATAGTTAAGCGAAACCGATTTATTTTTCATTCTTTTTATATGTATACTTACGGTTACAAACTCAATATCACGTATTCTAAACATGCTACTATATGTTTCGGACCGAATCTGTGAACAACTTTGCTATAGGATTTAAGGTAGTTTTTTTTTAAGGGGATTTTATTTCATAATTTCAAAGGACCGTATATTATATAAGAAAACATTTAGCAATATCAATGTTTTGATCACTTGAAAAAAATAACCCTCAACCTTTAAATGTTCTAAAACTAACCCTTTAGCTTTATAAAAGATAGTTTTAACCTCCTCAAATTTTTAAAGTTGATTTAGACTTTATCATCTGTAGTGTGTATTGATTTTTCTTAGTAACTTTCGTTTATTAATTAAAAACCATGTGTTATATTAACTGACAATAACATGCTGGTAACATGAGAAATAAAACAGACAACAATTGAAAACATTGGTAACATTATATACATGTTTGTTATCTATGTTACAATCTCCATAACGGAGTTATCGTAATTTCATATTTTCTTTTATGTAAGTAATCACGTTAATGTCACTTACTAAATATACGTAATGAAGTTCATAAACACGATGTATCGTGCGATTTTGTTTTTTGTTTTCTTATTTCTTTAATTTTTTTTTTAATTCAAATAAGTTAACAATATAAGATGATTCGATCCATATAACTGATTACCCACAATTTAAAGTAATGAGCTTAATTGTTTAATGGTTTTGTCAACGAGTAACATACATAATTTTTCTAAAATAGATTGGGCATTTGGGTAATTTGCCTTATAAATGAGGTTAATTATTTTAGTTAGTGGACTTGTATTGTTTTGTTTTTTAATCTGTGTTAATTAGTTTATAATATATTTATATTTGCAAACTTTCAAAATATTTAATAATTATTTTATTGGAGAATGAAGGTCAAAGTCAAAATTTCAGTCAACTTTGATTAGATCGTATTTGTACATAAGAAAAAAATATTCATGGGTAAGAACTGCAAACTACCAACACTTAAATACTTTGTTTTATAATTCCATAAATAAAAATAAAAAAAAAACTTTATTCCACATTAGAAAAGCTACACCATATAAATGAGATTTGGTTAAAGAAAACTTATTGATGATTATTTGCAACAGATAAATCAAAAACATTTATGAATGGTATAACCAATATTAAATAGTGATAATAATTCATCGACTTAAAACTCGGGGGAAACTTTTTAAAAGTAAAATATGCCAATTTTTAAAGAACAAAAAAATGTTAGCTTTTTTTTTTTTAATATTGATATAGTAATATTCTGTCAAGCAAAGAAAGGGCAAAATTTAAAAGTTAAGGCATATTGCGAAAAAGTAAAGAAAGAGTTTTACAGTGAAACTACTTTTTCTGTAGGTTTTTATCAAAAGTTGTGAATTTTATATTTATAAATGTGTTCATTTTGGTTATAATGGTTAAATGTTTCTTTCTAAAATAAGTTTAGGTTCCAAGTTTCAAATTAAACAAAAAAAAATGCTATAAAAAGTGTGCATAATGAACATGAAACAGCAAATTAAAAGGGTTTATTAAACCTTTATTAGTTTGCTAATAACTCGATCTAATCATCTATGAAAGGGTATGTGTTTGCGTATAGGTTATATCCTATAAAAAAGTTTTTTGTCTAAAAAGAATGAGAATAAATCTTAGTCTTTTTAATTTTAAATCAATAGTTAAGATTAAATTGTTAAATAAAAATGATTAAAGGGTTGAGAAAGAAAGTTTTTTGACTTTTTTAAAAAGTTAAATAATTTTTTTAATCTTTTAAAAATAACTAAACCAAGAATTCTAGTGTTTTTTTCCTCTTTAATTTGAGTATAATGTTGATATATATATATATATACACATATACATATACATATATATATATATATATATATATATAGAAGACAGATGGGATACAAAGGGTTTTTAACGTAAGAAGGATAAGAAGGATTTCTGGCCCTTGATCAAGTTAATCAATAGTTAAGATCTAGTGGTCCCCACTTTTCATTAAAAACTTCCGTGATTTTAAATATGAAAGGGCAAAAAAAGAATAACCTACATTTGTTCGTTTTTTTAAAAAAAAAATTATACCATAAAATATAGAATTTTATTATCTTTAAGTTGACTATAGTATTGTTGTAGTTTTTTTCGATTTTTTTTACGTGGTACGTGATTTTAATGTTTGGTACGTGATTATTGGTACGTAATTATGCAGTTGTTCCTTTGATTATGCATGTTAAATGACGGTCTGTGGTTTTTATATAACGTGGTGCGTGATTTAGTGGTACGTGACTATACAGTTTGTCATTGATTACATGTGTTAAATTACGGTCAGTAATTTGTTGAGTCATGGTCTGTAAATATATATGGACGATATTGTCCTTTACCCTGATTACACATGTTAATGGGTTATCGCCGTAAGAGTGGGTTATTATTTGATCCCAATCCTATATATATATATATATATATATAGGAGAAGGATCCGATACAAAGGGAGTTTAACGTGAGAAGGATAAGAAGCATTTCTAGCTCTTGATCAAATTAATCAATGGTTAGGATCTAGTGATCCTCACTTTTCATTTAAAACTTGCGTGAATTAAATCTTGAAGGGCAAAAAAGTAATAGCCTACATTTGTTGACTTTTTTGTGGGTAAATCAAGTTCCACATTTTTTTATAAATCGAATAAGTTTTAAATGGTTAATCATTTTTTTTAAAAAAAAAGTACACCATAAAATAGAGAATTTTATTATCTTTAAATTGATTATAATATTGCTACGGTTTTCTTTCGTTTTTCTACGTGGTCCGTGATTATCAGTTGGTCCGTGATTTTTACATTTGTTACGGATAATTGGTCCATGATTATTCAGCTTGCCCTTAATTATTTTGAATTTTATACGTGGTCCGTGATTTGTTACATATGGTCCGTGATTAGAAGTCCGTGATTATTCAGCTGGTCCTTGATTATGCCTGTTAAACGCTGGTCCGTGATTTCATATAACGTGGTCCGTGATTTTACACGGACCATTATACCCCTTACCCAGATTGCACGTGGCGTATTCTGATGGCTTCCTACGCTTCTCATGTTAATTTCCTTTGTACAATAACCGGCCCCTATATATATATATATATATATATATATATATATATATATATATATATATATATATATATATATATATATATAGGATCCGCATCCTATAATAACCCTCTCTTATTGTATAACCCGAAATAACCCTGCAAGATAAACCCGAATCTTTGTTTTTTTTTTTCAAAATCTTAGTTTTACATGTACAAGAATATGTTCTTTTATGTGTTTGAGCAAATTCTTTTTCGTTTGTGATCTTACATCAATGTAATTTGCCTTACAGCATTGTAAATATTACATTGATGTATGATCACAAACGAAAAAGAATTTGCTCAAACACATAAAAGAACATATTCTTGTACATGTAAAACTAAGATTTTGAAAAAAAAAAACCAAAGATTCGGGTTCATCTTGCAGAGTTATTTCGGGTTATGCAATAAGAGAGGGTTATTATAGGATCTTTACCATATATATATATAGGGAAGGGTATAAAAAATAACCCTCATCTTTTGCTACAACTACATAACTCATTTAAACCAATCATAAACTTACACATAAGCATTACATTAAAATATTAAAAAGGGCATCATAGTCATTTTACCCCTTATAAGTTTTCCCCCCCTCTTTTTTAAACATTAATAACTTTTTTATAATATATTATTTTTTAAAAAAAAATTGCACCATTATATTCGTCTCATTTTTCTCTTTAATTCCGTTATAGTCTCGACTAATTTTTTTTACTTTTTTTAAATGCCCTATATTTACATCATTGTAACGATGTTAAATATAACAAATTTATTTGAATTTTTTTTAAAAATGATAAATTACAGTGATGTAATTTACATTGACGTAATTTATTGTGATGTAATTTACATGGACGTAATTTATCGTGATGTAATTTACCTTGACGTAAATTCGGTTTCGTTTTTTTTCGGTGAATTTGGTTTAAATTACAGTGATGTAATTTACATTGACAACAAATTAGTTTAAATTTTTTTCGAACAATGATAAATTACATCACTATAATTATCATTGTGAGAAAAAAAATCAAAATAATGTGTTCTATTACATCACTGTAATTTATCATTGACGTAAAATTCGGTTTCGTTTTTTTTCGGTGAATTTGGTTTAAATTACTGTGATGTAATTTACATTGACAACAAATTAGTTTAAATTTTTTTTGAACAATGATAAATTACATCACTATAATTATCATTGTGAGAGGAAAAAAATCAAAATAATGTGTTCTATTTACATCACTGTAATTTATCATTGTAATTATCATTGTTAGAGAAAAAAAATAAAATAATGTGTTACGTCACCGTTAATTATGTCATTGTAAATTACTTCATTTTGTGTTACATTACTTCAGTTTTTGTTACATTACTGTAATTTACCATTGTTAGAAAAAATTTCTAATTAATTTGCTATCTTTAAGCTCGTTACAATGATGTAAATACATGACATAAAAAAAATTAGTCGAGACTATAACGAAATTAAAGAGAAAAATGAGACGAGTATAATGGTGCAATTTTTAAAAAAAAATAATATAGTATAAAAAAGTTATGAATGTTTAAAAAAAATGGGGTAAACTTTACTTAAATAACAAATGTCTTAAATGCCCTTTATATTAAAAAAAAGAAAAAAAAAGAATCTGACACGTGTCACCATCCTATACATTCACATTTTTAAAGGAACCATTGGATGATGGTTAATGGGTTGTAACAAAAGATGAGGGTTATCAAAAATTTCATGCCCTATATATATATATATATATATATATATTACAAATCCGTCACATTAATGTGTAGCACTGTATT
Organism: Mikania micrantha; assembly: GCA_009363875.1. Classification (NCBI taxonomy): domain Eukaryota; kingdom Viridiplantae; phylum Streptophyta; class Magnoliopsida; order Asterales; family Asteraceae; genus Mikania; species Mikania micrantha. The sequence continues at coordinate 2,963,757 of CM018692.1, forward strand.
TTTTTGTGTCATTTTTTGGTTATATCTTTGGTTCTTTATATTTATATATTGTATATTCTAAAAATAAAATACAACCATAAGATCTAATGGAATAAAATCAATACTATACATTCTACGTGCTAGGTTAATATAAATAAGTTTGTTAACTTGAAAGCGTAAGAAAGATCTTAAGTCATTAGATCTTTAATCAATGTGTATGATTAAATCAAGTTGTTGAAGTGTAGTATATTAATTATAACTTTTGTTGACTTTTTATCAATTTTTCTCACATTCTTTTTTTTTTTTTTTTTTTTGAACAGCACAAATTTTATAACCCAAAAAAAACACAACTAGCAAGAGGCTAGATGAAGTACACCCAATAAACACCGATACAAAAATTAAAATAACATTCAGGACAAATGAAAAAATCGCCAATCCTCCCACCCCAAGTTAAGACTTTTTGCCCGACTCGTTAACCAAAGAAAACTTGTACGCTTCACCTCTTCAATTAACCGGGGCACCGATGGCTTCCCACCATTGAACACTATATCGTTTCGCATTCTCCAAAGACACCACATTGAGGTAATGACTATAGAGTGAATAATCTCCTTTTTATCTCCATCAATATTCTTGTACAGCTCTAAAAGATCTGGTACATCAAAAGCTAGAATTGGTGGGATTTTAACCCATTTAGAAATTTGTTCCCAGAGATAGACTGCCAACTCACAACTTGTGAATATATGCATAACAGATTCATTTACGATTCTGCATACCGGGCATAAGAGTGAACCAACTACAACATTTCTTCTCGCAAGATTATCCAAAGTAGGAAGTCTACCAATTCCAGCCCTCCAAGCCAAAACATTTGCTTTTTTTGCAGCCCCTTTACTCCACTTCAGAACCAAGCTTCCTTGCACTGCATTTGCTTCATTAACCCTTTGTTTCAATGCTTTCACCGAGAATTTTCCTTCCTTATCCCCTAGCCATACCCATTTGTCCTCAGAGTTGTTCAAAACCACCTGTTGTAAAAGACCAATACAATCAGAGAGCTCATCAATTTCTTGATCTGTGTTTGGACCCCTAGACCAGACCCAAACGAGTGATATTTGATCATTTTCCATAACAATCCTTTCCTTAATCGAGCACTTCTTTTGTTGCTCTAATAGGAAAAGTTTTGGATACTTGAAACATAGTGGTGTCTCGCAAACCCATGAATCAGCCCAGAACCGAATCTTTTCTCCGTTCCCCACTATCCCTTTAAAAAGAACTTTGAGGTTTACATTTATCTTGTGAAAGAGTACATCAATCTTGGTAATGTTCAGCCAAGTCCCCGAATTAACATATTTACTCGGTATGATATGCCCGATCTTGGTGTTGGCATGGATCCCTTCAATCACCCTTTTCCATAGACTATATGGCTCCACCTTAAACCGCCACCACCATTTTGCAAGAAGGCATAAGTTTATGTCCCGAAGACTTCCAATTCCTAATCCCCCATTTTCTTTTGGTGCGGTGACTGTATCCCAATTAACCCAGTGGATTCTAGCTTTATCATTTGCATCACCCCATAAAAAAGCTCTCCTTATTTTTTCTAGCTTATCAATAATTTGTACAGGTGCCTTATAGAGGGAAAAGTAATAAAATGGAATGCTATTGAGCACTGATTTGATCAGTGTAATACGACCCCCAATTGAGAGGTGTTTGGCTTTCCAAAGGGAGAGACGTTTCTCAAAAATAGAAACCACCGAAGCCCAATTACTCACCTTATTCATATTCGCTCCCACCTGAAGACCCAAGTATGTAAAAGGAAGGGTACCTACCATACAATGCATGAGAGAAGCCATATTTTCAATCAGCCCGTCATCCAAGTTAAAGCCAATTAGGCTGCACTTGCTTAGATTAATCCTTAGACCCGATGCCATATGAAAAGCTCTTAATAGTCTTCGAAGATTAGCCATATTTTCCTTTGACCAGGCCCCCATAATGATTGCATCATCAGCGAACAAAAGATGGGATACTTGAGCACTATTATTAGGAATATGAATACCCTGGAATAGACCAATAGAGCATGCTTTGTTAAACATACAACTAAAGGACTCCATAACTATAATGAAGAGGAAGTGCGAAAGTGGATCCCCTTGTCTAAGTCCTCTCGAACATTTAAATTCGGGAGTAGGAGCACTATTTACTAATACTGAAGCCCATGAAGACCCAAGCAAACCTTTTTATCCACATTCGCCATCTTGCTGGGAATTTCAGTTGATCAAGAATGGAATCTAAAAAGTTCCATGATATTGAATCGAATGCTTTGTCAAAATCAATCTTAAAATAGAAGGCTTTAGACTTAGATTTTTTAAGCCACGTAGAAATCTCGTTCACAATTAGTGCCCCATCAATAATATTTCTACCTTCAAGGAAAGCAGTCTGACTTTCCGAAATAATTGATTCCATAACCCCTTTAATGCGAAAGGAGAGTACCTTAGACACCACTTTTGTGATACACCCAATAAGACTAATTGGACGGATTTAAGCGTACATATTTTTACATACAAATTTATTTTTTGAAAATAATATACCATAAAAACTAGCATTTTTTATCTTCAAAATTAGTATAGTGTTGTTATATCAAAAATTTTGTTATTTTAGTTAATTGTGTTTTTTGTACATGTCATTTTGTCTTTTGTACGATATTAGTATCCGTGTTATCTAATTTATAATATTAAATTCAAATCATGCAATCAATATATTAGTATAAAATTGCATTTAAGTTTAAAAAAGTATACCATTTAAATGACAATTTTGATTATTTGTATTTAGTCATACACCACTAAACTTTAGGAACTATATGACTGTTTGTTGGGAATATTCCAAAATTGTCCTCTTAACCGGTTTCTAAAGTTGCACAAATCAGGTCTTAGAAGCAAATCAGCTTAGGTTGGGTTAATTTTGGTTCATAACCCGTTTGTGTTGAAACCGGCTTACATTGGAACTGATTTTTTTTTTTGAACCGCAAAAGTCTCAATCATGTGAACCCACTGTTTCTAGGTCATGTCACCAAGGTCTAGTTACCTGGACTTCCCATGAGCCACCACAAACACCCCAGGAGGAAATCACACTGGGAAAACTCCCTGACCCCCCTCAGACCCTCATTTCGCTGCGGGAAGGATTTGAACCCAAGACCTCTCCATTTCGAAAAATCTTGGGGTACCATTGAGGCAATGCCTCGTTAGTTTGGGCTAGAAACCAGCTTAAAATTGTTGTGGCACGAATTTGACTAATATAAAACGGTATTCAAAGTATAAGGTTACCTCTACGATCTTGGTCAATTTCTAATTGGTTCTTGGTAATACAGTTTCAAAGTCGGATAACCGGTTCTAGTTTTGGAACTGTATTTTTTTTTCACATTTACGGCTTACACCATCCGTAGTGCATGCCCCGTGGAGTGGGCGGGAATAGGCGGGCCAGGTGGGAACACTGCCCCTTCCTCCCGTGGTCTCAAAGTCGAGTGGCCAGCAGCCCCTACGCCCTGCTTTCTCCTCACTTTTGCGATTGGTGGGAAAGATTTTTGTGTGGGGATGAAATGATGATGTGGCACAGTGAGGAAGGTTTTCAATGGGGTGACCATTAAATGATTTAAAAATTTCTGTAGGATAATGACATGACAAAAAATTTTGAAAAAATTACACAGATCGTCCTTTATGTTTTAAGCATTTTTCACTACTTGTCCTTTTCGTTTAAAATTGACTTAAATCATCCTTTATGTTTCTAAATGTTGCTCGTTTCGTCCTTTTAAGTTAGCCCCGTTAAAAATTACATTTAAATAGACATGCAATGCACATTAAGGTATTTTTTTGTTTTTCTATAAGTTAGAAAGACTATTTGCATGATTGATTGCCGCGAGAATGGTGGGTAGAGAGAGACAAATGAGTTAATTGATTTGGATTTGACCATGAAAATCTCATTCTTGGGTTAATTGATCCACCATTGGGATTGAACCAGAAGATTTTTCGTTCCGATTAGTCGATTTGCGGGTTAATTAATCTGGGTTTGACCATGAAAACCTCATTCTTGGGAGCTTATTGGGAAAAAATTAACGGGGTTTGAACGAAAAGGACAAGTAGTGAAAAAAGCTTAAAACATAAAGGACGATTTATGTAATTTACTCAAACATAAAGGACGATTTAAGTCAATTTTGAACGAAAAGGACAAGTAGTGAAAAATGTTCAAAACATAAAGGACGATTTGTGTAATTTACTCAAAAATTTTAGTAAAGTGGGTAGTAAGGATGGTCTTACGGGTGTTTATACACAGAACAGTGATACCATCTCGGATGATTCCTAAATGGACCAACCGATTTTGAGCGAGGGGAAATAAGGCCCAAAGGCCTAGTTAAATAACTTAAATCTTTTAATTGGTTATTGTTGGGCTTGACTCGCATCAGGAGAGGAAGTTTATGCCGTTTCGAGTTTCATGTTTTTCTGCAATTTTACAGAGTTCAATTTCAAATGAACACTACATTATTTCGTCCTTTTTTTGTGAAATGTTTTTTTTTCCTTTATTATTAATTTTTTGATTCTTTTGTTGTTTTAATTTTATATTTAATGATTAATGTTTATATTTGGTGTTTGTCATCGTGTTTATGTTTACATATAAGATTCTTGAATCTCACTTTTGCGAAGTAGTATGCTTTGTGTGCTTGTGTTAACAATGAAGTACGCTTTCAAGTTTATGATTGAGTGATACTCATGTTTATAACAAAGTATGTTTATTGGTTAGGCGAGTGATGTTTTTTTTGAACGGCTTGGTACAACGACACCCAAGACGGGATTTCAACCCATGATTTTTGTTTAACTTTTATTTTCTCTCTTTTTGTTTTTTAATACTGTAACTGAGATTTTCTACACATTAAAATTATTTTAATTCTTAAACCCATGATTTTCGCCCAGGATTCAATTTTTCCTGGATAGGTATTTTAGATCCGTTAATCATCACGTATTTAGATGTTAATGATTTTATTTTCATTCATCTTGTTTTTCTTTACTTTGAATTTATCTAATATTTTTACAGTTATACTCATAAATAAATGTAACATTCTAGTATTCTACACATATCCTTCTATTTATCATTTTGTTTTCTTGTATCCTTTTCTATTTAAATAACTAAATTAAAAAATCACGTCTAATGATCAAACAACATACTTGTCGATAATTACGTTGGAGCACATTTTGTATAAAAAATCACATGTCAGACATTTTAAAAAGACTCAAACAAGAAAAAACACGTGCGTTAAACCAAATAGTATATATATTTCAAAATATAAAAAAAAAGAAAAAAATGGTTTCACTTGCAACTTCATGTATTAAAGACGTAAGATACGTCCGCGTGACCTTATACAGTCATACACGTAATAAAAACATGACATATATATGGACAAATGCGCATGTATACATATACAAATGTAAATACAAATTTACACTTAAAGAAAAGGACAAAAAGAATAATTAAACGGTTATGATGGGGTCCAAAACAATGGTCGACCCTCATTTTCCTCAACAAACAGGTGTAGGGACCCACTCAAGCTTATAAAAGGCCAAGGAAGAGAGAAAGAACTCTCTCATTCCGATCCTAACCATAACATACACACATACATATAAAAGAAACCCTGAAAACCCTAATTCATCCTTCCTGTAAAAGAGAAAGTATATTGACATTGTTGACCTCAGTTCCGGACATATTAGTTAATTGGGATATAATCAGCGGAAGTTTCGATTAATACATCTTCATGTAACTTTTAAAGCGTCCTAGACTCCTAGCTATCACATTTATCCTTAACGTAACACATGGGTGGTAACTCTGGTAACTGTTTCTGTTTGATTTGTAAATGTATTATTATTTTCAATTAAGACAACAAATGAGAAAATTTATTACATTAATGGCTCTGTAGCTTTACCTAATGTTTTACTTTTCAAATAAATTATATTATCATATACACTGTAACTTATGTTATATAGGCTGGTAAATCCTAATTTTCTACCGCTGCGCAATATCATATCTGGTTATATATAATTCAAACATAAATCCAATGTTTTTAAAACCAGATCGGACGTTAGACATGATGCCTTACTGATTACATGTAGGACCGGTTGGACCGGATTAAAGAACCAATGAGTTAATTAATATATATATAATTCCAAAAAAGTTATAGAATTATTAACACATTTAAACAATCATTGTTAATGTTCAAACAAACATAATCATGTTAAAAAAATACAAGGTTTGATTTTAGTGGTTAATTTTTGGATATTAGTTTTTAAAAAAACTTGAAATCCGGTCTAACCAGTGAACTGATTCCCGGTCCAACCGGTGAATCGACTGGTTCCCTTGAAGACGGTTCACATGTTGCTTTTGTCCGGTTTTCAAATAACTGCATAAATCCCAATACAGGAGAGAATAACACCCACTTTATTTATGAACTTAACTGCTATGCCATATGGATTTAATTTTTGTCATATATACACATGCAAACTAAGTTTGGAAATTTTTGTATTTTTAATTATTTAGGTTATTTCATGTCTCTTTCACATATCTTGAATATGTTTTTATCACCATACAACTGCAGGGAGCAATTTCATTTACGATCAGGCATTAATGTCTAAATGATTTGAGAGTATTAACTTTGATATTTCTATTGAGATTCCAACATTTTTTATTTAAATAAATCTACAATTTGTTATCTTTTCCGTAAATCTTATCTTTGTAATACATACAATGTTGAGAGGTATTTATAGATATAATCACATTTTAAAGATAAACATGAATTTAGTAAAATGGAAGGTCTTGAGTTCAAATATAATCCAAGGCATATTGGGGCTGAGGGAGGTCAGAGGGGTTTCTAAGATGGTTTTCTCCCGGGGTGGGCTACCCTGAGTTCAGGTGTTGCCATATGATCCGGGTTTCAAGTCGTTGAGCTTGGTGATATTCTGGATCCAATGTATTGCAGGTAAAAAAAAGTAAAACTATAAAAAATTAAATAGAAAATGAGATGTACAGAGATGGTGTGTGGGCGTACACACATTGTTCCATCCCCCAGAATAGATAACAGATACAGAACTAGGATCGACCCATACGCCTCTCATATAAAGTGGCCAGTCTACTCCCTGAGTACTCGATAAAGACGCCGTGACTATTTATTACACACTGTCACAATCAGTGTCACATCACTGACGCCATAATGATGTGCCAGATAGCTCGGGTAACAGAGTACTAAAACTGAAGGATAGCATAACTATCTAAGATATAACTGAACATATTGATCAAATCTGAAATCTTATTTTCTATGGAAACATGCAACAATGAGTACAAAACTAGAAGATCTATTGCACGCTATAATAATCAATAATCAGAATTAATATTCAAAACTGTTAAAATGACATGATCTATAAAGAACATGCGAAACTGAGTATTAAACGGGTAGTAGCAATAGAAGCAAATTAGAGATGCTAGACCACCCAACTAATAAAAGAATGCAAGATAGTATGGTTTGAAGAAGATAGGATCCGTACCTTGGTTTAGCAAAAGCGGTAAAATCTAGCAAATCTCAACGTCCACACGTTGTATTAATACCTATAATTTAAGTGTGAAATTAATTTAGGCAACCTAATGTATATTGTCAGATCCGTTTAGTTCATCACATCACCTTTAACGTTCTTAACTACTCCTAACTTTAAAAATTACAATATTTTAGATTAATTATTTGTTTAATTTTCTTTTTATTAGCTACACTAGATGAATTAATGGAATTAATTAATTGGAATGCCATGAATGATGTCCCATGTAGTTGCTTATTTGCAAATGATATTAAACGAATTATTTCAGTTGTTGGCATGAAGAGACCATCTGATTGTTTGTCAAAACCATTTATTTATATTTGCAGGAGGTCAAGAATAGGAATTTACGAAGCATGTATATTGAGTATAGTCAATGTACTTTAAATTTAATAACAGATGTATCCATTTTAGCTAGTTCTCCTTCTATTAATCTAATTATATAACGATATCTAAAACATCATAACTGTTAGTTTATGTGTTCATGAAGCAATTACCACCCAACCAAACAAACTGTTACAACAGACTTCTTTGGGTTAGAATATAAGAGAGTATTTTAGTCGTATGAACCATGAGTTGAGATTAAAATCTATAGGTCATTTATACGTATACACAGCTGAATCACAAGGTTTAAATTTTTACCTTCTCGAGCGAGTACGCTGGTTTATAACCGGTGTCTTGGAACCTCCACGAAATCGGACAGAAACAAGTTAGGAAAGAGTACAACAGTGTTGTAACCCAACGTATAGAAGCTCCATAAAATTTATTTGTATTTAACAAAGGAGCATGATTTCTAAATAATGATGCCAAATTTTAGGTACCTATTTAATAAGCAAATCCCAGGCTTCTAATCCCAAGCTTCCGTAGATCGCATGAGAAAATGTCAAAATGGTGACCTATTGTCCCATTTGTTGGTGCAGCTATGGTTTATTACAGATGGCCAACAGATTGAACAATGGAGTAGCATGGTGTTGGTGAATCAAATACACAGAGTACAGATTGAGTGATTGTGTACAAATCAAGGGTTTTTGTGAGAAACTAAATAGAGTGCAAATCACCGACTCACCATAGCGGTTTAGGAGTTCCACTTCCGAATCCATCGTGAATTTTGTTAGATTATCCCTAAGAATACGTATGCTGATCCAAGAAACTGTCATTAGGTTAAACTTGTTTCATCATGGGTTTTAATAACAGAGTTCGATCATAGGTTTTGTTATTTGGGTCAAGGCTTTTACATGGGTTTCAATTAAGAATATTTTTCCTTGTTCGCATAATTTATTTATTTGTAGATTTATTCTTTTATTTATTTATTTATTACTATTATTATTTTTTTCGGTTATTATAGTCTGAAATTTACTTTATTCCTATCTGCATTTATATAGAATTATTCATATCTATTTACTTTTGATTCATTAACAAAAGTTATTAGAATTAAAGTAATTTCGTAGATAAAAATTACAAAGAGTGTATGATACACACTATAATACAATGATGGATATATGTATACCAATCAAGTACTAGTATCCAAGAAAACACCATGATATATGTTCCCTTTTATTTTCTTTTGTTTGCTTTGGGATTACTACATGCATAATAATAAATAATAATAACAACAACAATCATAACCCCAAAAAAAAAACATTATCATTCAGATTACGAATTTTAGTAATTAGATATCCGCCTTAATTAAAAATATAATTTGATGGGTTTATTTAAAAAGATCGAGTATTTGTTATTTTGCCACGGAAAGATCGATGTTTATTCAAAATAATCCTAAACAGAACATGATATTATCTATAATTAATTGTGACGTGAAGAAGACAAGAAATAACAATTATAATAGATTTATTTCATCGTATAAGGTTCTTATTAAAAGATTTTTATATGTAAAAAGTGTGAGAAATATTGTAGTGTTGTTATGTGTTATTTTTTTAATTTTAAAATTATGGAATTTTGGTTATTTTGTTTATGTTACAAGTCATTGACATTTCGAATGCAATCGTACGCTTATTTGTCACGTATCAGGATAAATCAATGTGCGGTTATGCAAAGTTGAAAATAATACAATTCTAGTAAACCATATAGTCCAAACAAAATATACGTTGTTAAGTTGACGCTGATATTTTATTTTTTGAGGGAAAAAACACCAACATCTAGAACTTTAGTCACTTCTTGAGCTTGTTATTGTGGTCTTTTAAGAATTAAGCATGAGAGTGTTTTGAGCGGTTTTAATGTTTTTAGAACCTTTTTGAGTATGAGATAAGTAGAGAAGTTGTGTGATCAAACTAAAACATCTCCATCTGTTTATATTATCATATGAGAGGGGGGAAATGGTTCAAAATCTTGTGCTCAATGGCCTTATGACTGTTTAAAATGGTTATAATTCTAAAAACTGGTTAACCAATTAAAAATCAGTTAACTGTTTTTTCCACTGCTAATTTCGGTTCCATCGGTCACAAACGACTAATTTTCAAATAGAAATCGATTAACCGGTTTTGAAACAATAAAAAAAATTGGTTACTTTTTAACTAGTTCACAAATAGTTTGACCCCTAAACTACCAAACCAGTTTTAAAAATTGCCAATTTTTCATAAACATATAAGTTATCGTAAAAATGTTTAAAACCGGTTAGAACCGACAACTGTTTGATTAACCATTTTTTTTATCTCAAATATATCCCGTAATAAAACTAATTCACAAAATATGACAAGTTCTTATATCACTCCTATACATATATTATACAAATAGTATCATAGCATGAAGGTGTTGAATAAAATATGACATTTTCATATGATGAGGGCTAAAATATTATTTGTGACAAAAAAACGTGTAATTTAAAACGTTAAAGCAAAAAAAATATTTAGAATATCTAATTCATAACCAAAAGCATATGCAAATAATTAGTCAATAATAATCTACAATTCAATCCAAATTCACAATTCCTCTATCTTTAGACCATCCGTAATACCCATTCCTTAAATCTCACCCCACTAAAATTTTTTTCCACGTCATCATCCCACTAAAAATCTTAAAACATTTTAATGGTCACCCCACTGAAAAACATTCTCCACTGTATCACATCATCATCCCACTAAACCTTAAAACACCCACAATGACCAATCAAAAACGAGAGAGGAAAGCGGGGAGCGGGGCCGCTGGGCTCATGGTTTTAACCCTGTCGGGAGAGGGGGGCGATGTTCCCGCCGAACCCTGCCATGCCATTGATTCCCGCTAGGTGGGCGATGTATGTGTTACGGATGGTCATATAGAGAAAATCACACTAAACAGAAATACCACCTGATTCCAAATATCTCAAATGAGCTGGCAAAAACATGATTAAAAAACTCCAAAATTAATTAAAGTTAATTTGAAATTATAGAAGACACGTTACACACATCAAGTGCTTCTAAATATATACACTCTTAATCTGCCATTTGTTTTTCTTGTCAGATGCAACAAGAGTTAACGTACGCGGATATGCAAAAAAGCTGTATTTTATACACCTAAATTCACACACATATTTCTGATCGGAGTTTATTCGCCGGAAAAAGAACAAAAAAAACACCCAAATGATGAGTTTGATTTCTTGTTACAGTGAATTGGCAGTTCAATTGTCTGAGAAATCATTATGTTCAAATTCCAAAAACGTTTCAAATTCAGCTTCTACGAATTTAGTCCCGTCAATCCAAACCGCCACGACAAATCTGTACAAAGCCATCCTCTCCACCGGCATCCACCACCTGATCACCGTCACCTGGTATCGGAACGGTACCTCCCAAGGCATCCAGATAAGCTCCGGCGACGACCCCACAACGGTTTTCCGGATAAATACGAATTCGAGATTGTTTCGGAAGAAAAGAGGCTGCAAATCGTTCGAAATCAAGGATTCGAAGTTCGAAATTTTCTATGATCTGTCGTCGGCGCAGTACGGAGCCGGAGCAGAACCGGTTGAACGATACTACGTTGTAATCATGGTTGATTCCGAACTGGGATTGACCATCGGAGACATGTCGGAGGAAATTGCTTTCAAGAAACTCAAGGCCTACAAACAAAATGCGAAATTCCGTCTGATTTCCTGCCGGGAATATTTTTCCGGCAATGCCGTGTATTCCACCAAGGCTCAATTTTCCGATGCCGGAAATAGTCATGATATTCTGATCCGGTGCACCGGAAAAGATGAAAGTGTAAAGAATCCGACTTTAATCGTTTGTATTGATAAACGGGTCAAGATTCGGGTCAAAAGGCTCCAATGGAACTTTAGAGGGAACCAGACTATATTTGTTGATGGGTTGTCGGTTGACGTATTATGGGACGTTCATGATTGGTTTTATACTTCCGGGTCTGGATCCGGTACCGGATCGAGTCATGCGGTTTTCATGTTTAGAACAAGAAACGGGTTGGATAGTAGGTTATGGTCGGAAGATAAGGTGGATAGGAAAGATGACGATGAGTTCTCTCTATTAATTTATGCAACCAAGAGTTGAAGCGACCAAATACATTTAGTAGATTTATTATTATTTTCCATTTTTGTTTTTTCTTATGCTTACACTTTTTTATTTTATTTTATTATTTTTATTTTTTAACATTTACTAATTCAAAACCTTGGAATGAAAAAAGCTAGTCCATTTGCTCCTCTTATTTGTAGGCAAGTTCTTTTTAGGTGAGATCATAGATCTTTGATCATGATTAATGAAACGAAAATATTTGTATGTTATTTGTGTAAAAATAAAATCAATACAAAACTGATATAACATTTTGTTAATCATGATGTCGTAGGAATGATCTCTTATGTTGCGTTCTTGGTTTTGCTATGGCATTTTAAAGTGTAAACCTCAAACTTGCACAATTTAAAAGCATGATAAAATTATATATATTTTTTTAATCTAAGAATTAAAACGAGACCTAGCAGAGGTTTAAGAAGTTTTTGTTAGGTTTGTAGCCAAAAGTATTTACACAAACCGTACGCACTGGGGAATGGTGATATTTATTTATAAGGAATAAAGATAGAAACGAGATAGAAGTTGGGTTTCAATCTATAACATTTATTTAAGAAAAAAAAAAAGAAATTTTAAATTACTACTACGACTACAAGTGGTAGGTCGTAAAATGATGTTTTCGTCGGTTGTAATATTATTTAGTTTATTTTTCTGTCTATGTTTAATAATTCACTTTTTAAATTTGCATGGAGACGAATACACATACGATGTTTGGTTATTTGTTTAGAAATTTTTATTGGTATTCATTTCGTCATTAATTTCACACTGCTTTAGAAGAGTAAACTTCTCTTTTGCTCCCTATGGTTTGACAAAAGTAACCATTTTCATCCAAATTTTGAAATTTTGCAATTTTCCTCCATTAGTTTCAGAAAATTAACCATTTTTGTCCCTGTGGTTTGACAAAAGTAACCATTTTCATCCAAAGTTTAAATGGACTTTGGATGAAAATGGTTAATTTTCTGAAACTAATGGAGGAAAATTGCAAAATTTCAAAATTTGGATGAAAATGATTACTTTTGTCAAAACACAGGGAGCAAAAGAGAAGTTTACTCGCTTTAGAATTTCCACCCTGCTACTAATCTAAAATATTCAAGTTATTAAATAAATGATTTAAAAAGGAAGCACTTCATGCTTGCGGCGGAGATCTTATATGTGTACGTTTGCAAGCCGACCTAACAAGCTAAATTCAGACAATAGTTTAATCCATTACTAGCAAAAACAATGTGCAATTTAACATTCTATCAATATACACACATGTAGAAAACTTATCTGTATGGCCTCTTATTTTAATTTTTAATTTTTTTTGCTTGCCTACCAAACCTTAAAAAAACCACAAAAAAGGCTTTCTAAAACATTAATTATGAGTAATTTTAGTTTATTTCAATTATATATTTACATGCTAAAAGCCTAAAAGATAATAATCAAAGCAATATTTTTATTTATAGTTTATATAAATAATAATTATTCAAGTAAAACAAACAAAAAGGACAGGAAAAAAAAAATAACAGAGAGCAATTATTAAATTATGTAATAAACGAGGAGAAGGAATCAAACATAAATAAGAAGGAAAGGGGTCTTGGGTTCAAACATAAACAAATGAGTCATTGCTTCAATGGTACCTCAAGATTCTTTCATATGTGAGGCATTGGGTTCAAATCCCTTCCGCAGCGAAAAAGGGGTCTGAGGGGGGTTAGGGGGTTTTCCCAGTGGGGTTTCCTTCTGGGATGGTTGTGGTGGCTCATGGAAGGTCCAGATAACTAGACCTTAGTGACATGGTCTGTAAACAGTGAATTCACACGATTGAGACTTCGCCGTTCCAAAAAAAAATAAAATAAAAAATAAGAAGTAAAGGTTGCATTTAAGATCGCATTGCTTCCAAATACAGTCTGGCTCACAAGGAAAGGTTGCATGTCCTAATTGAAATGTAATTTTCCCCTTAAATTTAAGTTAATTTATATATTTTAGTTGCATCGTATATAACATAATTTAGAGCTTGTAAATAATTTTGTGTTTGGACTTGCTACTTTTAGGATTTTTATTTATAGTATATATTTTACTTTTAACTTATTGAAATTGTCCTTTCTTTATTAATAGAAAACTAGTAATATTATCTGTCACGTTCTGCGACGGAGTGAAAACGTATTTTACTTTGAATTTATTCTATCGAATGAAAGTGCACTATATTTGACCCAACATGTTTACAAAAAAAAATTTACTTTGATATGTCCACAACAAAAAACGTTTATTTTTTTATCGGCGATGAACATGATGAAAAAGATTGGTTTTGATCATAATGGTTATCCAAAAGAAGGTTATGGATATCCTGACTTGTCCTACATCGGTTATATGAGCAATCTCTCACTCATCATATTAGTCTTAAGATTGAGTTCTTCTGTTAGGTATCTAACACATGAGTGGATGTTTTAGAATTTTACTAAAAGAACAGGATCCTCCTTCTCAGTGTAACTCGCAGGGAGTAAAACTCAGTTTTAATCACTTTGCAATTTACAATTAAAGCTAGGAGAAACGACAAAATTTACAACTAGGGGTGTTCATTGGTTCAGTTAACGGTTTGTTCGGTTCGGTTTAATTGGTTTTCAAAAATTTTTCCTCCTAACCGTTAACCAAACCGAACTGAATTCGGGAAATGGTTATCCGAACCGGTTCGGTTTCGGTTATAACCGAACAAACCGATTAAAAACCAAATAAACCGGTTAAAAACCGAATAAACCGAATTCAACCTTATATTATTAATAAAAATAATAAATTTAATTATGAATTCGGTTTAATTGGTTAATCAAATAAACCGAACAAACCGAATTAAAAAAAATATAAAACCGTTAACCGAATTGAAAACCGAATTCTTAGGTTTTTTTCAGTTACGGATAAGGTTACCGGTTTTAAACGGTTTTCGGTGTTTAAATTTAACTTGTCATACTATTGATAAACAATAGACCGTATTTAATTTTCCTCATTAAAAAATATAATAATGAAAGGTTGAGATCATTGGATTTTGATAGGTGCATGTGACATAACAATTACAAATTATTTGACTTGCACATAAGACGCATTGTGTTGGCATTTGACTTGTTCCATGAAATTGTAGGCTTTGATTTTGAGTTAGGCATATTTCCATATGGAGTTGGTATGAGATCACCTTTGACTTTGAGGAAATATTGTGGGGTTCTAGCATAAAGGTTGTCATTGGTCTTAAAATAGGAGACCAAGGAAAAAATGGAATTGTTTTTTTACTTAAAAAATACTCTTTATTTTAAAACTTACTTTCATATTCTTCAAACAAGTTTTTTTTTTTTTTTCTTTTTGGGGGTGTGTATATCACTTGATTAATTTTAATATTATATACAACGATGTTGATGTATAACTTTAAGGACGATGGACAATCTGAGAGAGCACATTTAATGCATGTATCTGTGAAATTGTGGCCTTGTGGGTGCCTGAGCCTGACAACCTGTGATGGACCGTGGACCCGTGGACGTAGTCATATAGAGAGAGCCCACATTTAATAATGGTCAACTTCAAAACTGGACCATTTCTTTCTTTATACTAGTAGTTAGCTCCATGCCTCCATTGTTGTTAATTAACCAAAACTAGTATACAGGACCCGCGTGTTGCGGCGGGGTCTAATATACTGACTTAAAAAAAACCAACAGAACATGAGGTTAAAATCGTGTACAATAAAATGCACGAAAATACCCTATACAACATCTATAACGTAAGCTTTGAAACTAAGGGTTGAAGATTAAGAACTTATTTAATAGTAAAGAATGTGATTACAGAAGACTTAAAAAAAGGCCTTGCGTAAATGTATAATTTATAAATGATACAAATATTATAAAATTATTAAATGTAAATCGTATATATATGTAGTATATATAATACTCATGTTTATAAAATTATTAAATCTAAATCGTTTGTGAACTAATTACGATCAAAATGATATAAACGATACAAATATTCGATAATGTACGCATGCGTTATAGGCATGTAAACAACGCGCAAAATTTCTATGACCGTTTGGGTTAGAAATTTATATAAACGTTCATGAGGCCATTGCGATCAAATTAATATAATTATGACATTTATCAGACAACCTAATGACGCGTTAAAATCATGTAAACATTAAAAATATGTGAGTAAAGTGATAGGGAGCTTTAAAAATAAGAGCTCAAAGTTCAGGGTTATAAACGAAAATTTCAAATTAATTGAAAAGTATTGAAATCTATCTTTTGATCTTTAGACGCGGTAGTGAATAGTGATTATGTGAGGGTTTGTATCCTGTGAAAACCCGGTATAAGAAAGAAAACCCTTAAACCTTATCTTGACCATTGATTTTGACTTTTGAAAATAAAATATGTGGTACACATTAAACTTGAATAAAAAATTAGGTTTTGGATATTAAACTTGAAAAAAAAAATTAGGTTTTGGATAAACAAATCAGTTTTAATGTGGGTTAATGTAGACCACATGTTTATTTTCAAGATTTTAAATCAACGACCCAAATAGGGTTTAAGGGTTTTCTCTCTAAGATCGGATTTTCACATGATACAAACTATATATATATATGTGTGTGTGTGAGAGAGAGAGAGAGAGATGTTGGGGCCCACAATGTGTGTGATGTGTGTGTGTGTGATGTTGGGTGTGTGTGTGATGTGTGTGTGATGTGTGTGTGAAAAAGTGAATAGTAAATACGTGTGTGACCAAATCTTTGATAATTAATATATATAATAATGGGTCAAATATATTATTTGGCTTGAAAAAATAAAATCCTGCGTATGTACAAAAATATATCATTAAGGACATATCAAGTTACAAATGTGGATAAACTAAACCATAATAAGTATTCGTATATAACATGTTATATCTTATAAAACACAAAAAAACTTCCCAAAGAAAGGAATAAAAAAAGCTAAGACATGTTAATAGAAAGAAAAAAAATCAAAAAAAAAAAAAAAAAGAATGTCGGCCTAAGGAAGAGTACACCCGGGTCAAAACCATACACCATCCCTAATGTTGGATGTCAGAGTTGTATATGGCTGTATTGTCGTTAGGCCATGTGTTATGCATCACACCCCCTTACTTTACGTAGGCATCACGTAATCAACCAACAACATCACCCCCTTATCACTACACATTATCTTTACCTATGTTATCCATCACTCCCCCGTCATAACCACCTTTATTCACTACAAACATGATTTTTTTTTCTTTTCCTTTAATCTCTCACAGGGTGACCACAATCATGCCTTCCCCCATAAAGCCCCTGTCACGCCCCTCTATAATGGAGGTAGGGCGCCATTGGGGCGTGACCAAGCCCCCTCACGCCTTCCTCACTTACCATAACACATGGCCTTATAGTTTTGAAGTCAAATAGTTTTATACTTGCCGTATAAAACCAAATACAAATCTTATAGCCTTATATTTGATAGAGCGATACGGGTAGCATAGTTTTAGATGATCTAACCCATATAGCCATCTACGAGCTCTGTAGAATGACGGCGAGTATATGATTAACAAGATTAATTCATTAATCCTACGCCTTTATATTTTTAAATGAATTCATTTTTTTTTCTAAATCGCCAATGCCCAACTGCTGGTGTTATCGATATGGTGGTTTTTGTTAGTGTATTAGCAATAATTCAAAAGAAAATGAGAGCATGATCGAATTGTCACGTATCAAATGAGGAAAAATAAAAAAAAATATACAAAAAGAAAAAGAAAGAAAAAATTGTTCATTTGTTTGAAGAAATATTTTAAGAGTTCTAAGGTTAGCGTGGTTGGCTCATGAGCCAGCATGGTTTCTTTTAGACTATGCACAATGGGCGTCCCGTTGGGCCAGCGGAGCCTCTTCCCGTCGCGGTGTCCAGCGGGAACACCGCCCCCTTGCCCGCGTCCTCCGCTCAAATGCCACCAACGGCTCCCGCTCCCCGTCAAAGATGGAGCAATTTGATTGGCCAATATATTTGACCGTTGTTCAATGGCAAATTTGTAAAAAAAAAAAAAAATTAACTAAAAAAATACCTAACCTTTTTACCCAAAAAACCACCCAAATCTCTTCATCTTTCATCTTTCTCTCTATATTTTTTTAAAAAAAATTACAAAGATGAATCCAAGGCCTAACAATCCCAATCCCGAATTCAACCCGTTCCCATACGATCCTGAATCGCTTAGAAATTTATTGGTTCAACTACAACAAAACCCAAACATCCAACACTTTCAACAACATCCACCAAACTTCCAATCTCCTTCAAACTTTCAACCCGGTTTTGCTCCCTACTCCCAACCTAGGTTCGAATCTGATTTTGTGTCACCGAGTCAACCTGATAACGAGGTCGTGCCGGAGACACAAAACACTCAAAACCGCAAAAAAGGTAAGAAAAACAAACAGCTGGCCAGAACAGGGCCGAGTAGTGGTCCAATGGCACCGAAGCAATGGATTCACGATGAAGAAATCGCTCTCGAAAGATGCTACATGGACGAATCCGAGAACAAAACCAAAGGTAAAAAGTTGATTACTTAGTTTTGTTATATATTATTTTAAAGGGTTTAATTTTTTTTACCTACTTTTGATTAATTTTTTTTGTAGGTAACTCGCAAAAACGTGAAAATTTTTGGAAAAAAGTAACCTTTAGTTGGCACAATGTGATGGGATTCGATGCCGAATACCGCACATATCATCAATTAAATTCAAAGTGGAAGGATATGTGCACCAAGTTAACAAAGTTTAGTGAGATCTATAGCAACTGCGCCAACAACCGGAAAAGCGGGATGAACGACGAGAACGTGTTGAAGTGGGCCGAAAAGGAATACCAACTAAAGAGTAACGGCCAAACGTTTAACCACTACCACGTTTGGGTGGCGATAAAAGACTCGCCAAAATTCCGTGTTCTTTGCCAAGAAGGTAACGAGGTCCAAGGTTCTTCAAAAAGAACCAAAAACTCCGAATCGAACGAGTATTCACCGGGGGGTTCGACCGCACATACAAATCACGCGGTTAACCTGGAGGATGACGAAGAAGAAGCCGAGTTCGACACCCCACCGGAACCGGTTAGACCGACCGGTCGAGATACAACAAAACGGGCTTCCTCTTCGAGTCGTCAAACCGTCTCCTCTAACCCGTCAACAACCGAACTCGCTGATCAACTCCAAGCTTTCACAACTTTTCAAAAACAAAAACACGAAGAAAGGAAAAAAATGCACGAAGAGAAAACTCTCCGAGCCGACCTCAGAGCAATTGAGTCTATGCCTCCCGACATGCTCGACGACGAAGATCGTGAAATAATGAAAAAAATGAAAAAGAAACTTTTGGATAAATATCGTTAAATTTTATTTGAATTGTTAGTATTTTTTGTATGGTTTTTTTTATTTAAATTTGCAATGTAATTTTTATTTTATTTGTATCTTTATTTGAATGGTTTAATTAAATTCTAAGTTTATTATTTTTAGTTTGCAAAAAAAAAAAAATAATAAATCAATTAAATTTAAAAAATGTTGATGACGTGGAATAGTGGGGAAGAGTTTTCAGTGGGATGACCATTGTGGGTGTTTAAGGTTTTCAGTAGGGTGATGACGTGGCATGAAATTTCAGTGGGGAAGGGTTTTCAGTCGGGTGACCGCTGTGGATAGTCTTAGGGAGTGTTATTACAGACCCCAAAAATATATTTAACACCCCCTGTCAAGTATATGTCTCTCGTAGTGGTCAGTACGGGGCGTATAGCCGCCTTGTAGTGGTCACTACGAGGCATATAAGAGTCCAATCATTGACACTGACACCAAAATCACGGCTACTGAAACCTAATGATTACCCCTCAATATTCCTCGTATGGCCGTATTGACCAATATTGGGCGTATTGGAGTGTGAGTTATGGTAGTGGGGTGCGTGAATAACACAACCCTTGTTTTATAATCATTGACGTCATTACTGAAATGCGTGATATTAATGATGCGAAGCAAAATCACACAAATCGAGAATCAAATAACAAGGTTTGAATGTTTGATTATATCGGAATGAAATAATGAAATTTAACAGAAGATTTGAAAATCATGAAAACAGAAAGAACGAAAAATCTAGGGTTTATTACTCTGTTTTTGCGATTTCCGTCTAGCTCTCCTTTCTCGTGAGCTTAAAGACGATTTGAACCCTCCGTTTCCAGATTCATCATCGTCCCAATCTCTGTTCAACGATTTCTGAATTCCAAATCGGAAGATTTGATTGAGAAAACGAATTGTAATCTGTAAACGGATTTAGTATCGATCAATTGATCGGAAGAAGGAGAAGAAAAATACCTCACGGAGCTCGGAGAAGCTGACTACGTAGAAAGTGACGGCTGCTGCTGCTACGATTCCGAGCACCGGAAGCCCTACCTGCTGTAATCCGTCCATTCGGTGATTGGTCCTCACTAACCCTTCGACTTTTGTGTGGCTTCTATGTGTTCAAACCATATCCTTTCACAGTTTCACGCGAAGGACCCAAGGCCGGCGCCCGGCTGTTTGTTAGGCCTTCAAAATAAAAGGGGCTCAAGATTTTTTTAATCAATTTTTCTAGTAGTAATGGATTTACTCACCTTCCATCGTCGTATCTTTGAGCGGGTGCTTGGGTCGGGTTTTCCCCGAGAATTGATGGCTGGTGGCTAGCGGCTCCGTCCGTCTGGACTAATGGCCAGCTTGGGTATCCTTTATCCATTGAGGGCCGCATACGAAGTACACGACAATTAATTAGGTGGCCGTTCAAATAAAAGTAGGAATGGATTTTGATTTTGGTAAAAATTGTTAGCGTTTTAATATTTGATATCCATGTAGTTTTCTTTTTTATAATAATTTATACTTTTTGTGCATCAAACTTTAGAAGAATTTTTATTTATAATCGAAAAAGGGTCTCAATTTTTATTTCGATTGTAACAATACGTCGGTAGAGGAGCGTTCCGTCTTATAATGAAGCACTCGTGCAATCGGTAGTGGACGAAGTGGAAGCTTTTGGCCAACAAAAAACTTGAAACGGCCCTAGAATGAACAATTTCGAAATAAATCCATCCTCATTTTCAATAAAATATTGAATTTTTGTAAACAGAAACAATTGATTGACTTGTATTTTTTAAGAAAAGCTCATACATTAGACATATCATATATTTCTCATAAAACCAGAAGAAAACTGGTAAAACTACACAAAATCATCAAAAGACCTAAGTTTTATGCTTCTTTATAACATTAAACTATGACACCTGGAAAACATTTACATTTTAAAAATATATTCAAAGAACCATGTTTGAATCGAGTGATTAGCCTATTATATTTGTATGTTACATTGTTATTTGAATCGATGAATCTGCTCGTTGGGAGTCGAGCTGCTAATATTTTAAACTTTTTTCAAAAAACTTGCAAAATTTCACATTTAGACTATCCACAGCGGTCATCCCACTGAAAATCCTTCCCCACCGAAATTTCATGCCACGTCATCACCCCACTGAAAACCTTAAACCCCACAATGGTCACCCCACTGAAAACATTTCCCCACTATTATCTAGGCACCAATCAGAAAGCAAGAAAGTGGCTGGCACCAATCAGAAAGCGAGGGAGCAAGCGGGGAGCGGGGGCCGTGGGAGGGGGTTGGGCGGGAACCGCTGAAGGGGGGGGTGTTCCCGCTGGAAGCCGCCGAAGGGGGAAGCCGCGGAGGTGAGCGGGGAACCCATTGCGCATGGTCTTAGGTAGTTTAATATATAGACCTGGCCTCATGATTATTAATTTAAGTTTTAAAAATTATAAACATAAATAATATTATAATAACATTGGCTATTTTCATATGTTTTTTTAAATACATATATAAAATGTTCACGTGTGTAATAAAATAAATTTTTAATTCAAGTTTTCATTCACATCACTTCATTCAAATAACCAACCGTATGTTATTTTTAAATACCACTTGGAGCTAGCTCCATTCAAGCGGCAGCGAACAAAATAATTCATTGAAAAGGGGCATCGAAACAAATTATATTATTTTGTAAAATACAAAATGATTGAAATTAGATCGGTTTGAGCTATCAAAAGGGCATTACGGATTAAATAAAATAACGTTGGACATTATAAATTGAAAGCAAACAAAGTTACACTTTAATTTTCATTTAAATTAAATGGGTCCGATCACTTCACGTGTTCTATTCGTTATCTTCTTGATCGGCATGTAAACAATTGATCTTACAAGTTAATTTCAAGGAAGGTGATGATTGCTGGAAATGGGTTGGAGACAACAGTGGTACGTTCTCGGTCAAATCCCTACGTTTGAGTTGTTCCAAGAATCGTGATTCAGGGACCAGACCGGTTTTATCATGGGGTAACTGGGTGCCGATTAAAGTTAATTTAATGGTCTGGAAAGCTTTGCTTGATCGTCTGCCAACTAAGGATGCTTTGGTTAAGAGGGGAGTTCGTCTACAAGAAGAAAGCTGCCCATTATGTGGGGACTGCAATGAATCTGTGTTGCACTTGTGTTTCTTCGTGTTTCGTGGCTTCGATGCTTTGGAATGGTATATCTTTATGGTGTAAATTACATCCCATTTTTGCCTTTTCAATAAATGATTTGTTGGAGTTGTCTAATTATGATAAAGGTTCTTGTAAGAGAAAAAAGGCAATATACACAATTGTTTTAACTGCCATATGGTGTATCTGGAAGGATAGAAATGAGGTGGTTTTTAACAAGAAGAGGCGATGTTATCATCGGTTACTTGAGGAGGTGAAATCATTAAGTTATATATGGGTTTAACATAGAGGAAAATGGGGGCTACTTACCTGGGAGGAGTGGTGTGCATTTTCTTTTTAGTTGTTTCTTGTATATTTATGTTTTTTGTTTGTATTTGGTGTTGTGGAGTTTAGCATCTTGCTAGCTCCTTTGGTGTTTTTGGTGGTTTAATGAAAGTTGCCGTTCAAAAAAAAAAAAAAAAAAAAAAAAATCTTCTTGATCGGCATCCAAGTCATATTTTAATTTTCATCTAAATGGGTCAAGAACTTCACATCTTCAACTCGTTATCTTCTTGACGGGCTTTCAAAGGTATATATTATATTATATATATCTTAATTTCTCATGTCAGTGGAGACTATTTTTTTTAATCTCTAACACCTTTTCAGTTATATGTAAAACCTTTTACTAAATTAAAATATGCGTTATGGTTTAGGCGGTAAGTTTTCACATTTCAACCCATGGATCTTGGGTTCCATTCCAACTCCCATCCATTTTTTTTCGCCAGCCATCTTAACTTTCTATATAAATTTGTTGTTTACCTTAATGGTCCTGGTTTCAGAGCTTAGGAGACAGACCTTTTTTTCTTTTGGCTTTTACATTTTTATATATACTTTTATTTAATTTTTTTTATTTGATGATTTGGTTGTTTCAATATTAGGTTATATTTACGTTATAACGAGTTATGTTTGATATTTTTACTATCTGTGACAAACCACCGTTAGATAAACAATGATAGCATTTTTGATGTAAATTCATCTTGATTTACATTTTGATGGCTACATAAATTCGATGGGTATAAATTCATGTTGATTTACATTTTGATGTAAACTTTTTTCTAAACGACTCATGTCATATAATATATGTTTTCATACTTATTTTATGCATGTTTTAAGTTGATTTAAGTTTCAAAGTAAATTTTGTTAGAAAACAAGTTTAGTCAAATATAATACATTTTCATTTGACAACATAAATTTGAGATATCGTCACAATGCACGAGGTTAAAATTTACTAGTTTTAATTAATCCAAATAACCAAGGGCTTCTAGCCTAATGGTTACCCCTTTGGCTTCCCTGTGGGAGGTCACGGGTTCAAATCCCTCCCAAGATTATTTATCGAAATTTATTATTTTTACGCGTTTCTTTATTTCTTTCGCGAATTTTACGTATTTTAATTAAAAGAGTTCCTTTTAATTTATTTCTGATGAGTTTAAAAATTGTAAAACAGAAAATATTATATTTTCTTAGATTTATTATCGTCCGTATCGTTTTCGTTTTCGTTTTCGTTTCATCTAAACACGTCACCATCGCGCGTATTCGTTCGAATCGTCGTTCGAACGAACACGACGATGGTTTTGCTTTCTGATTCTTGTTTTCTACATTCCAGTCATCATTTCAGGACGTTAAACTTTCATATTTATTCGTAAAGATCGTCACCTATACGAATAATTCGTCAGTTTAGCATTCTGTAACAACAACCGTTATGGTTTTGCTTTGTTTATCCTCACATACATTTATACATAATAGCATCAAATCAAGCATCTGTGTGTCAGTTCTGTGTTGTCTGATGTGTTTTTGACTGTTAAACCGTGAGGTTTAAAGCGGATTTCAGACCAATAGCATAATAGTTTAGTGTCAAGCATTAAGTGTCCATAGCATATACATAGTTTCACGTAGTGTGTACCTGAGTTACTGTACGAGTTACTGTAGAGATCACTGTTCCGGCGACTCGTCCGGCACTAATGTTACACATTGTGTATTTTAAGGCTTAGATGTAAATGATAACAAGTAAGAAACTCTACAGGTTGGATTATTAGTTTTTACATAAGATAACTTTCGGGTGACTATTTAGCCAACATTTCCTCATCCTGGAACTAACATTTTGGACCACCCAAATCTTATAGATATACCAATATACTAATGAGAAACTACGTTCAAACGGTGCATAAAACCGAGCCCAAACGAAGTAAGAATCACAAACAAAAGTTTGAGAACGTAACCATCGACTCACGCCAAGATCCAAAGTTTAAACCCAATTATCAACACCATGAATGTTGGATTAATCTTTTCCATATGATAGTACTCTGAAAACGATGAACGTGGGCGGAATCCGTGATCAAAACGGAGTTATAACGAAGCGGGAATCGCAAAAACAAGTTTGATGTTTGTTGACGATTGCAAGACGCAAATTCTAAAAAAAAATCATCCCACATCGCCCAAGAAACTAATATTTTTCCTCTTTAAACACCTATAAATATCCTTGCTTTGTCCCTTATAGCTTGCAACTCATAGTTTAGTATAAACAAGTAGAATAACCAAATTTTTGTGGTTGTACATGTGTAACACCCATTGAGATGTTGAACGTAGTAGTTTTATTTTATGCTCTTAGCGAGGAGGTGATGCGCTTCGAGATCGTCTCGTCTGTAAAGTTTCTTTGAGGTTGAACCATGTTTGCATTCGGATCGCATACTTGTTCCTTTGACCTGCTGTCTGGCCACACATGTTCAATCCTCAAGACGTCCAGTTTGATAAAAATGTTGATCTTGATTCTTTTTCATTATACTAGTTTTCTCGAGCACCATTAATGTGAGTAATTCTATACTCCTTCTTTTACATTTTGTACTTTTGAGATGTTATATATGCCAGTATTCAAAATCCAAACTATTCTAAATTCAAATTCTATATATGCAATGCCTTTAGTCTATTTTGGTTTGATTCTTTGCTATGTGATACTACTTGCTTTGTAATTCTGTGTTATTCTATGTTATTATGTGTTATTCGATACCGAGTAGCCTAAGGTGTGTTAGATAACACATTTGCTTTGACTTAGGTCAAATGTGTTAAAAGGACGAAAAGTATAACTATAGGCAGACTTGTGAAAATACTTAGTTTTGTGCTTTGTATTGGAACGAGTTTGGAGACGATATAAACTATTGCAGACTTGTAGATATACTAAGCTTTTTAGCTAAGTATTGATATGAGTTTGGAGACGAGATATTCTATAGACTTAATTGCAAACTAGTAGGATATGCATGCTAGAATTTAAACTTTGTATTCTAATTGAATTGCATCAGTTTTTATATGTAAACTATATAAACTGTATGAGTCACTCACCAACTATGCAAATAGCTGACCAAACCTTTATTTTGTATATATAACAGGTTAGGTGGATGCTTTGGCAAAGACATAGGATAGGTTTCATGTTAGTAGACCTAGTTAATTATTTAAAACAATGTTTAGAATTTCATTTGTAATTGTTTGTTTATTCAATTCTTGTAATGTAACTTGAGTGTAATGAATGTTTTAATTATTCAAGCATATTAATAACATCATGAGCTAATGAACAGTCGAGCTCACGTCCCGACGTATTCCATCGTCGGTCGGGATGTGACACTTCTGAGTTTTGTTTTTTTTTATAAAAATTGTTTTTGTATAATTTTTATTTTTAAAAAATATTTTTTACTATAAAGATTTTATTCAAATTTTTTAAAAAATTATTGTTAATGTAAAACTATAACTAAATTCATTAGTTTTTATATTTAATTTAATTATTTAACATGAAATATAATATATAAGCATTTATTATGAGAGAAAATTAGATAACATGGTTAGAATATGACATATGTTAAAAGTAGTTTAAGAGCTTGACAAGTATCATTTGAGTTACTATATTATAGATAGAAGATATATATATACATGTGTGTGTATTAACAACAGTAATCATTGTCAATTTTGATTCGATCTTCAAATGAAGCTGAGATGAAAAGCTACCATACAATAATATGTATACTCTCGGTTACTTTTTTTTATTAAAATTCAAATATCAATATTATTAGATAAAAATTAAATATATATATAGGATTGGAATCAAATAATAACTCACTCTTACGGCGATAACCTATTAACTTTGCCAAAACGAAGCCGAATCTTGAATTTTTTTTTTTGAACATCATTGTAACACAATTAGAACACCATGTTTTTTTTTAGTTTGGGCTAATTCATCATCGTTTAAAAAATATCATCGTTGTAAGTTTTTTGCTACAGTACTGTAAGTTTTAAATATTTAAACACCTACAGTACTGTAAGAGCCCAAACGGTAATGAATTAGCCCAAACTCATAAAAGAACATGGTGTTCAAATTGTGTTACAATGATGTTTAAAAAAAAATTTCAAGATTCGGCTATTTTTTGGCAAAATTAATGGGTTATCGCTGTAAGAGAGGGTTAGTATTAGAACATTACCCTATATATATATATATAGGCGAAGGTTAAAAATATAACCCACTAAATGCGCGTTAACCCAAATAACTTTGGCAAGATGAAGCCGAATCTTGGATTTATTTTTGAACATCATTGTAACACATTTTGAACACCATGTTCTTTTATGAGTTTGGACTAATTCATCACTGTTCAAAAACTTACAGTACTGTAAGTCCAAAACTTACATTACTGTAAGTTTAAATATTTAAAAACTTACAACGATGATATTTTTTAAACGGTGATAAATTTCCATAAACTCATAAAAGAACATGGTGTTCAAAATGTGCTACAATGATGTTCAAAAAAAAAATCCAAGATTCAGCTTCATCTTGCCAAAGTTATTTGGGTTAGCGCGCATTTAGTGGGGTATGTAAAATTCCATGCCTTATATATATATAAGAATGTTTAAAAAAGGAAAACAACTTTTTACATAAGTGTAAGACTCAATTAACAAAAATAACAACAAATTAACTTAACATAAAACAAAATAAAGAGATTTATGTTAGGTTTCAATTTGAACTTGTGAATGTACATGCATTTATTTTGTTATTTTCTTAATAATTATTAGTTTAAAAAAATGTTTTACATGGGTTGAAACAAAAAATTAATTATTAATACTTTATTTCTTACTAATTATTTAATTAAATAAAACTATTTATAATTTATATAAAATATTTAAAAATATACATTTTTAGTATTATTATTATTTTATAGGAGAGCAATTTATGAAATTAAAAAAAAAACATTGAAATTGACTTGTTGTCTTTGTCTCTTCATATTACTATTTTTATTTTATTTTTTATTTCTATTTCTCAATTTTCTTTTTTAATTTTCCATTTTAATGTTAGAAGATATCACTTTCATTGTTTACGGCTGAGTAGCTGACCAAGTATGAGATGTAATGAATGGTGAAGGAAGAATGAAGCTGCTGTTGAATCTAAGTAGAAACCAACTGGAACACGAACACTGGATTCTATTTGGTTGTTCTACTTTCTTATTATTTAGAAGAATAACTTAATTCATCTGCACTAGTAGCCAGCTTGAGCATCCTTTAGCCATTTAGGGCCGCGTACGGAGTACTCGGCATTTAATTAGTTGGCCGTTCAAAAAAACAGAAGAATAACTTAATTAATTATACCCTTTAATATAGGTTTAGGGCCTGTCTGGTAGTCTTTAATGGTCATTAAGAGGCTACCTCTTAATAGTTCATGATCTCTGAATAATTAAGATGTAACTTTAAGTCTGAATGTTTAAGAGAGCTACCTCTTAATGTTACATGATAACCATACAGACTTAATGTTACCTCATAATTTTTATAGGTTTAAGCCATTAAAGGTAGTCTTTTAATGGTCATAAGAAGCTATCAAACAACAAGTTAATTTGCTAGAAATATTGTTTCTTAAAAAAGTCTTAGTTTAGTAAAACCAAGACAATAAATAACATGCTTAGGCAAAGTTCCTTGCAGACAAACCAAAACAAAATGATGTCGCTTACGTATTTTTTAACTGACATTTATTCTATTCTTAAATTCATCTAACTAGCTAATAGAATACAAGATTTGAATCATTGACCTACAAAAATATCTTTTTAAATAACAATACTTAGAATATATATGATAAAATTGACAACAAATAAATAATTTATGATAATGTTGTCACCACTAAAAATCAAACCCACAATCGTTTGGTGGGATGATAACATTTTCATCGTATGTCAAAATTTCTTTAAGAAATTACATTATAAAATTAAAGTTTTTTTAATCTTTAATATGAATATAGTACTGTAAACTGTAATAGATTTTTGGTACAGTACAGTATTTTTAATATATGTGCTGCTTTTCTTAAAGTGCATTGTATTTTTAGTGTAATATATTACTTTAATATACACAACATAAAAAGATGCATCACAAAAATATATGAAAAATTATAGCACAAAAAAAAAAACAATACACAAGTGAATATTTATGCAATACATTAACGTGTTAGATTTTTAAAATAAATATATATATATATATATATTATCACAATACTCAAATTGCATAGAAAAAGCACTCAAATTTTATTGTGAGATTATTTAAAACAAATTATTAACTAAAAATGATGAAATGTTTTTAAAAAAATTAAGTAAATTAAAAATAGTCAAAAACATGGTATTTCTTAAATGTATCCTTTACTTCTTTTTAACACTTTAATCTTAATTATTAATTTGAAATGTATTACTCTACTAAGAAAAAAAACATTTGTTATAGAAGGCAACTCCAACAAATAAATTTAAATAAAAAATAAATCAAATAGTGTTTTCAAATGTTTGTTTTCCAGGAAAAAAAATTTAAGTGAAAAAAATAAAGTACAAACCATATTGAGTGACCGTTCAAAAAACAAACAAACCATATGGAGTGCGGAGAACACGATGACGTGGCTGCTCTAGAAGAATACAAAGTCTCCCTCTCCAAGTCATCACGTGCTATCACCTATCAGTTAGTTGCAAACGACATTTTTAATTTATTTTACTTCATGTTTTGCTTCGTCATCAATCTGACACGTTTTTTATGTGACAAAATATCAACCTCGCATGAGATACGTATAGTAAGGTATTTAAGAACTAAAATTCATCAAAAAAAACAATATGTATATATATACACACACAAATACGTGTGTATATATATAAATTTTTTATTTTAAAATTTAAATAAGAAAAAATTATTTGAATGCATACATATATTTATATATAGAGAGAGAAAATTTAAAATTTAAAGGGTGTTAAAGTGTACAAATCATATATATAATTTTATTACTTGAGTCTAAATTGTTCTTAGGTAATCAAATTACGCATAGATGTGTAACAGATGAGATTATTACCAGAAGGCTTACACATGTTAAATAAGCACCTGCTCGATTTTATTACGTAAAGAAACTTAATATCTGTGTTATAAAATCATGGAAACTTCGTACAATTCGCGCACAAAAAACAATTTGTATTTGAATCGGATCACTTTTAAAACCATATCTGAATCCTTCATTTGAAATATTGAAAAAGAAATATATAATTCAGGTTAAAGTTTATTAAAAATTGAGTATTAATTAAACAATCAATTTTATTGTGTTTTAATATGACAATATATTTAATTTTAAGATTTCAAATGCATATAGAGTTTTAAGGAATTTTTTTCTCGGAACTTTCACTTGTAAAAAAAATTCTCATTTTAGGAGAAAAATAGAAAGAAAAAAACCACTCTTAACCAATTAAATAATTGTTTTTATATCGTTTTATTTTATATCATATTGAACGCCAGCCATATACTTGTATCACGTGTGTATTAATGAGTCACCCTCTCATGTCAACTTTATGGGAGCATCCAAATATTTAATTATTTAATATTTTATTTAAAATCATCAAAAAGTACAACTCAACTTGGCTATAAATTGATTAAATGCACGATAACTTCTTCGATTTTTTTCAGTACGTTACGTACGAAAATGGAAACTATTGAAGACTATGGTTCTTCTTCGCCCTCGCCCTCGCCCTCGCCCTCTTCATCATCAACCTCTCAAACTGAGACGTTGACAACAAACCATACAAAAAGAAAGTCCGGGAGGAAGAAGTTTAAAGAGACAAGACATCCGGTGTATAGAGGTATCCGGCAAAAAAATGGGTCCAAATGGGTCTGTGAAGTTCGAGAACCGGGTAAAAAATCAAGAATCTGGTTAGGAACCTTTCCAACCGCAGAAATGGCGGCTAGGGCTTATGATGCAGCAGCCTTAGCCTTGCATGGTGATGATTCACCGCTAAATTTTGCTGACTCGGCCCATCTTATCAGACGGGCCGAGTCATGTTCTCCTTCTGATATTCGAGAAGCTGCCCATGAGGCGGCTCTTGCATTTGGTTCGAAATGTTATGAGAATAACCCCTCTTCTTCTTCGGCGTGTTTTCCGATTGAAAGCGGTGGTGGAAACATGAAAGATGAGGTGGTTGTGACGCCATTTATGGATGAAGAAGTGTTGTTTAACATGCCAACATTTTATAACAGCATGGCGGAGGGGTTGATGATTACTCCTCCAGGCATGAAGAAAGGGTATGACTGGAGTGATGATTTTGAATCTAATATCGATTTGACTCTCTGGAGGTATTAATTAGAACTCCGGGTCGACCCGATAAGAAGATATATATGTACTTAATAGTTGAGATGCATGAAAAATAAGATTTTGAAAATAATAAAAACCACAATTGTTCATTTGTTTGTCTCAAAATCAAAATTTACATTTTTTCAATAATATATCATTTTAAAACAACCGCAACATCATAACAAAAATAAACTAGCAACTTACCAAAAGAGTCACTAATTAGTAATTACCATAGAGGCCTATAACTCTATAATATGGGGATACCAACCTAAGGCTACCCACAATGGGCGTCCCGTTGGGCCAGCGGTGCCCTTTCCCGCCACGGTGTCCAGCGGGAACACCGCCCCCTTGCCCGCGGCCCCCGCTCAAATGCCACCAACGGCTCCCGCTCCCCGTCGAAGATGGAGCAATGTGATTGGCCTGTGTGAATTTGACCGTTGGGCAACGGCAAAAAAATAAAAAAAAAAAACAATTTTTTTAAACTAAATAAATACCCAACCTTTTTACCCAAAAAACCACCCAAATCTCTTCATCTTTCATCTTTCTCTCTATATTTTTTTTAAAAAAATTACAAACATGAATCCAAGGCCTAACAATCCCAATCCCGAATTCAACCCGTTCTCACTACAAGAAATTTGGGTCTTTATCTACAAATAGTATGTGTGGTTAAAAATCTATTATGTGTTGTTAATTGTCTTTATCTACACATAAATTAAGTGTTAAGATGTGTTGCCTCACAACTGTTGAGATAGATCATTACCTACACATCAGTTATATGTAGGTATGCATCATGATGTACCTACACATATATGTGTAGCTAAAACTAATTAATATGTATTGTTA
Organism: Mikania micrantha; assembly: GCA_009363875.1. NCBI lineage: Eukaryota > Viridiplantae > Streptophyta > Magnoliopsida > Asterales > Asteraceae > Mikania > Mikania micrantha. Next base: position 2,995,799 of record CM018692.1, read on the forward strand.
GAATTATAATGATTTGTAAAGATTTAACACAATATGTGTAGGCTATAATCTTCAATTCCATTCCAATCAATACAAAATATTCAAATGCAAATAGATACCAATATTTGTATAAGAACAACTCATTTAACTTACAAGAGCAAATTGTCTAATTATACTAAAAAGATCACAAAATCAAAAGTACTGAAACATAAGCATATGAAACTACTAAAAATAGAAATGTTAATTAACATTCATTTATCTTCGAATAAGGGCAACATGGGTGGAATGGTACTGTCATCATTAAAACGTTTGAGCTTCTTCACATGGTCCTCATATGTCTTAAATGCCATCCTTTTCCTTGTTTTTGATTAGTCGTGTGAAAAATGAAATCACTGATCAAAAGAAAGCCACACAATTAGCAAAGTATTGCATGTAAACCTACAAAATGGATGGTATAAATAACTTTAAGTCAATCCTGAAAAAATAAATATGAACATTTCAATTAAAATTCAACAAAGAATGCTAAATAGTATGAAATTCCCACTTGGAGAATAGTCCTTGTAAATGACCATTACTTTCATACCATATGAATAAAAATGTAAAAAGTAACACTAGAAAATGAAACATATTTGCTTCCTTTGTTAAGGTCAATGATGAGTTCATAATGATTTTCATTTCATATTTATCTGCAAGTCCAAAAATATACACATTTAGTGCTAAACAGAACATGTGGAGTGCATTTTTAGGGGTGTATGGAAAGAGTACCATGGCTATTTTAAGTAGTGATCTCCGAAATCCAAATTTTAATCTAGAATTGCTTATGGAACACCAACTTCAATCAAGAAACCACTTTGTAACATAGGTGGGAACCTACAATTAATCATATTAAGAGAAATCTCATGAAAATTCAACCAAATCCTAAAAAATGCAAAAGTTTAGAGACTAGTAAATCCAAAGAAAACATATACCCTGTTCAATATTAATCAAGAATACAAAAAAACAATTTGAATTCAACAAAAACCACAAAATCAGTAGCAAAGACAGTTTAGCTTTCATCAAATTGAATAAACCTAGTTTATAATTCTACCAATTAAACAAAACCAATTAAAAATAGATCAAATAGAGTACCTTTTTTCTTAAAGGGTTGAGAGAAAATGTAAATTGGTGTGTTTTTGTGCAGTGATTGCATATTCATCAAAAGAATGCAAATTGTAACATCAAATCCTGATTTGATAAATTTGTCTACCTCACAATTAATTAAAACAATGCAAATTGCAATAATATCATAATAAACATACCGAATTTGTGCAACTAAATCTGTGAACTTAGTACAAGGGAAGAGAGGTGTTTAGGGTGGGACTGTTCATTCCTATGTCACTGTACTTACGGTTTGAGTCTTCATGAATAATTCAAGAGATATTTACAATGAACCACAAAAGATATATAACTCTAAGGCTTCCAAATTTATTGTTCATGGTGGTGGTTTTCATGATTATTATAGAGACCGGTTTATTATCCACAACAGGTGGCGGCACATTGCGGTAAAGGAGAAGGGTAGTGGTCCGATGATGGTAATGGTGGTTAAATTAAAGAACCAAAAAAGCCTAAATCGATGAAAATGAAGAATCCAAGCCTAAACTGGCTGGAGATGAACATTACCTGCTAAAGAAATCACATAAATAGTAGATTTTCCATGTCCTCTTTCTTCTTCGACTTTATACAGCCATTATATAAAGAGAATGAAGTAAACTTTATCTTAAGATCTTTCCCTATACCTAATTAAAAATTAAAACATTGATAATTATAACCATTCTAATATGGAATTACAAACCACACAATAGGAAAAAACAAATTTCATATAAATTACAAACAAAAATTATCATGCATCTAGAAATAGAATTTTCAATTGAAAAGAAATTAGACGTTCAAAGCCTTTGAACATAAAAATTTGAACAATTAGGATGGTGCTGATTAACGTCAGTTAGGGAGATCAAAGCCTTTGAACACAAAATTTTGAACAATTAGGACAAAAAACAACATAACCTGCATAAGTAAAAACCCTAACAACCATTAATGATCTGATTTGCAATTGGGTGGAACAACGAAGTTTCGTCTCCGGTGCAACCTCTCCCTCTTGCAATCGAAGCCTCAACAATCGGGGTAGTCATCGTCTCTCTTTCTCATTCAATCCGGCACCCAAAAACAAAATTGACCTCGACAAAGAGATCGACCTTTACTCTGGATACATCTTCGCAAAGATGAAAGCCATGGGTGAGAGTGGACTAGAGAACGTGTTTTTTGGTGTTAGTTGCCGCTTGAGCACCACTATCACAACCGCCTGAGGTATCTCTTTCATGTTCTTCTGGAGTAGAGAAGTGGCTAGGAGGTCGCCGAAGGAGAGAGCAACCAAATTTATTCCAATCTTCTGCTATCTGTCATTCTGTCGAGTGAAAAAAAAGAAGGCAAAACCGTTCTTAGAAGGGAATTGAACCGCTGAACTTTCAATTAAAAAATTAACATCCTGCCAACTCTTTTACAAAAACAATGGACAAAACCTTGACAAATATTGTATTTAAACTCTAAATAAAGTAGAATAAAAAATATATATTACTGTAATAGTATAATATATGTAATATAATGTAATGTTCAATGGTCATGCCCGATATTTTTTTCATCCTATATTATGGATAGCAGTTTGAGATTTTTTTTAAGTATCTTATAGCTACACATATTATACACTTTGAATTATTTGTAGGTATTTGTTTTATCATATCATTTTAGAAAATAAAATAAAAAATGTATACTTAATTTATCTACGCATTTATTTACACATTTTATGTGTAGGTAAATCATGATCAATTATCCACACATATTAAGTGTAGCTAAAATATATTGTCAACACATATTAAGTGTTAGTTGTTATAAAAATATATGATCAACCATTACCCACACATATACACACATGTGTAGGTAATTTACCTACACATATACAAGTGTAGGTAAATTATGTGTTGGTAAACACTCTAATTTCTTGTAGTGTCTCATACGATCCTGAATCGTTTAGAAATTTATTGGTTCAACTACAACAAAACCCAAACATCCAACACTTTCAACAACATCCACCAAACTTCCAATCTCCTTCAAACTTTCAACCCGGTTTTGCTCCCTACTCCCAACCTAGGTTCGAATCTGATTTTGTGTCACCGAGTCAACATGATAACGAGGTCGTGCCGGATACACAAGACACTCAAAAACGCAAAAAAGGTAACAAAAACAAACAGCCGGCCGGAACAGGGCCGAGTAGTGGTCCAATGGCACCGAAGCAATGGACTCACGATGAAGAAATCGCTCTCGGAAGATGTTACATGGACGAATCCGAGAACAAAACCAAAGGTAAAAAGTTGATTACTTAGTTTTGACGTTATATATTATTTTAAATGGTTTAATTTTTTTACTTACTTTTGATTAATTTTTTTTGTAGGTAACTCGCAAAAACGTGAAAATTTTTGGAAAAAAGTAACCGTTAGTTGGCACAATGTGATTGGATTCGATGCTGAATACCGCACATATCATCAACTAAATTCAAAGTGGAAGGATATATGCACCAAGTTAACAAAGTTTAGTGGGATCTATAGCAACTGCGCCAACAATCGAAAAAGCGGAATGAGCGACGAAAACGTGTTGAAATAGGCCGAAAAGGAATACCAACTAAAGAGTAACGGCCAAACGTTTAACCTAGGGGTGGCAATTCCCGACACGACCTGAAACACGACCCGAACACGACACGAAAATAATCAAGTTTTGGGTTGACAAGTATAACCCGTTTAAAAAAACGGGTCGTGTTCGGGTTGACCCGTTTATCAAACAGGTCGGGTTCGGGTTGACCCATTTATAAACGGGTTGACCCGTTAACCCGTTTAAGGTTTCAAAATTATTAATTTTTTATTTTTTTCTTTCCTATAACATATATTTAGTTGTTTTTCTTTTGATTATTACCATACTTTAAGTGATTAAGTAACGAAATTTATATTTTTTCATCTAAAAAATGATTTTATTAATTTTACTTTATAACTATTAATTTTCAAGCAATAACCAACTTACAATATGTAAATTAGTTTGATTTATTTATATAAACGGGTTAAACGGGTCAGGTTCGGGTTGACCCGGATTTATATCAATCCGGGTTAGGGTTGAAAACTTTGACACGAATAAATATATGGGTCAGGTTAGGGTTGCAAAATTCAACCCACCAACCCGCCAACCCGTAACCTGTTAATCCGCTAACCCACCAACCCGACACGATTGACACCCCTAGTTTAACCACTACCACGTTTGGGTGGCGATAAAAGAGTCGCCAAAATTCCGTGTTCTTTGCCAGGAAGGTAACGAGGTCCAAGGTTCTTCAAAAAGAACCAAGAAACTCCGAATCGAACGAGTATTCGCCGGGGGGTTCGACCGCACATACAAATTACGCGGTTAACCTCGAGGATGACGAAGAAGAAGCCGAGTTCGACACCCCACCGGAACCGGTTAGACCGACGGGTCGAGATACAATAAAACGGGCTTCCTCTTCGAGTCGTCAAACCGTCTCCTCTAACCCGTCAACAACCGAACTCGCTGATCAACTCCAAGCTTTCACAACTTTTCAAAAACAAAAACACGAAGAAAGGTAAAAAATGCACGAAGAAAAAACTCTCCGAGCCGACCTCAGAGCATTTGAGTCTTTGCCTCCCGACATGCTCGACGACGAAGATCGTGAAATAATGAAAAAAATGAAAAAGAAACTCTTGGATAAATATCGTTAAATTTTATTTGAATTGTTAGTTTTTTTTGTATGGTTATTTTTTTATTTAAATTTGCAATGTAATTTTTATTTTATTTGTATCTTTATTTGAATGGTTTAATTAAATTCTAAGTTTATTATTTTTAGTTTGCAAAAAAAAATTAAATAAATCAATTAAATTTAAAAAATGTTGATGACGTGGAATAGTGGGGAAGGGTTTTCAGTGGGGTGACCATTGTGGGTGTTTAAGGTTTTCAGTGGGGTGATGACGTGGCATGAAATTTCAGTGGGGAAGGGTTTTCAGTGGGGTGACCGTTGTGGATAGTCTAACGAAGTTAAATTAGTTTTATTTTATTTCTTTTGAACAGCCATTCATTATTAAAAAAAAACTACCAAGATGTTAGAGAAATTACAAAACTAATAAAAGAAATTACACCAATTTAACCAACTAATCTCGTGACGTTTTCCTCTATGTTTGATCCAGTCAAAGAATAATAGTTTGATTTCCCCTAGTATATCTGAGGAGACTCTAGCTCTTTTGTTAAATTAGTTTTATTAGAGCTCTATATACATGATCCAATTCTCAAAATAATAATTATAATAATAGTAATAATAACAATAATAACAATAATAATAATAATAAATAACATTACTTTTGATATTTTTTAATTTTAAAATATATTTGAAAAATAAATGTGAGTAAAAGCAACATGTTCATTATGTAATTAATTTAGAATAAATATAATGTATAAATGATAAGAGATTAAGAGCGACGTATGAATATTAGAATACTTAAAGTGTTTTCTATAAGAAAGAACCATCTCTTCTGAAAACTATCACTACTTAATTATAAGTAAAAAATTAATTTTCTTCATCCTCACTTTTTCAGTTTCTATAATTACATGCACAATCAAGCGTAAAATCAATGAAATGACATTTGGGTTGTAAGAAGCAAAACCTTTTTGTAACAGTGATATAAATTTTGATGTTGTTTAAAAGTAGTATAGTGAATGTGTGTCACAGTGAAAAAAAATTTCAATGAAAAACATTATGATAGATTAATTGGCAAGAAAATTATGTAAGAAACCCATATATCATTGAAAGCAAGAAACCATGGCAATAGTTGAGGCTTCTCCTTGTTCTTTTGACTGCAAGCTTCTATAACAACGTAACAAACTTGTATTCTTTCTCATGGCGATTTTATTTATAATAATTAAATTAAATGGCTAACTATTCGTTTTGAAACCAAAATACATATGTAGTTTTTCATTTTGACTTTGAGAGAGCAATTCTTTGTAACAAATTGAAACGAAATAACGGGGAGCAAACTAAACTCGTAGAGTGGCCCACAAAAAAAATAGAATACTAGTTCTCAAGTCAAACTAAAATCATGTGGATAACAAACTCATATCCATTAGCATATGTCGGCTGCCTTAATAATTATATATAACGAGTGGAGTTGACCCGCGCTTCGTAGCGGGACGTAGGTTGATTTTTTTTTTATAGATGTTAGTATATAAAAGTTTAACATTAAAAGGTAAGACCATGATGTAGATCTGAGGTGCTCATTTGTTCTATAATTATAGGACTATTTACAACTATAGTTTTAGTGAAATAATGTTGCTTTTCTGAGAATTATTAAAACTAAGGATGAGATATTTTGGTATTTTGGTGAAATAACATCTGTAAACCGTGGTTTTTTTAACTTTTACTTATTTGTTCCGTATAAATATATTACATAAATCTTGGAAGCAATGAGCTATATCATACTCAATGATGTTTTTTTGTTGAATTTGGACATTTAATACAAAATTTGAATGTTTGATTCATTCAATAGATTTAATATATCATAAATACTCCTTTATAGGTCGATATACTAAAAGGTCTCATAATTCGTTATGATACGATAAGAAAAATATGAAAGGATCAGAGGGTGGTACAATGTGATTAAAGATTACAACATATATTGAGAAACACAAAGAGCAATAGATGGTAAAAAATGATCATAAAGTTAATAACTTACTTTAAAAAATCAAAACATATGCTATAATAATTTTGAATAAAATTGTGTTACTAAATAAGAAGTAGCAAAAAAACATGAAGAAAATTATAATCCAAAACTACTTGGTAGAACCGTAAAATGTGGAATGTTGCAAAAAGAGAAAATAATTAATGTAAGAATCGTCAGAACGTTTAGCAAGAATGTGAATAAAATTTAGAAACATACATTAATCAATTAGGAAAAAATATGATATAAAGTGAAACTTAGCTGTATCTCTTTAACTTTTTAAAAAATGTATTGAGTTTAAATTCGAAACAAGACATATTTTGTGAGAACCTAAGACAAGATCAAAAGATTTATCTACTCGTAAGATTCCTACCTTTTTTATAGAAGGATGGAAGCATGAAAACATGCATTTCATTTTGTAAATATTAATCTATGTATGTTTCTACTCAGCAATTGAGTCAATGAAACATAGCATCAAACTCGTATGTGTTCCCAAGTTTAAAGAAAAATGCATAAACACCTGGTTCATTCAACAAAAACCATATAAACAGCCATCACGTTCATTCAATAATCTTACGAACATACTAATTAATCAGTAAAAACAAGTGAATTATATTATTCTTGCACAACACAACTTTCTAATAAATTCAAATGAAAATTTAAAAACCTCTAATGCCAAATAATTGCATGAAAGATTAAAACCCTGGCATAAAACACCAATTTTGGGCATTAATGAATTCATGATCACAAGACAAAATCAAATAGATAAACATTCATATTTCAAGTTCTTCGTGAGTTCAACAGAAAAAAACATAAAAAGAAAGAAAAAAGAGAGATTAATAATAAAATAAATAGATGGTTACTAGTTCGTAGTTTTGTACCCGCATAAGTTTGTCCGAAGCTAGCTTTATATTTCAATTTCAATAAAACAACCTAGACAAGTAACTTTTCTATTGTTTTTATTATTATTGGGAAATTTTACAACTACTAGTGCAATTAGGGCTGTTCAAATCGCTCGCCGCTCGTTGCTCATTCGTCCCTCGCTCGGTTTTAAACGAGCCGAGCACGCTTGGTTCGGTTTATAAACGAGCCGAGCACGAGCCAAGGTAAGCTCGCTCGGATAGTCGCGCGATTGGCTCGCTCGGTTGGCTCGTTTGCTAAAGTATAACTGAATAATATATATATATATATATATAATATTTTATTAATGGATAACTAATATAATTTTTTTATATTTATACTATTTTCAAAAGACCCAATATCTAAATAGGCAAATATCCAATACTCAAAAATTTAAAATATAATTTCCAGATCCATTTGTTTCACTTTTTACGTTATAATTTAATTCCCGAATGCCCAATACTCAGCCGTTTGTTTACTCCCAGCCGTGATCTTTTTACTTAGATTAGTATGGATGTTTGGATGTGTTTTTAGAGGTTTAGACTACTTGGATTATGTTTTGAAAAAATTTTGTCATTGCTTGAGATTATTGCTACCGAACGTGGCTTCCTTTAATCTTAAATTTGATTGTTTGTGGTTCGGGATTATTAGCTGCTAATGCGAGTGTTGATATGTAACTACAATAACCAACTAGATGGCAGTTGGTAGTTATTCGTGGCATTCAATTTTATTAAACCGAGCAAAACCGAATCAAGTCGAGCCGCTCGGTTTTAAAACGAGCCGAGTAACGAGCACAACATTTGGCTCGATTCTGCAAATCCGAACCAAGCTGAGCCGCTTGGTTTGAAAACAAGCCGACTCATGAACAGCCCTAAGTGCAATAACCAAAAACCCATGTAATCATTCAATAATAAAAGAAACCCTATAAATGAGGTCAAGGGAGAAGCTAATTGAGAAGCAAAAGTTTGAACCAAACTATCCCTCTCGCATTGTCTTGTTCTTCATTGTTAGTCTACTTCTTTAGTTACCTTGGCCATGCTAGCAATATGGGCCAGTTAGGTAATTGGTTAAAACATGTTTATGTTGAACATATCATGCTTAGCACCTGATCTTGGTTGGGTTGATTGACCCCGAAACACATTTTGTTTTCAAAGGCTCTCTTCTTTGCTTTTGAATGCTAGTGATTGTTAGCTGTAGATGCCTTTATGCATCTTTTCAGTCGGATGACACTTAGCCTCAGATTAAGCCTGACAAAATGGATGGATTGGGTGATGAGTGAGAACGAGTTCAAGTCAAGACGAGTTTTAAACAAAATCAATTTGAGTCGGAATGAGTCGTCTTTAGATTATACAACCTAATAACCTATACTATGTCACACAGGGGCGCAGGTTTTAAGGGACTGGGGGGGGGGGGCGACCGCCCCCCCTGTTTTTTCGCTTAGTAGTGTACATTTTCCGATTCGTAGTGTAAAATTTTTAAAAAAATTTTATTTCGCCCCCCTGGAAAAAAATATATACCCTATGTTCGCTCCCCCTAAAAAATTATTACAAAAATTTTAAATAATTTATAAACAACTAAACATATAAAATCAAATTAATTAATTAACTAATAACTATTAACAATTAAGTTAGTTTATTAATCAATAGTATACAACATTTAAATTCAGCCCAACTTGAAATTTAGCCCACTAGCCCAACCAATTTTCCTTAATTAATTCTTTAAACCCAAAGAAATACCCAATTGAATCTCCCATTGGCCATAGTCGGAAAAAAAAATCACTCCCAATTGAAGTCCCGATCTTGTTCAGCGCCGAGCACAGCAGCATCGCCCATTCGCCCGGCAGTAGCAAAGCGCGCCGAGAGCCACCGGCCACCAGCAGCATCGCGACCGTCGACCTGCCCACAGCCCACCTGCGGCTGCAGCCCCCGCCCTGTTCCTGCCGAGTGTCGACCTACCAGCTACCTGCCTTGTTCCTTGCGTGAATTGGTAATAATTTCGGCCTCTCACCTTGTTGTTACTTGCTTTGATTAAGTTTTTGAGTAGGTTAATTGTAGTTTATTGTTAATTTGTTAGTGAATGTAAACATTTAGATTTTAGGGTTTTGATTTTTGTTCAAATTTTTTAGGTATAAATTAAGTGTCGGATTCTTGGTATATCATGGGGAAAGGGAAAACTATTGATTCATTTTTTAAGAAACAAGTTGTTGATGAAGAGAGTGATTCGGTTAATTCTGACACTTCCGGTTTCGACTGCAACAACAGAGAGAGGGTTTTCAGCAATGAAAATATTCAAGAATCGCCTTCGTAATAAGATGTCAGATGATTATCTTGCGAATAGCTTGGTGATTTACATAAAGAAGGAAATTGCCGAAAACTTTGACTCGGAATCCATAATCGATGAATTTAAAAATCTTAAAGGTCGTCGCGCTGAGTTCTAATCTTCTTTAAGGTACTTAACCTTTTCATTTATCATGATAATTATTTAAATCTTTGTTTGTTTTAAAAAAATCTACTTTTTATAGTTTGACGGTTTGACCCGACCCGATCCGAATCGCCAGCCCGAACATTTAACTGTTAGCGTTAGGCCGTTAAGAAAAAAAAATTTATATGTGGCAAAGTTTCGCCCCCCTGTGCTTTCAGTCAAGCTTCGTCACTGATGTCACACACATGACATGATTGAGATAATATAGGAGCATAGCCCAATATAACATATGCATGATTCCAAACTTATGCGGGTACAAAACTACGAACCGGAAACCATCTATTTATTTTGGGGCAGGTTATTTAGACACCCCCTATGGATAACTTGACACCACCTAGGCCTATACGGGTCGTATGGCCCTATACGGTTCGTATGAGTGTCAGATTTTGTCAGACTTTGTCAGAAAAATGTTTGGCGGTTGAAAGTACATACGGGCCGTATGGCCGTATACGGCCCGTATAGTTATAAACTTATTATTTTTATTTATTTTTTTCTATTGGGTAAATCATAAATAAAAGAAAGGAATCTACTTTTCTGTAAAGAAGCTGTCAAACTCTGAAAGCTGTCAATTTCACTTGCAAAGATAACCTAAAGGCCTATTTTTTGTTCAAACTCGTTTTTTTTACTAACTTTACCCCTATATTTGGTATCTACACATTAAATCTTTCTCTCTCTTACTTTTTCATTTTTCTTATTTGATGTATACGTTAGGTTAAAGTTATCAAGTACCACTATAAATATAAATAAATGAAAATACTAACGTCAAATTTGGGCGATATGCTCGGAAAAATGGAGGAGGCTCCGGCGAGAGGGCGGAAGGTTTCAAAAGGGTGGTTGCCACCACTCTTGCCACTGCATCGTCCGATGCTGAGCCGATGACTTCGTCCCTATCTGTCACACCCCCACCTCCTCCGCGTCACCAGACGACGTCATCTTTGAAGGGTAGCGGAAGCATAGCGGTGAAGTCTCGAAGGTGAGGGGTGACTTACTTGATCCGGTATCATAACACACATAGTTAAGAAAAGCACTAATTAAAAATCACGACACATATTTATTACATGTCCTGAGTATCCGTTTACAACTTAAGTTCCTTTTATTACATCCCAAGTCCTAATTACATGGTGCGTGCACAGGTGTTTCCTCACCGTTGGTACTGATTACCTGTAAAAGATGTAAAGTTTAAAAATATCAGTATAAAACTGGTGAGTTCATAAATAAGACTCGATACAATATGATATGATAGTAAAGTCAATGGTACACATTAACATAAGTGAATAATCATGTGACCCGTATCCAGATCCTTTCTGACAGTCCAGTCTAGAAAATGACCGAAGTCAAACTCCGTGCCTCTAACTCAATGTTTCACTACATCAAGTCGATACCAGGAATGGTGACAGGCATTCACACAAGGGTAGACGCTATCTATCCATGAATGGGGTTGTCAACCCGATAGTACTATCTTTGTTCACACATTCGGCCCCACATGGGTTAACCAGATACAGTTGGTTTTGAGGACTTTTGTTGCACACAGAAAATAGTCAAAATCCCATGACACCCACATGCAAGCCGGTATTGCAATTGTTACTAAACATATCACACGTTTGATAAAGATTTCATAATAGTCACCCCGATGTTAATAAAACAGTAAAAGAAAAGGGGTTGTATGAAACTCACCTGATAATACAAATGTAGCAGAATATCACAAGACTTGATAGTAAGGGTGATTCTGCATTTAGTTATATTTACTAAGTTATTTATGTTCTAGTTTACTGATTAGATCTTTCTGAACGTTCAATGTCAAAGACATTGCTTAATAAATCATCAACTAGATAATAATTATATAATTAATTAATTTAAGGTTATATCATACAATGTATGATAATGTAGGAACCTACATTACATTAGATTCCTAATTCAAAGTTGATGACCCTCTTGATTAATCTAAATAATCTCGGATTAATCAAATAGTTAATATTGTTGATTATAACGCTAAAATAATTTTTAGATGATTTAATGGCTTAGAATTGATTAATCCTTGTTAGTGATTACCCAAATATCATGAAATATCACAATGTAGTATCATAATTGATAAAATAACCATGTTTAACATACTGATCTGACTGTTATCAAAAACATCAGATAATCGTTCCAATGAGTATGTTAATGATTATGATTAGTTTGAAACATTTAGATTTAATCTTTGCAATTCAAAGATTAATCAAACTAATCACCTACATTGTTATAATCAAATGGTTTAAACCATTATAATCATAGTTATGATTTCATGAAAATCGGGCATTACAACGGATCAAAACAAGAATTTAACCGTTAGAACTTCGTGTTCTTTGTTTATAATCAATCCTAGCCATCATCTAGGCAATAATCAACAATCCTAACTATCTCATTACGTTCAAAATCAAGATCTAATCAATCAAAATCAAACTAGAAGGTTAAAACGAACCGTTACCTGTTCTGACGAGTTTCTGCGGTTAAAACAGCGATCGGGACTTGTATATACGATCCGTGGGATGATCCGGATGATCAAACACCTTTGAAATGAAGCTTGGAGGTGAAATTATGAAGAACTACGGTCTGGAGGTCGAAATGGACGATTTTTGAGGCTACCAACGCGATCAGATCGTTTAAAAACGTTTTTAGCCGACATAGCGCCTGGGGCGCATCGCCTGGATACCGACGCCCACGCCAGGCGTACCGCCTGACCCGGTTTTCCTCCTATATTTTGTTTAAACTTCGTTTCGCGATTCCGGGGGCATACGAACTCCGTTTTGCGCCCGGTTTTCGCCCACGTTCATCATTTTTCACGTACTATCATTCCCCAATAACAAAAGTTACTAAATCCTCATGGATTTCAAGCACGATCAAATGTGCTTACGTCATTAATGCCGAAATCTTCTTTTCGCGATTCCGGACAATCCGTAACTCCGTTTCGCGCACGGTTTTCGCCCATATTCTCAATTTCTCGTACACTTTAAACCTGTAATGATTAAAATCATCAATTTAACACAGATTCCTAGAACGACCAAACGTGCTCGTGTTATTGATGACGTAATGTTTACCTACAATTGTCACAGTCTCCTCCTGTTACAGAAATTTCGTCCCGAAATTTAGTGAAGACTTACTCGATGACCATCGATTATGGGAATAAATGTGGGTATTTCTGTTTCATCTGATCTTCGCGTTCCCACGTATATTCTGGTCCACGCTGTGAGTTCCACCGCACTTTAACAATTGGTACGCGGCTACGTTTTAGCACTTTCGTTTCCCGATCCATTACCTCTACTGGTTCTTCACTGAATTGAAGTTTTTCATCAATATGAATCTCTTCTAGAGGTACGATCAATGATTCATCAGTCAGACACTTCTTCAGATTGGATACATGAAAGACATCGTGAATGTTACTGAGTTCAAGAGGTAATTCAAGTCTGTAGGCTACTGATCCAATTCGTTCAAGAATTTTAAATGGCCCTACAAATCTTGGTGAAAGTTTACCTCTCTTCCCGAATCTGAAAATGCCTTTCCAAGGTGACACTTTCAACATTACCTGATCACCTACTTGAAATTCGAGTGGTCTACGTCGATTATCAGCATAACTCTTTTGACGATCACGAGCCGCTTTGATTCGTTCCTGAATAAGGGCGATCTTATCAGTCGTTTCCTGAATAAGTTCCGGACCAACAATCTGACTTTCGACTACTTCTGACCAACACACAGGAGATCGACATTTACGCCCGTACAAAGCCTCAAATGGAGCACATTGGATACTGGTATGATAGCTGTTATTATAAGAAAATTCAACCAATGGCAGATGAGTATCCCAGCTACCTCCAAAATCGATCACACAGCTTCGAAGCATGTCTTCTAGTGTTTGATTTGTACGTTCAGTCTGCCCATCCGTTTGTGGATGATAAGCTGTGCTCATATTGATTTGCGTGCCCAGAGCATTCTGAAGAGTTTGCCAAAAACGTGACATAAATCGACTATCTCTGTCAGAAATGATAGAGATCGGCACTCCATGTCGAGACACAATCTCATTAACATAGAGTTTAGCAAGTTGATCCATAGAATAATCCTCTCGAATGGGTAAGAAATGCGCAGATTTCGTAAGGCGATCAACGATAACCCATATAGAGTTATGATTACGTGATGTTCTGGGTAATTTAGTAATGAAATCCATAGAGATCTGATCCCATTTCCACATGGGAATCTCAGGTTGTTGCAATAACCCAGAAGGTCGTTGATGTTCAGCCTTAACTTTAAGACATGTTAAACATCGATCCACGTATTTAGCTATATGTTTCTTCATTCCAGGCCACCAGTAAAAATCTTTAAGATCTTTATACATTTTATCAGCACCTGGATGAATCGAATACCTGGATTTGTGCGCCTCATCCAAGATAAAAATTCGAGAGTTACCGTAGAAGGGAACCCACATTCGGCTTTTAAAATACAACAGTCCATCAGCCTTGGTATCCAGTTTCTTATCTAATCCCCTCAGTCCCTCAGCAGAATAGTTCAATGCTTGCAAAGCTTGTTGCTGAGCTTCTTTAATTTGAGGAATTAGACTGGTTTGAATAGTCATACCTAACGCTTTCACACGTAAAGGTTTGACTCGTTCCTTGCGACTCAAAGCATCGGCTACGACATTTGCTTTACCTGGGTGGTAACGGATTTCGCAGTCATAGTCGTTCAGCAGTTCCACCCATCGCCTTTGTCGCATATTTAGCATTTTCTGATCTAGAATATGTTGAAGACTTTTGTGATCCGTATAGACCGTACACTTCGTCCCGTACAAGTAATGTCTCCATATCTTGAGTGCAAACACTACTGCACCAAGTTCTAGATCATGAGTGGTGTAATTCTTCTCGTGCACTTTTAACTGCCGAGAAGCATAGGCAATCACCTTGTTGTTCTGCATCAACACACACCCAAGTCCTTGACGCGAGGCATCACAGTAGACTATGAAATTCTCTGTGCCTTCTGGTAGTGCCAGAATAGGTGCATTGCAGAGTTTGTGCTTCAACAGTTGGAATGCCTCCTCCTGTTGAGAGTCCCATATGAACTTTCGATCTTTCTGGGTTAGGGTAGTTAAAGGCAAGGCTATCTTTGAAAAGTTTTTGATGAATCTTCTGTAATAGCCCGCTAACCCTAAGAATTGACGAATCTCTGTTGGGGTTTTCGGTGTCTCCCATTGCTTTACCGCTTCAATCTTGCTGGGATCCACTTGTATACCATTTTCATTTACTACATGCCCAAGAAACTGGACTTCCCGTAACCAGAACTCACATTTGGAAAATTTGGCATAAAGTTTCTCATGTGCTAAAAGTTCCAAGATCAGTTTTAAGTGTTGCATATGTTCTTGTTGGCTGCGGGAGTAAATGAGAATGTCATCAATAAAAACAATCACGAATTTATCCAAGTAAGGTCTACACACACGATTCATCAGATCCATAAATACTGCAGGCGCATTAGTCAGTCCGAAGGGCATTACTAAAAACTCATAATGCCCGTATCGAGTTCGAAAAGCTGTTTTAGAAACATCATCATCATGGATTCGTAGTTGATGATATCCAGATCTGAGATCGATTTTTGAAAAATAGATAGCACCTTGCAATTGATCGAATAGATCATCTATACGGGGTAATGGATAACGATTCTTGATTGTCAATTTATTGAGTTCCCGATAGTCGATACACATCCTGAGAGTACCGTCCTTCTTTTTCACAAAAAGGATAGGTGCGCCCCAAGGTGAGTAACTCGGTCTAATGAAACCTTTATCTAAAAGTTCCTGTAATTGACTCGATAGTTCTTGCATTTCCGATGGAGCCAATCTGTAAGGAGCTTTAGCTATAGGTGCTGCTCCTGGTACTAAGTCAATACGAAACTCAACTTGTCTCACTGGGGGTAATCCTGATATATCGTCAGGAAAAACTTCAGGATATTCTCGAACTACAGGAATGTCTTCAATACGTTTTTGATGTGGTTTGTTTTCAGTCACGTAGGCTAAAAAGGCTTGACAGCCCTTTCTTAAGCACTTTCGAGCTTGCATACATGATATGATACTCAGTTTCCTGCCAGCCCTTTCACCTTGTATCATAAGTGTATCACCATTTGGTAATAAAATACGAATCATCTTATCTTGACATATGACTTCCGCTCGATTTTCTGAAAGCCAGTCCATACCAATAACAACATCAAAGCTTCCCAATTCAATAGGAAGAAGATCAATATTGAAAAGATGATCGTTTAGATTCAATAAACACCCTTGAATCACATTGTTAGTCATAATTGTCTTGCCATTAGCAAGTTCAATGACGTAAGGGTTTGTTAGATTATCAACGGTCAATCCGAGTAATGAAGCAAAATCAGAAGAAACAAAACTTTTGTCCGCTCCGGTGTCAAAAAGAACAGATACATAGTGATTGTTAAGAAGAAACGTACCGGTAACGGTGTTGTTATCACGTCTAGCCTCTTCCGCCCCTATCTGGAAGGCTCTTCCTCTTGCTTCATTGCCCTGGTTGGTGTTGTTGGTAGGACAATTTTTCATGAAGTGGTCCGGGCTTCCACATCTGAAGCACGACCGGTTGAATTGTTGTGGTTGTTGTTGTTGTTGAGTTCCCTGGTTTGGTCGACGAACAGGGAGATTGCAATATTTGGAGAAATGCCCGACCTTATTACAATTGTTACAAACAGGGCAAGGTCCCACATGATGAAATGAGCACTTAGGACATTTAGGTGCTTGCCCTACATAGGCTTTTCTCTCCAAAGTTGTGGCAATGTATCCCTTTGCCATTTGCACATTCCGGCTGGGTTCCACCGGAGCTCCTGGTTTGCCTTTCCCAACCCATTGCTCTTCCTCTTGCTTCATTGCCCTGGTTGGTGTTGTTGGTAGGACAATTTTTCATGAAGTGGTCCGGGCTTCCACATCTGAAGCACGACCGGTTGAATTGTTGTGGTTGTTGTTGTTGTTGAGTTCCCTGGTTTGGTCGGCGAACAGGGAGATTGCAATATTTGGAGAAATGCCCGACCTTATTACAATTGTTACAAACAGGGCAAGGTCCCACATGATGAAATGGGCACTTAGGACATTTAGGTGCTTGCCCTACATAGGCTTTTCTCTCCAAAGTTGTGGCAATGTATCCCTTTGCCATTTGCACATTCCGGCTGGGTTCCACCGGAGCTCCTGGTTTGCCTTTCCCAACCCATTGCCGTTTCACCCCTTTAACAGTGCTGGGGGTAGTGGTTGTCAGACTGCTGCTTGACTCACCTTTCACTGTCAATGTACCACTTCTTACTGCAACATCGGTAAGCCTGGTGGTTAAGGTGATAGCATGTTTCAAAGTACGTGGTTCAGCTGCCGTGACCATTCCCTTGATTTGAGGTACCAGACCTTTGATATATTTTTCTATCAAAGCCTGCTCAGTTGGAAACATGTTTGGCAGCAGACATGTTAATTCGTGAAATCGATCGGTATATTTCAAACAATCAGCACCGATCATAGAATGGTTCCAAAATTCCTCTTGGAGCTTTTGGATTTCAGTGATGGGACAATATTCTGACAGAATCAAAGTTTTAAACTCGTCCCAAGTCATAGCATCCACAACAGCCGTGGTCAAGGTTTTTGCCTGGGTATTCCACCAGGTCAATGCTGAGTCTGTCAGTGAACAAGCTGCATAAGACACTTTGTGTTCAGCCAAACACTGGCTGATCTTGAGCTTAGTCTCCATGCTCTCAATCCATTTCAAAAGTCCTGACGCTCCTTCCTTCCCCGTAAAAGTAGGGGGATTGCAAGAAGCGAAGTACTTATAAGTGCATCCTCGTTGTGGAGGATCCGGATTGATTGTGTTGGTACTAGTCGTATGGCGGGTTTCAACATGTCCGCCTGTAGCATTATGCTCCGTTTGGACTCTACCCGAGCCAGAAGCACGATTTGTTTGATATTGGGCCAACATGCCCGTGAGAACAGCGGATAATTGATCACCTGCTATACGAGCAACGTCCGCTTCATTTAGACTGTGTTCATTCACAGGTGGATCCGGAATGGATTCTTGAGTTTGAGGATTTTTAGCAGAACGACCTCTTCTAGGGGCCATAGTCTGATCACACACATATAAAGTAAAGTCAGAACAAGAATCCATAGTCGTAATAAAGACAAACGTTGTATAACTACTTCGAGTTTTCACAGTTATCTTGTACACCACTAAGTCAAGTTCATAGTTGCAGTTATACTAGTACGTCTGTTTGTCTTGCCAAACGTATACTAGTATCATTTTATAGTCTACCAAAATGATACCAATTTAGACATGTTACAACACTGATATGTACTAGTATTACATTATTTCACTATAATGTAGTACCGATATTAATATGTTTCTACACGTGTTTGTTATGTACTAGTATTACATTATTTCATTATAATGTAACACCGATATTGTTATAACTCCACATAAGTCTTGTTATGCACTAGTATTACATTACTTTACCGCAATGTAACACCGATATTGTTATGTTTTCGCACAAGTTTCCTTTTGATATGAATTGCAAAGTTAGCACCGGCTATAATGTAAAGACACAATGTTGCACATACAATTGTTAAAAGAAAACTTTTATTATAACTGTCACAGTTGTACATTAGGATTAGTACAGATACAAGAAAATATCCTAATGCAGTTGTACCTACTATTATAACCTAACCGTCCGAGGCCTATTTTACAAGTCAAAACTTCCTCGGAGTAGTACAGTCCAGTCTATTCGATTCCTTTACCGTAGAAAATACAGCAAACATATGATAATGATGGCCACCACTGCCATCACTATTGCCACGTCCAACAGTCGTAGCTCCACACTCCTATTGCCTAACCCTACCATCCATCCCCTAACTTTCTCTACCCCAGTCCTACACATACCACCTAAAGTCCACTGGAGTCTACCCTCAATCACCTCCCTCCATGCCCTAGCACCTGCCTCTAGGACAGCAACATGTTCAGCTAAACTCTCATAGGCCGTGCGAGTTTCCCACAGAGTGTCACGTGTTTCCTGCAATGAAACACGCGATAACTGAAGATCCAATGTAACCCGTCGTAACTGGTCTCTGATCTCAGCTTGCTGAGATGACTCACCTTCCTCATGTATGGAATGAGGTACATCCCGGGGTGCTAGTGGTCCTCTCGGAACAGGACCTGTCGAGATGCGGGCTCGTCCCCGCCTTCCTCCAAACCCTGTAAATACTGGTACTTGCTGTGGTGGTGTAGGGCTTTGTGCCCTCCTGATAGCTGGTGAGTCAGCATCTAACAGACGCTGAGATATAGGTGATGTAGGTGGTAGTGATGGTAAAGTCTGGTGGGACATTTGAGATGACGGCACTGTCTGTGTTGATCCTGAACTTGTTTCCGTGCCAACTGAATCACTTTCTGAGTCTGACATCGCTGTATTGACATACAAGTTCGTATTAGTAACGTAAAATAAATAAATAACAACAACATGTATTTGAGTGTTTATATTTGTTAACTATGTTCGGTGCTCTCAGTGTAACTATTCGGGCCTATGGTTATAATCTAGGTTTCTAAGTCCGCCTAAATTCTATAACCTGTGGCTCTGATACCACCCTGTCACACCCCCACCTCCTCCGCGTCACCAGACGACGTCATCTTTGAAGGGTAGCGGAAGCATATCGGTGAAGTCTCGAAGGTGAGGGGTGACTTACTTGATCCGGTATCATAACACACATAGTTAAGAAAAGCACTAATTAAAAATCACGACACATATTTATTACATGTCCTGAGTATCCGTTTACAACTTAAGTTCCTTTTATTACATCCCAAGTCCTAATTACATGGTGCGTGCACAGGTGTTTCCTCACCGTTGGTACTGATTACCTGTAAAAGATGTAAAGTTTAAAAATATCAGTATAAAACTGGTGAGTTCATAAATAAGACTCGATACAATATGATATGATAGTAAAGTCAATGGTACACATTAACATAAGTGAATAATCATGTGACCCGTATCCAGATCCTTTCTGACAGTCCAGTCTAGAAAATGACCGAAGTCAAACTCCGTGCCTCTAACTCAATGTTTCACTACATCAAGTCGATACCAGGAATGGTGACAGGCATTCACACAAGGGTAGACGCTATCTATCCATGAATGGGGTTGTCAACCCGATAGTACTATCTTTGTTCACACATTCGGCCTCACATGGGTTAACCAGATACAGTTGGTTTTGAGGACTTTTGTTGCACACAGAAAATAGTCAAAATCCCATGACACCCACATGCAAGCCGGTATTGCAATTGTTACTAAACATATCACACGTTTGATAAAGATTTCATAATAGTCACCCCGATGTTAATAAAACAGTAAAAGAAAAGGGGTTGTATGAAACTCACCTGATAATACAAATGTAGCAGAATATCACAAGACTTGATAGTAAGGGTGATTCTGCATTTAGTTATATTTACTAAGTTATTTATGTTCTAGTTTACTGATTAGATCTTTCTGAACGTTCAATGTCAAAGACATTGCTTAATAAATCATCAACTAGATAATAATTATATAATTAATTAATTTAAGGTTATATCATACAATGTATGATAATGTAGGAACCTACATTACATTAGATTCCTAATTCAAAGTTGATGACCCTCTTGATTAATCTAAATAATCTCGGATTAATCAAATAGTTAATATTGTTGATTATAACGCTAAAATAATTTTTAGATGATTTAATGGCTTAGAATTGATTAATCCTTGTTAGTGATTACCCAAATATCATGAAATATCACAATGTAGTATCATAATTGATAAAATAACCATGTTTAACATACTGATCTGACTGTTATCAAAAACATCAGATAATCGTTCCAATGAGTATGTTAATGATTATGATTAGTTTGAAACATTTAGATTTAATCTTTGCAATTCAAAGATTAATCAAACTAATCACCTACATTGTTATAATCAAATGGTTTAAACCATTATAATCATAGTTATGATTTCATGAAAATCGGGCATTACAACGGATCAAAACAAGAATTTAACCGTTAGAACTTCGTGTTCTTTGTTTATAATCAATCCTAGCCATCATCTAGGCAATAATCAACAATCCTAACTATCTCATTACGTTCAAAATCAAGATCTAATCAATCAAAATCAAACTAGAAGGTTAAAACGAACCGTTACCTGTTCTGACGAGTTTCTGCGGTTAAAACAGCGATCGGGACTTGTATATACGATCCGTGGGATGATCCGGATGATCAAACACCTTTGAAATGAAGCTTGGAGGTGAAATTATGAAGAACTACGGTCTGGAGGTCGAAATGGACGATTTTTGAGGCTACCAACGCGATCAGATCGTTTAAAAACGTTTTTAGCCGACATAGCGCCTGGGGCGCATCGCCTGGATACCGACGCCCACGCCAGGCGTACCGCCTGACCCGGTTTTCCTCCTATATTTTGTTTAAACTTCGTTTCGCGATTCCGGGGGCATACGAACTCCGTTTTGCGCCCGGTTTTCGCCCACGTTCATCATTTTTCACGTACTATCATTCCCCAATAACAAAAGTTACTAAATCCTCATGGATTTCAAGCACGATCAAATGTGCTTACGTCATTAATGCCGAAATCTTCTTTTCGCGATTCCGGACAATCCGTAACTCCGTTTCGCGCACGGTTTTCGCCCATATTCTCAATTTCTCGTACACTTTAAACCTGTAATGATTAAAATCATCAATTTAACACAGATTCCTAGAACGACCAAACGTGCTCGTGTTATTGATGACGTAATGTTTACCTACAATTGTCACACTATCATTCACCGTCAATCAACAACCCTTCAAACTTCAACAACAACATGCAACCACAATACAGAGGGGAAGTTATTGAAACGAACATTTCTTGGATGTGTTACTCTCTTTCTCTCTCTCTCTCTCTCTCTCTCTATAATGGCGATGAAGATCTAGTTCTGCATATATTTTCCGAGCATTGGTTACTGGACGTTGTGTGAAACTCGGCCCGATTCTTGGCGAGGCAACACGAATCGGGTTGCAGCCATGTCGGTGTCTGATCCGCTTTGTCCGTTTTCAAATTTGCAGATCTGAGCCAATCGTCCCTAAAATGCAATCTAAGTTGTAATCTAAACGACTTACTCTGACGAAATGAGTCGATTTCAGAGGTAATGAAGGATAATGGTTTTAACGGCGGCTGCCTTCCTCTGTCAAGTTCGAATTTTGACTTTGTCATAGTCAAACATCGTTCTTGGAAATCGATGATCTACTTCACAAAACAATCAAATCTCACAGTTTAATCTGCTGGTGGTATTGCTGTTGATCTTATATATTTATTTATTTTTTTGAACGACAAATTTGCAAACCAAGTACACATTGGTATCATTAGACCAAAAACACAAAATCACTAATGCTGTTATGGTCGGGCATCAGCTAGCGTGAGGGATTGGGGTGTGTTAAACCCATGGTCCCTATGGCATGATAATAATATTGTGAGTTCCATTTTTGGAATCTGAGTCCCATTTTTGTAGCTTGAAGATGAAGATTTGAACAATTTTAAGAGGCTGTGATGATGAATTTCTGTAAGTCTGAGTGAAATTGAGCAAAGATGAGATTATCTGCATCTTGGCGGGGCAACCGGAAGGTATGCAGCCATGGCGGAATTATCCTCTTTGTTCCATCGTTACAGATCTGAGCTTCATAATCCTTTTATTCCTGATTTTTCTTGTTCCCTTTTACAATATTTTCATCAAATTTAACTTCTTTAAGAGAATGAATTTCAGTTGCGGTTTAGATTTTTTTTTATTTGAAAATTTGTGTTTTATTTAATTTTTTTTTTGCAGTAGTTTTGTTAAAAGGAAAAGAGTTCATAAAGCCAAATATTAATTCATTTTGTTTTCTTTTGTCATCGGAATCATGTGTTTTTTTAAGCTTGTGTTTTATTTTAAACAGTAATTTTAATTTCACAGGTAACGCGTTGTAACATTGTCATAATCTATGGTAATTTGAATTAATAAAATGAACACGTTATGTATTTTATTTAATTTTTTTTTCTAATAAAATTTGTCTTAATATACATAACCTGATACATGTAATAACACAAAAACGTATTATATGTTATTTTATGAAGTTTAAAAAAAATAACTAAAAGTATAAACTTCGAAAGTTAAGACAAGCAAATGCAATTGCTTTGGTATAATAGACAAAGGTTTAATGTTTAAGCATTATGTCATTATTAAGAGACTAATGTCTTTAATTATAAAACTAAGGGGTTGTTTGTTTACCTCTTAATGGAGTCATTCAGCACTTAACCATTCAGCGCGTTTGATTTAAATTTAGTTGCCTCTTAATGATTCAATTCAGCACTTAATCATTCAGCATCAATACCATGCTGAACCATTCAGAGGTGCAACCAAACATTCAGACCTCTTAACCATTCAGACCCTCTTAATCATTCAGACCTCTTAACCATTCAGCACTTAATGATTCAGACCAACCAAACAGCCCTAAGACTATAAACATTCCTAAATACTTATTGCAATGTCCGTGGAGTTTTTAACTACCAATTGTAACCCTTAACTTTTCAAATTCATCCTTTTAATCTCTTTTATCTATTTAAATAATTTAATAAAATATTATTTTTATCAGGCATGTAAATGAAACGAACGAACACGAACATGACATGTTTGTGCTCGTCTGTTTAACTTTCACTTAACAAACGATCGAACACGGAGATTTAAACGAACGAGGGTTTCTTGTTCATGCTCGTT
The DNA here is from genome assembly GCA_009363875.1 of Mikania micrantha. NCBI lineage: Eukaryota > Viridiplantae > Streptophyta > Magnoliopsida > Asterales > Asteraceae > Mikania > Mikania micrantha. Next base: position 3,019,742 of record CM018692.1, read on the forward strand.
TGTTAAATAACTTAGTTCGTTCGTGTTCGTTTGTTAATAATATAAACAAATAGTTCATAAACATAAGTAAACAAACATAAATGAACATGATTGAACATACATAAACATATATAACTAAAGAAACAAAAGCATACATAATTGAATACATATAATTAAACAAACATGAGCGAACACATGAGTTCTAAACTCGCATTGATATTAGTCAATTTTAGTTAATAAATTTATTAAAATTTAGGTAAAATAAAAATGACACAAACATGTTACTTTATAAAGAAAACAAATATATCACTGATTTATTAATATAAATAAATTGATTTATTAATAAAAATTAATGAACGAACACAAACATAAATGAACGAACGTTTACAAACATAAATGAACGAACGAGATGCGTGTTCAAGTTCGTTCGTTTTATTAAATGAACAAAACATTTTGTTTATGTTCATATATTTACTAAACAAGCGAACATAAACGAATTTTTATTGAACGATCAACGAACGGTTCACTGAACGTTCGGTTAATTTACAAGTCTAATTTTTATCACTTCAAGTTTTAGAAGTTTTTTTTTCCCTTAATTTTTCCACTACTGTTTTCCACTTTTGTTTTTAATGTTATTATATTTTTTTTGTTCTTAATGTTATTTGGGTTATTTCTTTATTTGGTTCTGTTGGTCTATACTCGAAACCAAAATCCTTATGAAACAATAACCAAATACCAATGACCAAAATCCTTACGTCTTTATTTGCCAGGGTTTTTTCGGGTGGGGTTTTAGATTTAATCGGCCATAGCTAGAGGTGGCCCATAACCTAGAGTTAAGCACAAACCGGCTTTTTTTCATCAAACCGGTTCGGTTCCTAAACCGGTCCGCGGGTCCGGTTTGAGTAGTATAAGGGTGAAACCGGTTTGAGGTGAAACCTGTTCGGTTTGAAAACTGGTTTGAGAGAAAGGAATGCCAAACCTGTAGGAACCAGCTTGGGGGGTTTGAGACCGGTTTGAAGGGGCTGAAACCGGTTTGGAGAGGTTTGAAACGGGTTCGGACCGGTTTGTAAACCGGTTTTAAAGGCAAAATCCCGAACCAATGCCAAACCGGCGGTTCGGACCGGTTTGTAAACCGGTTTGAGATCCACTGATGACCGGTTTGTAAACCCAAACCGGTTTTTTTGTTCACCTCTACCATAACCCGAAAGGCTTGTTAAATTCTCCAAATAATTTAGGGGTTGTTTGGTAGTATTTTAATGGAATCACTAAGAGACTACCTTTTAATCGTTCAACATTCAGTGTTTAATAATTCAGATCCAATCAAACGGCCCCTGGGCTAAAGTTGTTATGCATTTTTTCTTAGGGTGGACTAATATATCCAACCCGACCCGCTCTTCTATCACATGCCATCATCACCCATGGGTTAATTTCAATTTCTTTTTCCAAGAAAAAACAACTCACTTTAACACAAGTTCGTTTTAAATGGATCTCCTTTCAACTCGAATCAAAATCGTACTTTTTTTTTTAAAAAAAAGGCCTCCTCTTGCCTGAAGTCGGTTTGCTCATCGACTAATACCGGTTGTCCAATCCACCGCCTGCCCGTTTTTCCCAGGCGGATTAATGAGGTACCAAATGATCATAATCATTTAGTTGAAGGGTAATTCATGTAAATCTATGCATTTCCGGTAATCAGCACATCCTTTTCCCGTGACAAATTTACCCTCACCGCTACTTTACACCATGAAATAATGATACATCTCTATCTCCTCTCTTATGAAACTATAAAAGTAAAGTAATATCATCAGTTTATTACTCATCAAATTGCTAATCCTAATTCGGAATCCGTTTCGTGAATATCCCCAGAAATTTGCGGTTCAGAATCCTAATTCATATCGATTGATTGACGATTGCGTGAGTTGTTTCTTCAACAATTCTTCGTTTTTCCTGTATAATTTTTGACCTACTTATGAGTTTCCATGATTTGTTTGTTTCAGTTTCGAATTTTTCAAGTTGGTTTAGCATCTTCGTTCTTCTGTTTCCCCATTTTTGTTTGTATCTATGATAACTGTGTTCTTCTTATAGAGATGTTAACTTATAAGTATTTTGTTTGTCCATTTCAACTTGAAAATAGACTGATGGGTCTGTAGATTGCAATTTTTAGAGAAGATGTTGACTTGCTGTGATCGTTTCTGTTAATAAAGCGTGTCCCAATTTTATCGCATGAGAATTGCTATTTCTGATATGAAATGAAAGAGTTTGGTTTTGTCGTTTATCTTAGATTGTGTCTGGGTAACGAAAAGTCAAAATTGATGATGTATTGATGGCGGTGGAAGGATAATCAAAGGAAAAAGAATAAATTGTTACATGTTCCATCCCAAAATAGATAGAATTATTGTTGCAAATTTTCATGGGTAGGGTAGGAGTAACCACTCTTTGCACTTGTCGGTTTAGGTGTTGTTTTTGTTAGGCTTTTGACATTTTTCTTCGTGGCAAAGTTGATTTTTAGTATGGGTGAATTGTTTCAGGTAAGTGGTTGACACGTTGTAAAATTGAGATACACCTGAAAAAGCCTCTCCTTAAATCTTAACAAGAACTTATGACAAAACACTTAAAAGGGTTAATGGTTCAACCTATATATCAAGCAGGTCATCTTCAGATTGACCCATCTAATAAACGGGTGATATTAGCCAACTTGAACATGCTATGCTTTGGGTCGTGTTAGAAATTGGCGCCTCTAAGTTTAAACATGTTATTTTAAAAAAAGGATATATCAATAATCAGGAATTACTTCCACTTTCTAAGATCACAAGTATTCTTTGGGAAAATGAATCCATATTAAATTTCCTTTTGTCAAGGGTGTGTATATTTTATGCAACAGATAGTTTTTTGTTGTATTGACCTGAACATTTGTTGTTCAAATTTGTTTGTTGGTGTAGGCAATAGTTTTGAATTCACAAGGTCTCCTGATTCAATTTACTTAACTCAATGGCTGCTAGTTCAGAAGCTATCCTTCAAGTCTTATGTAGTGCAGGGCCCAGCATATCTCATATGGGTTTATGCCCCAACCAGTCAAATTTCTTGGTTTTGACAAATCATGGTTTGAGTTATAGAAATAAACAAGGGTCTGGTTGCACCAAAATAAAAAGTTTAAGGCATAAAAGTTGCAACACAATGTCCGTGTTTCATTATGGATCACATGTTAATGATCGTTTTAGGTCTTTAAGCTGTAAATGCCACCAAATTGACAGTGTTACTGATGCAATTATTAAGAAGAAAGATACACTTGTTAATGATGAATTATCTACAAATGGAAATGGAACATTTAGCAGTACATTGCAAATAGATGGTATAAATTCCATAGAGGATGAAGCATGGGAGTTATTGCGGGCATCTATGGTTTATTATTGTGGTCATCCAGTTGGAACCATTGCTGCTAATGATCCAAATGATTCTAGCATTCTCAACTATGATCAAGTTTTTATCCGCGATTTCATACCATCTGGGATAGCTTTTCTTTTAAAAGGAGAGTATGATATTGTAAGGAACTTTATCTTACACACCCTTCAATTGCAGGTGATTTTCTGCTCTTGATCTAATCGCATTGTGTGATTACATATCGTTTTGTACTCCTTTAATATAATAAATCGATTTTAAACCTTATTTTGTGTATTTTTAATATATATACAAATAGAGTTGGGAGAAAACCATGGATTGCCATAGTCCTGGTCAAGGGTTGATGCCTGCAAGCTTCAAGGTGCGTACTGTTCCTCTTGATGGTGATGATTCTGCAACTGAAGACATTTTGGATCCTGATTTTGGTGAGGCAGCTATTGGTCGTGTAGCACCTGTTGATTCTGGTCAGTCCAACTTCAATTTTAACACATTATTTGTAGGTTTTATTTTATCGTTGACTGATCAAATGTGTTGAACTAAAGTGACCTGATATAATGGGTCAAAGACTAAGTCATACAAAGTGGAATACAAAACGAATACTTGTAATCATATTTAGCACACCCGCTCCACCCGTATTAACCAGGCCCCACTTTGTGATTTCGCTGAAACAAAGTTTATTTCAGGATTGTGGTGGATTATATTGTTGCGAGCATATGGGAAATGTACTGGAGACCTTTCAGTTCAAGAACGGATTGATGTCCAAACTGGAATTAAAATGATTCTTAAATTGTGCCTAGCTGATGGTTTTGACATGTTTCCAACTCTACTTGTAACTGATGGTTCCTGCATGATTGATAGACGTATGGGAATTCATGGGCATCCCTTGGAAATTCAGGTACTTGTTTCCAGGCCAGCCCGCTGGTCCATTCAACTCGTAAAATTTTGAATTAACAATTTATTGTGATTGTATTTCCAGGCATTATTTTATTCTGCATTACTTTCTGCAAGGGAGATGCTAACCCGTGAAGATGCATCAGCCGACCTTATTACTGCACTTAACAATCGTCTTGTTGCGTTATCATTTCATGTGAGAGAATATTATTGGATTGATATGAGAAAACTTAATGAAATATACCGTTATAAAACAGAAGAATATTCGTATGATGCGGTTAATAAATTCAATATATACCCAGATCAAATTCCACCATGGTTAGTGGAATGGATGCCTAATAGAGGAGGTTATATGATTGGGAACTTGCAACCAGCACATATGGATTTCCGTTTCTTCTCTCTTGGAAATTTATGGTCAATTGTAAGCAGTCTCGCGACAAATGATCAATCACATGCTATTTTGGATCTTTATGAAGCTAAATGGGCGGATCTTGTTGGCGATATGCCATTGAAGATATGTTATCCAGCTCTTGAAGGCCAAGAATGGCGAATTATTACAGGCAGTGATCCTAAAAACACGTAAAGAATTTAACTTTTTAGTTATGATTTTAATTTTGAAAACTTGGTGTATTTTTTCTGACTTTGAGATTTGTTAATTATGCAGGCCTTGGTCTTACCATAATGGAGGTTCATGGCCAACCTTACTCTGGCAGGTCAGTTTCATGTCGTATAACTAATATGAATGATCCTTCTTCAAGCATCTAATGTAAGATACGTTTGAAAAGCAGGTTGGACAGATTAAATAGTTCAAAGAACGTTTTAAGTACTGGTCGTAATGGATCATGTTAACCCACCACTGATTTGTTTACTTTTTTTGTTATTTTTTTATAATTTGAATAATGCATATAAGAGTTTAACTATTAAGATAAAAATATATATTTTTTCTAAACTAGAGCAGTTTAGAATGTTTTAAGAATCTGAAGACAGTTTAGTCTATTTTCATCTTGTTTGACCCATTTTCTTAACTATGTCTTACCCTCTAAACCCTATGTTGACAAAATACAATCCAGTTAACCCGATTTTATACAAGCCGGTTGAAATTGCCACCTTTATATATTATTAATATAAAACAATGCAGGAGGTTCTCATCTGGCATGGTTGACTCTTTAATAAGTCTGAATCGAGCTATATATAAATTTTTGGTTTGTGTTTTTATTCAGCTGACTGTCGCAAGCATAAAGATGAATAGGCCAGAGATAGCCCGAAACGCGATGAAAGTTGCTGAGAGCCGCATATCAAGAGACAAGTGGCCCGAATATTATGATACCAAAAGAGGCCGATTCATAGGGAAACAAGCACGCCTTTTCCAAACATGGTCGATTGCAGGATATGTTGTTGCAAAACAACTGCTTGATAATCCAGATGCTGCCAAGATTCTAGTAAATGTGGAGGATACAGAGCTCCTTAATGCTTTCTCTTGCATGATTAGTGCTAATCCAAGAAGAAAACGATCACGCAAAGGTATTAATCAGAGCTTCATTATTTAGGACTTTTATGCAATCAAAAGGTTGTTTTACTTGTTCATCTTGTTAGTGTCGTTTGTCGCGGTTGAGCGTTTTTGTGAAGTTTATTTAGGAAAATAGTATTTTTTTTTTTAATATTAATATTTACTTGTTAACAAAGTTTTAAGTAAACATGTTGGCAATTAACACATGTGATACCTGTCAATCTTGACCCAAAACAAAATAAATGGTAGCTTTGGGTAAACAATTATTGTATTTTGGGTTGAAATGTGTAATATTAAGATAGAATTGGTTGACATAAGTAACACCTTTATCAATAGAGAAAATCACTAAAAATTATTCAAACAAACAATTTGTTTAGTTAAAACTTATTTTAACTTGAACTAAATTTTTGTTTTTTAAAACCTATCCATTCAGACCCAACTAATTTGCCAAATCTTTCAAATCAGCCCAAATCTTTTATTTAGATTTTCGTCTAATCCTTATTTTTCTTTTTAGTTTTTATCAAGATTAACAACCCCCCCCCCCCCCCCCCCCCCCCAAAAAAAAAAAAAATCTTCATATTGTCGCATCTATCATCATAGTAGCGTAAGTTTATCATCTTCTTGAAATAGATTTGCACTTCCGCTTTCCTTTTGACTTGGAAACATTACTCACTTTGTCTTTTCATCCAAAGACCTATTTCACGTCCTTCCTCTCCTATACCATTCCCTTTTCCTAAGCCTAACAAAAGGGATGAATTTAGTCGGTTATGTAACGGGTCGGAATGAGTTTGGGTCAAGATTGGTGCGGGTCAATTTAATTCAAGTAAAACTGCGTTTTAAGTAAACATGTCGTTTATTTGCATAATCTTTAATAATATTATCATAAAATATATTATCGACAAGTCTTACCCGTTTGAATTTATTATATTCTTATAGTTTTTAGGTTACTCATCTTGACATGTATTATGTTAAAGTGTTACTCATCTTAACATGTTATGATGTTAACCTATCTCAACCCAAAATAAAATAATTTTTTATCAAAACAAACTCATTTATCTTGCTTTGGGCTCATATCTGACTTTTCCATAGCCCTGTCACGATTACTATTGTTATACCCACCTCTTCACCCATAACCATGATCTCCTTGCTTTGGTCCTTGCTCTTCAACTCTAGAAAACATTAACTTATCTTGACCATTCTCTTTCTCATCAGCATCTCTGATATTTGCCTTTAATCTTCCAATAGCTTCTTCGAATGACATTGTCTTGAGGGTATTCCTCTATTGAAGCCACAATCTACAAATATTTTCTAGGAACCAGAGTTTAAATATTATCTCACCACCACTTCATCTTCTAAACTTGACTTGAGACCCTAGAACTTGGTAGCAATCACACTAATTTTCCTAGAAAACTCATCAATTGATTCACTATAGTATTCTGTCATCTTCAACATCTCTAGCTCAAATATGAAGGTTTGTAATCCTCGACTTTTGTACTTTTCCGGCTCTCCCAGGTATCCTAGTCTTTAGGCCTCCCACAGATCATTAGCATCCTTGGCTTTAGCCATTTAGAGCAACACATCTTCTGGTAGAGTTGGATGACAAACACTCTAGCCAACAGATTTATTTTGCTTTTAAAAGCCTCCCACAAGCCACTCCCTCCACACAGGTCACCAAAAACGCTGCTAACCCCTCTTCCTATCGACTTCTGCCTTCTGTCTCAACCGATCACCACACGAGTTGTTTGTTTCTCCTTTCACCATGCAGCTTCTTCCACAGAGGTCTTCCTCACGCACGTAGGTTCTGCTATCCACACAACCTTCTTGAAAATCTCTCACACAGGTCTGATTGACTTTTTATTGTTGATATGATCTTCTTTCTGCTACAGTTGATGATTTGCTCTCATGCTGCGGCTGATACCAAATTTGACAATCAACACTTGATAAACACATAAAACAACGTAGCAATTGTGGGAGCTACGACGACTCTCTTTGTATTATCAATCAAACCAAAAAACTCACATATTTTTACAAGACTTAATATGCTCGTATTTATACTAAAACTAAACCTTTCTAAACATTAAATGCATAAACACAATTATAAAAAAAAAAAAAAAATCAAATCTGCCAAAATCTTATCTTTCATAGGTTTGAAAAAGCTTACCAATTTTTTTTATTTAACTAATCATTCTTTCTTTTTAATTTTTATCAAGATTAAATCCATCCTAACATAACACGAGAACATTCAATACATAGAGGCAAGCGTATAATAAGAGCATTTGTTTGCTAAAATTTACATAATACATTTGTTATTTAGTAACGAGTAGGATTTTTTTTTGCACGTGTTGGCGGTGTTGCAGCAGGATCTTAAGACGATTTGTTACCGGAAATGAAATCATGTTAGAATCCATTTTGATTTCCATGATCTGTTTTTACTATTATATTTTTATGACTTGATGCCATAAAGATGTAAAGTTGATATGATGTAACTATGTTTTTTTATGACATTGTGAATGATAGATACTCATTTGTGAGTGCTAAACAATCAAACATTCTAGCATTTGGTATATTTTTTGGTTGTACGTTGTGTGTAAACGAACCTCATTATTAATAAACGAACCTGATTATTTCAAATTATCAGCAATTAATGAATAAGAAACATGTAATTGAATGTTAATAACAAGTAGGTTTATTCTCCTAAACGTTACGTCAGGTTATCACAATACACTCGGAAAAACATGCATTATATATCAATTATAGAAACACAAGTTACATAACAAAATCAAATCTCTCGTCACGAACTAGACCCTAAAGCCTAAATCCACACTTTTTTTCATGTCAAAAGTGTGAAACTCAAAAAAATACTATTCTTTTTTTCTTTTTGTGTCAAAGTGTGAAACTCAAAAAGATATCACAGTAACACTCCTGGGAACGGGTATTATATTTCATTTCCAAAAGCATAAGTTACATGAAAAAGTGTATTATATTCTAAACCCACACATTTTTTTTATGTCAAAGTGTGAAACCATGAAAAAGTTATTATTCCTATTTTCATGGTTTTTAATACTATATATATAGTAATTAATACTGTATAATAATTGCGTGTGCCCATTTGTCATTGTAAACAAGAATGCGAAAATCTATTTCATGTCACACCACATATAACCAGACACCAAATGTAAAGATGCATGGCAAAATCAAACAGAAGCCAAATGTAACTATCACAACAAAAGACTTTCATTAAAAAAATACCTGATCTTCAACTAAACCTTACATCCAATATTCTTGCATTGTCTTACAAATTCATCAGTTCAAACCAAAATCGATAGAAAAAGATAAAACCTTAGTATGCTCCAAAAGAAGAGATCATAGATCATTTCTTTTAGTCAAATAAGCTGAATCCCATATCCTGCAAATCAAATTCAACCAAACATGTCAAAGAAAACGTAATTATGATTGACACAAAAAAAATACTAAAATCAACAAACTACCAAGCGATAAAAAAAACTTACATCATCAGACTCCTCTTTCTCTTCAACTTTCTCCTCTTTCTTTGACTCAGCAGCAGCTGCTGGTGCAGCAGCACCACCACCACCAGCTGCAGCGGCAACTGCAACACCACCACCACCAGAAGGAACGGAAGCTAACTTTTCCCTTCCAGATGCAATGAGTTCAGTAATGTCTTTTCCCTTTACTTGAGACAAGAGCAGCTCAATTTTATCATCATCAGCATCAGCTCCAACTGCAAATCATCAGTTTGTAGATAAACTTACAAATGCAAATAATTTGCCACCAAAAACACATGAATATACCTTATAGATTTAACATTTATGTAACTAAAAAAGATAAGAAAAAAATCTAAACAGAAATCTTAATTATAAGTGCAACAATCGAGTCAAAATCTAGGACAATCATAATCGCTAAAAACAATTAGAAATCAGTCAAGTATCGGAATCTCTATTGCTGCTGAAAGAATCCGAACTCAGTCTCATTTGCCAAAAATCTTGTAATCATATAACAATAAAAGAGTATAAATCAAGACAATCATGCAATAATAAAAGATCATGTAATCATATATCAATTAAGTCCACAAAATACCGACTTTATATCAAAAACTAAAAAGCACACCTGAACCGAGAATGTTCTTCAAATCTTCAGCAGATGGGCAGGTGTTACCTCCCAAAAGAGCCAACAAATACGCTGCAACAACCTTCATTCTGACGGATGAAGCAAAACAGAGTCAATAAAGGAACATCCACTAATACCATCATTTCCACTAAACGATTTCAAGATCTTATATTTTCCCACTTAAATCAAGCTTCTGGATTTTGGATTTATAATAGAAAACTAAATAGATCAAATCAATGAACAACGAATTCCTTATCAGAAAACATGATTTATCAGACTTATTGCGATTAATATTACTGAATTTTGACATCCATGTATTACCTTAGGGTTAAATTCTAACATCGAGATAAGAAACAAACCCTAAATTGAGGATGCAAGAAGTAAAAGATATACCTGAAATTGCAGTAACAGCCGCTCTGAATCTTTTGTGGGCGTTAGGGTTCTGCAAGCTGCAGGAAACCCTATCGCAATTTATAACATGATTAATACTGCTTCTGTTCGTTCTTTCGTGGGCTTCGTTTTATTCTGTTGGTAACGGGCTGACTGGTTGATGGCTTGAGCCCATTAATGGGTCCACTACTCCACCCTCCTCCTAATTTTTCTGAGTTAAAAGTGCTTTTTTCGTCCATGTGGTTTGTTTAATATTGTCATTTTAGTCCAAAACCTTCTTTTCGTGTTAACTGTTAACTGGTTTCTTAGCGGATCTTTTCGTGTTTACGTGTTTTTAACGGGTCGTTTTCGTGTTTGAAAAAACAGACACGATAAGAATTCGTGTCGTTCGTGTCTAACGAGTTCGTGTTTCGTGTCTTAACGGGTCGTGTCTGACCCGTTATGACAACCCTAAAGTTGGGTCAGTCCAAACCGTAACATCTTTGCTCATGCTGTCATAAGGGAATTAGGGTGTGGGTTAATATTGTGTAAATTTAATCACTTATTAAGTATTTTAAGAAAAAGACTAAAATAACCCTAGAGTTAACAAATATATTGGATGGAGTTAGTGGATGGACTAAAATGGCAAAAATATGAGAACCACAATGTGTCATAGGCAATAAAAGAAGGTTTTGGACTAAAATAACAATATTAAACAAACCATAGGGACGAAAAAAGCACTTAACTCTTTTTCTTTTTTTTCTTTTTTTTTTTTAAGTATTATCGGTTAAATAGACACATTGACACCATTATTCAGTAATAAGTTCACACTGAAAAACCCTTTGTCTCAACCTAGAGCGCTTTTTCTACTCCATTTAAGATTTGAACCCAACAACTCTTATTCAAAAAGTTAAAAGTGTATCATTAGACTACAAACTCTTTGGTGGCGGGTTCAGGATAACCGAAAAACGTTTAATACCTTTGTCTAAACCGTATGCGTACCCAAAACAAACCGAATCTAATTGCAAATTTGGTTTTTGGTTCGTTCTAAACCATATCCGTATTACAAATGTGGTTTTCGGTTCAATTTACAGTTTTAATATTTTTTGAATTCAGTTTAGTTGGCTTAAACCATTTAAACCGAATTATTATTTAAATATATTATTTTTAATTTATTTTGATTGTTTCTAATACCCTAATGAAACTAAGGGTCTGTTTGGGATTGCTTATTTAACTTGAAAATGACTTTTTGTTAAAAGTACTTATTAACTTATAACTTTTTGAAGCGGAAGCCTTCTGCCTTGACGCCTTGCCCAAAGAAGTTGATAAAGCATTTAAGCCCCAATGCCCCAACCCCTCGTTCATACACTCACCCCCTTCGGCCACCTCCTCACCCCTCCGATTTGGGATCTCTACCGAGTCCACAGCCACTCAGTGAACCGTTCTAGAACTCGATCTTCACACCACATGTCACAGCCCTAATTCCTACAACGTTTCACCAGGCGACGCCCGACCTCTCACCGTCTCACCGCCTTCGGCCACCGCTCCAGAACTCGATCTGGGATATCTCCCGAGGCCGCAATCCCTGCTTGTACGCTCACATCAAGAGGTACTTCAATTCGATGCGAGCAGGTTATTTGAATGTGCTAATCGGTTTGACTGATTATAAAAAAAAATCATTTGACTAAAAGCTATTGAAATGGGGAAAATTACAAAAATAGCCATTTTGACTATAAATTTGTACAATATTACCATTTGACTTTTTATCACAGAAATGACCATTGTTTAATGGGCGCCGGTGCCCATTAATTAGCGGGCGGCCGCCTTATTGATGTTCAATAAAATTTCGTCACGTGCGTATACGGGCGCCCACGCCCTTTAAATCTGACAAACGTCCCTCATAAAATTAAGTTGTCACGGGCATCGGGCCCACCTTGACACCCTAGTCACGGACGTCCGCCCCTAAAAAAATAAAAAAATAATCGGTCATCTCACAGGGGCCCGGACCACCTACACAGGCGCCCAAACTGACCACACAGGCGCCCGACCTACTAAATAGGCGTCCAAGCCTTTTTCCTCGAAAGACGTGTAACAGGCGCCCGCCTGTTTGAAACAGGCGAGGCGTCTGACCATAAAGATAGGTATATATATATTTAACGTAAGTGTACAAATTTTCTTGAATTTGTTTAGTACTAAAAAAAATTCCATTGTTTAAACAAATTCAAGAAAATTTGTAAACTTACGTTAAATATATGTACCCGTCTTTATGGTTGGACATCTCTTTTTAAAAGTCGTTTAAAAAAACAAAAAAAAAAAAACTTTACAGGCGGACGCCTGTTTGATACAGGCGGGCGCCTGTAAGGTTTTTTTTTAAAATTCAAGAAAATTTGTAAGCTTACGCTAAATATATATACCCATCTTTATGGTCGGACGCCTCTTTTTAAAAGTCTTTAAAAAATAAAAAAAAAACCTTACAGGCGGACGCCTGTTTGATACAGGCGGGCGCCTGTAAGTTTTTTTTTAACGACTTTTAAAAAGAGACGTCCAACCATAAAGACGGATATATAGATTTAGCGTAAGTTTACAAATTTTCTTGAATTTGTTTAAACAATGGAAAAAGGCTTGGATGCCCATTTGGTAGGTTCGAGCGCCTGTGAGATGACCGATTATTATTTTTTTTATTTTTTTTAGGGGTGGACGCCGATGACAAGGGTGTTAGGGTGGGCCCGACGACCGTGACAACTTAATTTTGTGACGGGTGTTCGTCAGTTTTAATGGGCGTGGGCGCCCGTATACGCCATTTGGCTAAATTTTATTGGCTCTCAATTAGGCGGACGCCGGCAAATTAATGGGCACCAGCGCCCATAAAACCATGGTCATTTCTGTAATAGAAAAGTCAAATGGTCATATTGTGTAAATTTTTGGTCAAAATGACTATTTTTGTAATTTTCCCATTGAAATGGGTTTACTTCAGCTTGTTTGGTTATTAACCGAATCCAAACCAATTTGAATTTAGTTGAATTGGGTTTGGTTTACCGCGTCCCGAGTACGGTTCGGTTGGGGCAAAAAAATTGACAAAACCGTTTAAACCGAACCGTTCAACACCCCTACGCATTTGGTTTTTTTACAATACCATTTGTGTTACAAAGTAGAGGTAACCAAACCAATATTTTTTTTAACAGGTGTCGGAATTGTTCCAAATTATTTCTGGTTTTGGTCAGTCAATTACCGGTTTTGGTTAGGGTCAGGTTTTTGACCTGTTTAAACGTTTCTTGGCTGCTTCCTGTCTTGCCTTGTTCCGGTTTGGGTTTTGACCGGGTAATTGGTTCCGGATCCATTTTCTTAGAAAAACCAAAAGCGTTTATACGTGTTGGTTTGGGTGGAACCTTTTAGAAGCGGTTTTTTTACCCATCTCTATTACAAAGTAGCAATGCTATATCGCTATTGGTTTACTAATACAAAAATAATGCTACGTAAGCAATCTAGTTATTATGATAATGTTGTTTGATGATTACTAATAATGATAAATCATAAATATAGTAGTAAATTATCCGAATCATCGATTACATCACATATTTTCTATCATGCAAATATAAAACCACTTATTATAATATATATTAAAAATCAAAATATAGTTTGTGTGATACATTTACTGTTCATTTATGTTCAAGTTTCTATGCTTCTAATACAACTCAATAATGCTTTCATTTAGGTTCAAGTTTTATGCTTTTTACACCGATTACCTCTGCCTTCTCATCACACCAAAAACCCTAATTTGTGTGTGTCTGCCTGATCAGGACAACGAAAGGGGTGCATGTTCGTGTGCAACTCCAATCATCGGCAACCCTCGATGATCTCTCCTTCAACCTTTTCTCTCCGACAAGGGCGGTAGTGGTGCGACCTCGATGCCAGTGGTTCCGCCATAGAACATGATGAAGATGGAGAAGATATGCAAATAGTTAAACAAAAGGTAACGATCTCTATTCTCTGTAGGAAGGATTTATTCCTTTCAGGTATATATGCTTTGATGTTTACGTCCAGGTTTTAGTTCTTTTGGATTATGAATCATTAACAGGTTTGGTCTGCATTTTTTAGGGCTTAACGATTGTTTAGTTTCCATCCTTAATAGTCATTTAACTTTGTTTTGTGATTGGAATCGCTATAGCAATATGGTGTATGTGGGTTTGTAGAACCCAAAAATTGATGTCCTCTAATTGTTACTCCAAACTTTTGGTGTATGTGGGTTTGTAAAACCCAAAAAACTGATGCCTTGCAATTGTCGGTCCAAATTTTATTAAGTTACAAACCTTCCACCAATGCTGGGCACGTCTTCTCAACAATTTTCATCATCTTCTTTGCATTATGCGCGGTTTCTTATTTATTTTCATTGAATTTGATCTAAGTTGTTGATTTATTATCGATGATGTTAGTTTTTTGATGTGTTTTCCGTGTATAGGCATTAGGGATTTCTAGGTTTTCTTATCTGGTTCTAACCTCATGTGATCTTTAGCATCAAGTTGTTAAATTGAGTTCAAATTATTATTTTTTTTGTTGTAGAAACATTTTGAGTTTTGATCAATTTTGTAGAGTTTTGATTGAACTTTAATTGTTGGTGTTTTTGATTTGAAGTGTGCATTTTAATAGAATAATTGACATGCGCTTTGATGGACCAAGAAAAAACAGGGGCTTCGTTAGGAATACTGTAGTTAGCTAGGTTTTTTAAATTGAAGTTTTTGGTTGGTCTCTTTTGTGGCTGATGAATCTTTGGTTAGATGTCTTCTATACTTGGTGAATATTATGTTTCTTGCATTTGTATTGTAGCTAAAATAACTTTAATTCATAAACGTGTTTTTTTCTCTAATTGCAAGTTAATCATTTTATGTTTAATAAACAGATGAAAACAACAATGTCAAGATTTGAACATATCTATCATGTTATGGTTACTAAGTGTATAGATTATCTTTGGAAATATAAATGCAAAATAAGGAGCACAAGTATTTGCAACGTACATTCATGAAAATGAACAGCTCCTTCTAAGGTAATGATAATTTATTAAGTTGTTTTGATTGTATTATTGTAGAAATTGATAATTTAGATGCCAAAGGGAAAGATAAGATTGAAGCAACATGTTCAATGAAATAGGATGCATCCACAAAGTGAGTTGTGTTTTAGGCAATGATTTACTTTTGAATAATAACTATTTTGACGCTTTTTGTTTTTTAAGTAGTATTTGTTAGCAAAATGAGCATTTATGATTCACGCATTTTAATCCTAATTTAATGAAACATAACTATTAGAATTGTAATATGAAAAATATGAACATAAAAAGTTTAACGCCTAACTAAAAATGTTTACAAGTCAACTCAATAACCTCATACTAAAAATATAGCATGTTTCCAACCTAAGCATGTTTTGATGTTCAACATGGTTTAAATTAAGCATCTTATGACGTGCAGGTCCTTTGAAAACCAAACATTCACAAAGAGAGCTAATCATAGGAATATGCTACTTTGAATCTGCAACATATGAATGCAAAATGCAGTTAGTAAAATTCAACAAAAGGTTGTAATATAGTTTTGCTAAATGAATCGGTCATGCTATGTAAATACGCATGTATAATGCTGTCCTTAAGCATTATACGATTTAAAGCGGAAATCCGTTTGTTGCAAACGACGCGCCGCAACGCGCGCGGGTACATATCCTAGTTAATGTTAAATTACATTATCTATATAATTAAAAAGGTATTGCGAACAACAGTAGGGTAGTTTTATGTGTGTTTATGTATATGTGGTGTATGCATGACTACATTGCTAAACAAAGAGCATAACATGTATAACAACATTTACTTGTTTGATGTCATGTTAGTATTGTCATATGTAATTTATCTGTAACATATAAAATATGTAATTTACCTGTAAACAAACTACAATAAAGGCTTAGAAGCAAAATTTTAACAAATAATGCTATATTTGCCTTACCAAGGTACATATGAATATATGTGCTATAAATTGTCATTTTGTCATCAATATCATAGTCTAAAGTCTCAAAAAGACACAACAACATAAACCCATTTTGTAAAATTAAATGAATCATCGGTCTTTGTTGCCTCATGCAATCATCTTAGGCAACATTTTCGAAAACTCATCATCAGAGTTCCAAGACCTCATGAAGGCATGCATAAATCACTAATATAACACACAAGAAAAATAGCCACTTGACATAAAAAACAAGTTAAATCAACATATGTCCTCACCATCATAAATTTAGGACCATTTGACTCATTAATTAAATAAAAAAATAGACACAAAGGTTGAGTCAATTGATAATAATATTGTCATTTAAACCTAAAAACGAAATCCAAGAGGTATAATCCAAGGAAATCCACATAAGTTTTACTAGCTAGACACAATACAATTGTCTCATAGCGAACCAAAAGATGTAGCTTTACTTCTTGATGACGGAATTATTAATATATAGAAAGCGGTGGAATCAACCACCTTAAGATGCATTCTTAGCCGTTCAAAATCACCAGGATTTAATCCTGGCCCTTCTAAATAGGTGGTTACCTCCCTTACGCGGCAGTTTCCGGCGGTTGCTGAAGGTTTTCCGACGGTTAAGGTGGTTTTCCGAAGAACCACGGATTACTGACACCTGCCCCATGATTTCCACACGGTTGACGCTCCTCCCCCTTAAATCTCCTTTTTCGGTCCTATTTTTCTCCCACTGCGAAGCCTCCAGCGCCACCACATCCTTATGCCCTATCTCTCCCCACCTCGAAGCAACCGCCACCGCCACTGCCACCCGGTCCTATTTTTCTCCTACTACGAAGCCTCCAGCGCCGCCGCATCCTTCTGCCCATCTCTCCCCACCGCGAAGCAACCACCACCGCCACCGTGGTCAAATGACCAAACCATAGGTGTTCGTCGGTGAAGACTGTGTCGGTGGACAAACAGAATAGAGTGTATTGCAGAGATGGTATAATGGGACGCATCATATCGTCGGAATTCAAAACGCAAAAGAAACGAGCGTGTGTTGTGTATGAGAGATGGTACACCATCGGAAACTCAACCGGTTGTCTACTTCCTGTGAAACGGACGTGGAAATGTGGAATCTACTATGATGTAATAAAAGTTTCAAATCCGTGATATATGTTGGCTTCTTTATTTGTGAACATTTTATTATTCATGTAAGAGTTGGAGCTTTCTATTTATATTCAATTTAAAATAATAGTTAACTAATTGTTTTCTATATCCAATTCAGAATGTATCATATGAATTATGAATTTGTTTATTGTTCAACTGTATTTTTCTTAGAAACGATGCCTATGGGGAGTTTTTATTGGTTTTTATTTTGATCAATTTAGACTGAATTGTCTAATCCTGTGTTGTGTTATTGGAATATTACTTATTTATTTGTTTTATGGTTTTCTTGAAAAATTTAAATTTTTTTCACTACCTTACGAATCGTACGTTAATTAGGTAAACACATTTTTTTTTCTTAAAATGAACTTTAGTATATTTATAAGATTATAACAAAATACCCGACCATCGGACGGGTATAAAACTAGAATGGTAATGATCAAATATTAGATCAACATAAGAACCGGTGAAGAAGAACAACCCCCAACACCTAGATGGAACAACCCCCAAGATGGAACCATCTCGAAAATCAAATGAGAATAATGTTACTTCAATTCTTAGATATTTTATGGAACTTTTTGTCATACCCTCTGAATATATATGTTTTTTGTAATACCCCTGAACATATAACAACATTCCCAAATAACCTCATGTATGTTTTTAATATAATTAAAATAAAATATGGTACGTTTACCAAATTAACGCCATTTTTTTTGCAAAATTCCCACCATTTGTACATTTTCCCAAATTATGCTATCTTAATATCCAAATTTTGAATTAATAAAAATAGTATTGACAAAAAAAATAATTCGCCTTCAACCTACTAAGAGTTTCACGGTTCAGTAGGTTTGTTTAATACTATATATTTGTTGCATACATGAAACGTATATAAACACGATCAAATTCTTGATGAACATATTATGTTCAGTTATGCACTTAAGCTACTTTAGTTCAATTCTAAATAAACAACATTTTAGTATGTTCGCTTATAAACCCTATTTATTCATAAAACTTTTATTGGAATTTTAAATAATTTATATTTTATAATTATGGCGAGAAATTAAAATTTAGAAAATGAAGACATTGAAGATAACCATTTTAAAACCAGTTTATATTACTTTTAAAATATGATGACTAATAGAAAATGATGATTGGTGACATCGACTTCATACCTCAAACTAATATTGCTTGATTATTAAAATCATTCTCGATAATTCTAAAAAATACCAAATATAACTCGATTTATTTCCATAAAACTTGACTAAAAAACCTTTCAAGTACCACAAGGACACATTTTAGGAATTATTTAGCATACAAACAAAATAAGGTTCACACGAATATATTTTTGTTTACATATCAATTTCATAAAATTATGATATTAAACCATTAAATTACCCGGCCACCGGACGGGTATAAAACTAGTTATCATGAGGCATGATGCAAGTGTAATTTCTATCTTCAATGATTTGGGGAAGAACATACATGTATGTAGCCTAAGGAGAAGTTATTTGTCTCGAGAAATGAAAGGGATAGAAAAGTATTATTCTGGTAGTTGGGCTATGATGATGAGAACTTTATCAATACACAATAGTCCTTGACAATTTTTCTATATTTTTTGTAACTCTAATAATCTTTTATCAAAAAACTCATAGGTGTTGTAAATATCATGTTAATTAACGGGATCAACTATATCATCCCTAGTCAGTTGGCCTACAAGAGGCTTAAAAGAAAACAAAAACTAGAATTCATATTGTTGCTAAACTTGATCAACTTCTTAATGTGACCTAGTAATATTATTTTATATGCAACATTTTCTACGAACCTAAGGGGTTATTATAAGTGTGTGTTTGATTTGTGAGTGGAAGTAGCCAAGCAGGTGTGTTTTTATGTTTACAATGCATTTGTTATGTCATTTAGCAAGGATAAAAAAAATTAATATCTTTTGGTTAGTCTTTTAGAAAGGGTTATATTTAAAATATAAGTGTAATTTTATGACATCTATCATTTTTATAATTCTAGAGCGTACTATATTAAACAACTTTAAGCAAATGCATTATATTTCATGAAGAGTATTCGACTATCATATTATTTACATATTTAGTTAGTATTTATATAATATTTTAATTAGTGGTAGCCTGGTAGGGACACTAAACTTGACAAATAAAGGGGCTCACAATTTTTATAAAAAATAATAATAATGCAAGGACCTATTTTTAAGATGGGCCTTATATGATGGGTTTGAGTAGTTTGATCTATCATCTATGTTCTCCTTGGATACTTCCAATACAACATTTTTTTGTTTATGTCGAATACTAGAATTCATAATCATAGAGTTCTCGTCGAATTTTTTAGCTAGAATTTCAAAGATCATCGTAAATTTTGTTAGTTCATGGGCCTGATTTTAACCGATTTTTATTCCAATTGATTAAGTAAATAAAAGGGACGAACCATCGCTTCAGCCAAAGTTTAAAACATGAATCATACATATAACAAAATAAAGAAGTACATATAACAAAATAAAATGTTGTTTTTATTATTAGCTAATATCATTTTCTTATGCCTATTGCCATGGCATAATTTATAGATTGATTTCCCCTTAAAGTTCTTTACCATAGTGGCAAAATGATACCTATTTTATATACTTGGAGCCTCTCACATTATGAAAATCCCCTTCCTTTTGTTTGAGCTAGTGGTAACGACGTGAGCATTTGGTTTTCTAGTTTCAGCCATTCCTCCTCCTGCACACATATAATAATTAGGTCTTGTTTTGGATTTCATCTAAAAATGACTTATTTACTTATTGGCTTTTACAAAAAGTCAATAAGTTAATAAGTTGTTTGTCAAACCTAAAAGAACATTTGAAAATGACTTTAAAATGGTAATAAGTTGTTTTTCAAAAGATAAAAATTCTATCTTTTCAAAATAACTTATGACTTATTGACATAAAAATTCTATCTAATAACCTTAAAATATTGTCAATAAAAAAATGTCCATTTTAGTCATTTTGAAAATCTATTTTGGAAAAAACTAATCCAAACACATTTTTAAAAACTTCATTTCAAAAATTCATAAGTTAATAAACACTTTTAACAAAAAGTCATTTTAAAGTTAAATAAACAATTACAAACGGGGACTTAATTTGCTCATGGTTTGTTTTTCTTTGTAGGTGGCATCAAAGCACAAATGAAGGGAAATCATGATAAAAGGCACAAAAAATCTTCGGTAGTCTCCATATATAAGCCCTTTAGTTTACGAGTTAGGTCAATCACCATCATGATATTCTCACACACACCACCAACCTTGTCATTTATTTTGGTAAACATCTCGAGAATTAAGGTGCTTGCATGTGTTTTAAAAGCTACATTAAATTGTTATGTCATATAACACAAATATGTTTTAGCATTGTATGACTCTTGAATATCTCTCATAGTAGTAAGGGAGATGAAATTCTTTTTGACTATATTTAAATAAGTTACCTTGAATGTTTGCCTGGCTTTGGTTATGATCAATATTTAACTACTATGAACATGTTAAAAAATGTTCTACTTGAACATTGATTTCGCTCCGATTATAATTTATAACCAACATTTGAGTATTAAAATAAGTATGATATGAAATCAATAGAAAGTGGAAGATAGATAATGGTAAATATTTCATCAAACTTACCTAATTGGTCAAACAATTTGGATTTTTGGGAAAAGAATGCTCAAAATAAGCATGCCACTTGTCAATAAATGGGAATTCATCAAGATTTAAGCCAGGAAGTTCATAATCTTGAAGGTTGTTGATTATATGTTTTGTCTCACCGAGAAGTCGGGCTGCAACATGAACACTAGCCTCCCTTTCCTCTATCACATTTTGGTGGCATTTCATTGCTATGGCTTGGGGTAAGTTTGTGAGACAAGCAGCCAATATGTCAGCAAACATTGATGATAATTGCCTAAATAGTTTCTTTGGGCTAACTTGTTCAATGCAGGAGTGGTCGTAGGAATGCATGATTGTTTCGGTGATATGATACATTGAATTGGCACAAATAGACCTGTAGATGGAATTATCATCTTGAACTCCACCATCTCTGCATGCCATCTCAATAACCATATTTTTCGCAATATCTCTAAAGCATTCAAGAACCTGTTGTGTTGTATTCAAATGAGGAACATGGTTTTGCAGCTTGTTTCCTAACCATTTGCGGTAGATTTCAACTTCTAGCCATAACTTTTTAGCTGCATTCTGGATGATTATATAATCATCACTAACATTGAGGTTTTCTTCCACAACCGTGACATACACAAGACCTTCTCTCACACTGCTTAACAAGCTGTCAACCATGTTGTTTTGGATGTTTTGAATAGAAAGAGAGATGCTTGTCAAGGTTACGAGTTGTAAGCTCCAGCAATTAAGGGGGGGTTCTTCTGAAAGCAAAGACGGAACATGTTCTCTTGCAAAGAATTCAACTCCTTCAAAACCTATAGATCTCTCTAGAAGCTTCATGAGATTATCAGGTTGTTGATTTTCAGCTTTCTTGATGAATATGTCAAGGGAATTCAAAATTTTCTTCTGTGTTGTCTCAACTGGCTCCACATTATGTAAATCAGCAGCATCTATACTTGTATCCTGTTGAGTAGACCTAATATCCCCTGACCCATAAAACATGATCCTAAACCACTTCCAACAACAAATACAATACGAGACACAAATCGCAAAGACAATTGGGATAAGTGCTATCATCTTGCATGCTATCACAATTTTCTTCTGAAATGCTATACAAAATTTCAGGATGAATATTTTCATATATTGGATGGTAATTTTACTGTTGCGGCTACTGATTGAGAACGTTATGCTACTTTGTTTCCAATCACATAAACTCTGAGTCCAGTAGCTTTCTACCTTAAAGGCATTGAAGTGGTTCCAAATACATGTCATGGACACCCTAAAGCTCAGTTCTGTAAAGCATCTAAAAATCGGGGCAATTGTACCCAATATGACGCCAATAAATTGTATGCTGACAATTGCTAACATAGACCACTTATAATCCGACTTGTTATCCAAACCATGTTTACTTATATGTGCAGACATGTAAAACATGGTAGTAGTATGTATGCTAGCATTTAAAGCAGATAATACTCCTGAAGCAGAAGTTGTAGCAGAGCAATCTGACATGAATAGGGAGCTGCTGGTTCCGGCCATGATCCAGTAGTTGCTCACATGATGCTCTAACTTTTCAACACTTAATCTTCCTGAATGTAGGTCCTTCAAAGCTTTTTCATGAGCTGCTTTGTATTTGGACTCTAGCATATGTTTGGATTTTAGAACCGCCAAGGACGAAGATGCATGCATTATCAACAATATGAGTAACAAAGCCACATAAGAGATTGCTAAAAAGCTTCTGTCACATAAATGTGTTTGTGATGAAAGATCTTTAGCGTCAGAAACATTCTCAAACGAGTACCCATCATCCATATAATAGGAGAGAACACCTGTATCTATTTGAATGCAAACATTAACAACCACGGTGATTACCAGAAAACCTAAAGCCGTGATGCTTGTGAGAAGCTCCTTGAGGTCCATGGATGATAAAGAAGGCAAAAAATTGGCCATGATGGTGCACATAAACGCCAAGCTTCCGAGCTTTGCAGTCTGGTCCACATAACCTGGCATTGGATTACTCAGATCCACGGGTATCTTCATTGCAACACCAATGACCGTAAGAGAAGCCGCATTAAGAGTGAAATATTTGCATGGAAACCAAAGTTTTTTGTTCTTGAAACCATGTAATAAGTCACCGGCCATTGCAAGGATGCAGAAAAGAGACGCTAACACGATATACATCCCAATCCATGGCATAGGTTTGCTGAATTCATTTTGCAGATCAGATTGGTATACTAACATGGTGTAAGACTTGAGTTTATATATCAAGTTTTCAGGAATGATACTGTAAGACTCCACTTGTTTCACAATTCGGATATATTCAAGTAGCGTGTTATAACTCATAATTTTTAAAGAGA
This sequence comes from Mikania micrantha, assembly GCA_009363875.1. NCBI lineage: Eukaryota > Viridiplantae > Streptophyta > Magnoliopsida > Asterales > Asteraceae > Mikania > Mikania micrantha. The sequence goes on from CM018692.1 coordinate 3,043,150, forward strand.
AAAGAAATAAAAATAAATGATGTTCTGATTATAATCGATGTGGGTATCTTGTGTATATACGAAAATATTATTGAATAAAATTACCAACTTGGTTGGACCGGGGACTATGAGTGTGACAAAAGAAGACTCCTTTGGATTGCATATTTGGAGCCCCTATGACACGTTCATCGTCTTCATTATAATTTGGCATATGTGGTCAAGTCATTACGACTTTGAACGTAAATTTCCAAATAACATCATTTCAGATATTTCAAATTTTAGAAATTTGGCATCTAGCTTTTGCAATTCCAACAACTAAATGAACAAAGTTAAATCCATTTTGGATCTCGGGCTTCTACAATTCAAAATTTAATTCAAATCACTTTAAATCATAAATGTTGAAAACTTTAAAAAAAATTAAGATAAAGGTTAGATATTTTTTTTTTTTTAGTTTTAGGCATGCTTTAAAATTAATCTACATGTCACGTTGTTTAATTATGTAATATTTGCTCCCAAGACATTATATCCTTATTTTCTTGGTTCTTCTTCATCTTCTGTTTTATGCTTTTAATGTTCTTGTGTTTTAGTTGTATGGTATATTACACTTTTACATGTGTTACATTATTCATTGTATGTTTATGATTGTTTTTGTTGTGTATGTGAAAAAACGTAAAGTGTGTGTATTAAATCATAAAAATATATATATAAAAGTAATGTGACATATATGAGTCATGAACTTTTTAGAGGCAATTTTTTTGATAAGATTTGTCTACGTCTTATTTCTCTTAGACCCTACTAATTAGTAAGATTTTATTGGGTATATTGTTTGTTTTTTTACTCACGAATCTCAATTATATATCCTTACTCTTTGTGGTTACTCTTAGTTGAGAATTCTCAATTTAAGCCAATTAGCTTTTGTGATTAGTATGAGTGTAAACGAATTAAGTTGACTCGTAAAAAAGTCGAGATAGGATAAGCTCCAACGAGCCAAACTTAAAAAAGTCTGAGTCCAAGCTTGAGCCATGAAAGTTAACTCGTTAATTTATTGAGACCAAATTCAAGCTTCACATATTGAGCTTAAACAAAATTTTGTTTATATAAATTTTATTTAATCTAATAAGTGTATATGTATGTATATAAATAAAATTTTTTTATAATATATCATCATAATTATAATTAAATCATATATAGTATGCTATATATACAAAGTATAGTTATAAATATATATAAAATTAATAATAAAAATAATTAAATAATAAATGATTTAAGTGGGGCTCGTCCTTTGTAAATTTTCTTACGAGTGAAGCTCAAACTTAATAAATAAGCTCTAAATATGTTGAGGATGAGTTCTCATAAGCCAAGTTAGCCGGTCTTGTATTTGAATCTGTTTGTTTGCATCCCTAGCGATTAGTTATTTGCACTTTCTAAACATGTTGAAAGTCTGCACTTTTTATGATATGCTTATGGCCCGACTATATGTGGCTATCCTTCTTGTGTCATGGCTCAGTGTGGTCATCATTCTCGTGTCACGACTTGTGGTCCGGTTCTGGGTGACCATCCTTCTTGTCTCGTGGCTTGTGGTCCGGCTTTGTATGGCCATCCTTCATGTGTCATGGCTTGTTTCGTGTCTCTGTGTGGCCATTTTTCTTGTGCCACGGCTTCTGGTTGGGCTTATATGTGGCATATGTGCACACGACTTGTTGTGTCGTGCCTCGTGACCTTATAGTCTCAGTTAGAGGCTCAAGTGGGTTGACGGGTGCTACCCAGTCAATATACAAATCATCACAATTAGAAATATAAGAATAAAACATATGCATGTTGTCGGAGTCCCGTTTATGAATACTCTTTATACAGGAGTGAGAAAGGAGTCAAATTTACACCAAACTAGTCGAAACTAGCCAGATCTCACCTATTTTGTGGAGATATTATGGTTAAGGATCAGACCAAATGGTATTACCTCTCACCGCCCAAAACTAACTAAAGAAAGTTAACTAGGTTGAAGAAAAACATCATATATCAGCTTCACATGTAGGCTCAGTTTTTGCGAGTTAGGCTTGATTTCTTGATGGTTCTTAGGGTTCAAATAGTCTAGGCCCTCTAGTTCCAGTTTTGACCTACGCAGTTGTTCGTCGCTTTTTCAACCATTCACTTTTTAATTTAATTATTTTTTAAAAATAAATAATATTTTAATTATGTTTTAAAAATAAATAATATTTTATTTATTTTTTTGTAGATCACAATAAAAAAAACTAAAATTAAAAATCGTAAAAAATTTATGCAGAATTAATATTCAATAGTGGTCAATGAGTTATGAGGATAACATTATTCTGCATGAACAATATATAAATCCAAACATGATATCAGAATGAGAATTTAATAATTTATAAATAGATATGAAATACAGAAATAGGCTATAAATTTGGTTTTGGGCCTCAAATCCCCAATCTCCAACATGCGTAGTTGGCCCAGTTTGACATTAATACCTAGGGTCTGTTTGGTATGAAGGAATGGAATGAACGGGGGAATGGAATGAACGAGGGAATTGAATGGACAAAGGAATGAAATGGATCATTACCATTCCATTGTCCTGTTTGGTTACCTATGGTAATGAAATGATTCATTACTTCATGTTGTTTGTTAGACATGAGAAGATGAAGAAATGGAATACAATTTATGAATTGATTCGTGGTTCTAATCATTGTTCGAATCATGGGTCGGGTCGTGGGTCGGTTCATGTGTCATGGGTCGAGACATGGTTCGGACCGTCAGTCGGTTCATTGGTCGGTTTTTGTTTTGCCCATGGTTCGATCATGGGTCGTGCCATGGGGCAATTCATGGATCGGGTCATGGTTTGGGTCATGCAACGTATCATAGTTCAAATCATGGGTCGGGTCATGGGTCGGGTCATTGTTTGAGTCATGGATCAAATCATGGTTCAGGCCATCTTTCGAGTCATGGTTTGGGTCATGGGTTTTGTTATGGGTCGGGTCATAGTTCGAATCATAGTTCGAATCATAGTTTGGATTATGGTTTAGGTTATGGGTCGAGTTATGGTTCGAATCATGGTTCGGGTCGTGGGTCAGGTCAAGGGTCGGGTCAAGGGTCGGGTTGGGTTCAAGTCATAGGTCGGGTCGTAGTTTTGGACATGGGTCGGGTAATGTTTTGGACATGGGTCGGGTCATTGGTCGAATCATTCCTTCAAGAGAAGGAATGAAATAAAAACACACCTACTCCAAGGAATTAAAATCATCAAAAGTGAAGGAATCACATTCCTTATGGAATAGTACATTCCATTCCTATGTGGTAACCAAACACGCTTCTTTTCATTCCAACGTAATGACTCATTCCATTCCACCATTCATTCATGCATACCAAACGCTACCCTAATGTCACTTTTTTTGATGTTACCCCAAGCCCCAGGCTCCAGACGTCATGACGTATATAAGTGATTATATATTTATATTAGGTTAATATCCCGTGTATTATATAGATTGCATTAAAAAATATTATATAGTAATTAATAAAATTTAGTATTTAAAAAACGATTTTTGAGATAAAATATGATTGAATTTAAGTTATTTTTTAACATTTTATTTTTAAAATTGTATTAAAAACTTTTTTTTTTGTATACAAATCTTGTTGTATAAACTTCTGAGTTTAGTTTTTTTTAGAAAAATTGTTTTTATATAATTTTTATTTTCAAACTCTATTTTTTAATATAAAGATATGATTTATAATTTATTAAAAAATTATTATTAATATAAAAATGTAAAACTAAAATCATTAGTTATTGTATTTTATTTAATTATTTAATAAGAAAAAGAATATTTAAGCATTTAATATGAGAGATAAATGGCTTAAAATTTAACAAGTGTCATTTGAGTTATTTATTTATTAGACCACTAGGTTAATAACCCGTGTATTGCACGGGTTATGTAAAAAAAATACTATATAGTAACTAATAAAAATATATGATTTAGAAAAGAATTTTTGATATAAAATATATAAGACTGAATTTATGAAAATATACATATGTTAAATAATAAAACAATAATACCCTTTTTTTAACTTTTTGCTTTTTTTTTTTAAATTTGTTTTTTAACATTTCATTTTTGAAATTGTTTAAATAACATAATTTTATACATAGAAATCTTGTTGTTTAAACTTCTAGTTTTTGTTTACTTTTAGAAAAATTGTTTTATATAATTTTTATTTTCAAAAAATATTTTTTTTAAAAATTGATTTTTAATTTATTAAAAATTTATTATTAATATTAATGTATGATTAAAATCATTAGTAATTAGCATTTAATTTAATTATTTAATGTTTAATAAAAAGAAAATATGTGCATTTAATAGGAAAGAGAATTAGGTATCTGTCACACCCCCACCTCTCGTCACCTCGTTGATGATGCCACTGAAACGGTTGCGGAAGCATAGTGGTGATGTCTCTGAGGTGAGGGGTGACTTGCTTGAACCGATATCACAAAAGCACACAGATTAACTTAAAATAAATACATTACAGGGTTTCGTCATTACATTCAGTACCATAATTTACAACTAAGTTTATTACACAACCGACTTATTTAATTACTAGTGTTTGACGTGCTGCCTCACCAACGATCACTGTTTCCCTGCAAAAAGGTTTCAGTTTGAAAACGTCAGCACAAAGCTGGTGAGTTCGTAAGTTCAAGTTCCGCAATATGATATGATATGATATGTAATTATAAGTTCTCAAAATGTTCAGTTCAAGATACCCATGGGACCCGTATCTAGTTCCTTTCTGACGATATAGTTCTACAAGATACTACCCGTCGGTAGCATCTTAATGCCTCATTATCTTAATGTCTATCACAACATTAAGCAGTCTAAAAACAGGAAACAAACATTCACACAAGGGGAGATGCAATCCTCCCAGCAAATGGGTGGTCAGCCGATAGTACTATCATTGTTTCCCCGTTCGGCCACACATGGGTTCACTAGATACAGTTTAGAAATGAGGACTTTTGATACTGTAATAGTGTTCTGTTCTCCGGGCAAAATCCCATGAAATCCACAAGTTCTCAACACTCACATGAAATCACACAGATATCAGTGATGCATATCATATGTTCAATAAAAGTTCAACAGTGTTCCCCGATGTTTATAAAAGATTAAAAATAAAAGGGGTTCACTATAAAAAATATAGCTTTTTAGGACTGAAAAATTAGTCCCAGATAATGCTAAATCAGTATTTAATAGTCATCGGGGACTGATTTTGCCAGTCTTTAGTCAGTTACTGATGCTTAGTCCTAGATAGTAGTATGGGTGACTAAAAATCAGTATCGGTTGTGTGAAACCATCTACAAGTGACGTTCAGTTTCCATTACAAATAAATTCAGTCCTCATTATGTCATCTAATGGAATGTTATTTCAGTCTCAAATACATTTCATTTGCAACTAAAAATTAGTCTCTAATATATTTCTTTTTGAGACTAAACTAGTAGTATCTGATAATTAAATTCAGTCTTTAATGTATTTCCTTTTAGGACTAAAAAACAGTTTTAGGTGTTATAAAATTAGTCTTCTATATGATTTTTTAAAGACTAATAATCAGTTTTGTAACAAACTTTTAAGTATCAAATATGACTTTTAAAGACTGATAGTTAGTATCTTATAACAACTTTTTTTAGTCATTAATTCATGTATTTAGAGTCTGAAAATCAGTACATGATAAGTAAGTTTAAAGATTAAAAAATAGTCTCCAATACTATGTTTTATTGCTGGTGATATATATTTCAAAGACAGAAAAATGGTTTTCAATACCATTTTTATTAGTCTGCAATGTGTTAGCAATTTATAAATTTCCATTTTAGGACTAATAATAGTCTCGAATGCAATGTGCATACATTTTAAATATATATAACAAATGATACCATAGCACCAAAGCATTAAACTTTCAAATAGCAAACAAACATACGAATGATAATACCAAGTTGATCATTCTTAAATCCAAGAAAAGTATTAGATTCATAAACTAAAAACTAGAGAAAAAGTTTTAACTAAGAAACTAGATAGAATCATAGCTCTCACTGTTGTTGAGTTGTTCCCTCGAACCATTGGCTTCATTATTCAGTGGTGCAGGTACCAAGCTCTCAAAATCTGGAAACTTGGAACTCATGAACATTGAAATTTTTTCATATTTTTCATTGCTTTGTTTTAATTCCTCTTTGAGTGAAGCAACTTGATTTCGAAGAGTTTCGGCCTCATTTGAAGGTGGTTGAGAAGATTGTGCTTCTGATGTCATCCAAAAATCTTTCTTTCTCAAAACCGGTCCCACTCCTACCTCCCATGCAGATTTTCTTGTTTTTTCCTTGGCACACACACTGTTAATTGCCTCTTTCTCTAGCTCATGTTGCATGGTAGTAGTTATAGTTGTTCCTTCAGAAATTAATTTAGCCACCGCCTCCTTTTTATGATTAAGAATATTTTCCTAACAAAATAGAAGATACAAGAATATAATTTAAAACTATTCTATAAGATTTGACAAAACTGTATTCCAATACCACATGGTTCAAACAAAGACAAACAGTGGCTTACATATTCAATACGAGCGTCTTCATTTAGCCATCCTTGTTTTTTTGCATTAAAATGCAACTTGTGATAAACTTCTAATGGGCTAGGTGGCATTTGAGTCTCTTTATTTATCTGCAAATAACATAAATTAATATTGAGGTATATTGCATTTAATAAATATATTTAAAAAAAAGTGGAACTTATATTATGTACCATAATCTAGATCTTACAACAAATATCCTAAAATCAATTACAGGAAGGTAACTTAATTTGCAAAATAAAATCATGCATATTTAAAGTATAAATTTTAAAACTTACCAAGTGAAATTTATGATTGCTTATTGATCGAGAGCCTCCTCTACTTGTAATAACTTGTTTTCCTCGATTAGCTTCCATTTGATCATTATATTTCTAAAAAATTAAAAATTAAATTGCATGTTAGAACCCAATAACTAATAAAAAATTATGAAAAATATGACTAAAGTATTCAAGGAAACATATCATAACTAATCAAGATTGTAACCATACAACTATTTAAGGATTGATGATCAACGCATGAACAACATGGGTGAATTTAGATTTTTTTAAGTTTTTATAGCTTGGTTTCAAGCATCGATGATACTTACCCGAGTTTTTTCTAACTCCCAATAATCGCATAATTGATTCCAATCTTCTTGACTCCGACAACCGGGCTTCATTTTTGATCTTGCCAATTGTGGATCAGTTTTTCCTCCATTTTTTTTCCAGTACGCACTCAAAGTACCGCGTGTGCGTTTCCATTGGGCATGTAGACGGGCATTTACATGTTCCATAAAAACCCTATCTGTTCGCAATAAATTGAATCTTCCCTATATTGAATATGTATGTTAATAAATAAAATAAAAATGTACATCTTAATAGCTTCTCACAAATTAAACATAAAAATATATACACCTTACCTGAAGTTTTTCATAAAATAGATTTTTCACATCTTCGGGTATAGAGTCCCATGTATGAAAGTTCATTGGACAATAATTTCGAATTATAATCCCACACTCAGTTGCAAATTGTGTAGCAGAGTTCCCAACAAATCCTTTTGTATCACTTGATAGTGTTAAAGAAATTTTAACTCCAGTGGGTAAATTATCCAAAGTCTTTGTAGCACTAACATTAAGACTTGGACCACGCCTCTTTGGTGGATCAGCTGCTGGTTGATCTGCGGGTTGCTCTACTGGTTGATCTGTATAAAATAGATTCTATATATAAATCATAACATTTCCATATTCAATCTAGGAAAATGATTAAATGCACCAAATATTAAGAATTTGGTGCATGCAATGTATTTTTTCCGGGCTAAAATGCCCTTTAACAAAAAAAAGTATGTATTTTTTTGCTGCATAGTTTTAAGGATGTAGTTTTTGCTGTAGTTTATTGAACATACATTTAGTTATTTGCTGCATTTTTTGAACATATAATTAATGTAGTATATTTTGGTTGTAAAGGAATTTGAAACATTTGATATGATTAATTTAACTTCAAAGAAGAAAAAAAGTGAACTTGAGATGTATTTAGATGAGCAAAGGATTGACTTATCCCAGAATACATAAGTTCTTGATTTTTTGAAAGCGCGCATGTATCGTTATCCAAATTCGGGTTGGGTTGAATCCATAACCCGCCAACCCGACCCATTCATGTCATAAAATAGCTTAACATAGATGCAAGTTCTGCCATTAAATCACATATCTTTTACAATCAATGCACTCATTTTTAAGGCAATAATATGAGCAGAACCTGATGATGTCAATCAAAAAGATAATCTTAAACAAAAATTAAAAACCTACCAATAGCTTCATTGTTAGTTGAAGAACGGTTGCGTTTACGTCTCGGATGTGGTGTTACCTCGGAAGCGCTTCCGTTAGCAGCTGATTGAATTCTAGGTTGTCTAGTATCTTGTTCATTAGACCTTCTTGTTGTTACACCAGCAACCATCATTACAAACATTAAGATCCACATTGCACTACATAAAAATTAATAGTATTAGTTGATAAAACATTAAATATATTAAATTCATAATTAGGTGATTTAATTAGAAGGTCAAAATAATTTTTGAATTACAGTTCATTATTAACCAAAGCTGCTCCATCGTCAACAATAATTTAATAAACAGATTATAAATCTGTTAGAGTCGAGCTGATGCCTATCTGTTGAACTCGAGTGGCCAGATGTGGCTCAGCTGTTCTGTCGAAATGGCATGTATGTGGCATGCTAGTGGCTTATAAGGCCATGCTGGTGCAAGTATATTTATAATAGTTATAATCATAAGTTTATTTGTTAAGAAGTTATCACATTCATCTATTAAAATCCTTTACTTTCTGGGAAATTATGAAGGTGATCAAGTTGAAAAACAAATCGGCTATTAAGTTTAACATAAAAGAAAATTTATATTGGGATCAACTTCAACATCAGGATGGTTATTAATTTGAGCATACTGCCAATAACCACATCCACTAAATAAAAACATTAAACCCCAATAATGAAAAATGTTGTTTATGGACCAGCAAGATAATAAAGCACTAAACAACAAGCCAACAACAAATTATGAACAAAAAAATATGAACAATAGCTTATCATCTTACACACTTGTATTTAAAACCAACCTTCCAAAAAAAATCAAACATAAAAAGTCATAAAAAGAAAACAAAAACATAACAAACAATCAAAGACATCTAGTAATAGTTTATAAAGTTAAAAATCATCATCATCTGACTCCATATTTTCGATCTCGTCAGTTGACTTATCAGTTTGTGAATCATCTAAATCTAACTCTAATTCTTCCATGCTATGATCAGAATCATCTATCTCTTCGTCTATTAAATCATCTAGATCCTCACGAGATTGTTGAACATCAACGTTTTCGACAATTTCTTCTGCAACATCTTCACGATGAAGGTTGACATCTTCTAATAAATATTCTTTATTCTTGTCTTCCGGAATATCCCATAAGTGTCTGTGGATAATTGTTTCAATGATTTTCCATTGTGAATTTGGTTTAAGAGGATCACTTATATAAAACACTTGTTTGGCATGGTTTGCAAAAACAAACGGATCTTCCTTATAAGCATGTCGGGATGTGTCAATACTTATGAAATTCGGTTCAAATATCACATGCTTCCTTCGACGATCCGTGTCAAACCATATGCATTTGAATAAGATAACACGATGCCCTCTTATGAATGACAATTCAATGACTTCTTCAAGGTATCCATAATAATCATCCTCAACATCGTCATGAACACCCGGGACTGTAAGTCCACAATTTTGTGTTTGCCTACCATCATCTCTTGACTTAATTAGAAATTTAACCCCGTTGACAATATATCCCTTGTGTAGCGTAACTCGATTATCAGGAAGACAAGACAATGCATATAACTCCTCATTAACTTGAGATGGATTTTGCTTATAAATAGATCCAATCTGTTATTATTTTGAACATAGTAATTTTGTGATTAGAATGTGATATAATAAAACAATAACGATAAGTATTAGAAAGTGTGATTATTACACGTTTTGAAAACCAATCTGGAAATTTAGACTCATGAATCTGGTGAATATTTGATGATGCACTATGTTGCCTGCGTATCACTTGCAAGTGTTCTCTGCCAAGTGTAGATAAACTATAAATTTATTGTGATATGACACTTGGTAGTAATTGACAAAGGCTAAAAAATTATACTTACTCCAAGTAGGTCTGCACCTCTTGACAATTATTAAAAATAAACCATATTGCTCTCTTCATAAGAATGCTAGGAAGGACAGACGTTTCTTTCTTTCCAATACCTCGGCCATTAACTTTAAAAATATCAAGTGCAAAGCTTCTAGCATTTCCAGATAAGTTTTCATCATTTCTGTAACGTTTATGAAATTTGGATTCAACACCTCGCAAATAATGTGAACAAAATGTAATTGCTTCTTCAACAACATAACCTTCTGCGATTGAGCCTTCAGGTTTAGCTTTGTTTCTAACATATCTTTTTAAATGGCCAAGGTATCTTTCAATCGGATACATCCACCTTGATTGCACAGGTCCTCCTAAAATTGCTTCTTGAGGAAGATGAACACACAAGTGCACCATAATTGTGAAAAATGATGGGGGAAATATCCGTTCAAGCTTGCATAAAATCCTAACTATCTCTTCTTGCAACGTTTCCAACTCTCTTACATATAACGTGGATGCAGTAAGTTTCTTAAAAAACTGAGATAACTCTACTAACGTATCACGAATTTGCTTTGTAAAAAATGGACGAATTGCAATAGGAATTATACGTTGAAGTAATACGTGGCAATCATGTGATTTAAGACCATAAACCTTACCTTGCTCAACAATTACATTTTTAGCCAAATTTCCTGCATATCCATCTGGAAAACGTACCAACTTTAGCAAATTGCAAAATTGTTTCCTCTCTTCTCGAGTTAAAACATACAAAGCATGTGGTTTAAGCCAACAATCGTTCTTTCTCAACAAGTGAAGCTCCTTACGTATGTTCATATCTTCCAAATCTAGTCGAGCTTTGTCGGTATCTTTTGTCTTTCCTTCCATGTTTAATATCGTTCCTAAGATGTTGTCACACACATTTTTCTCAACATGCATCACGTCAATATTGTGACGAATTAACAACTTAGGCCAGTATGGGAGTTCAAAGAAGATGCTTTTTTTTGACCAATTTAAATCATGTGGGCTCCTTTTTCTTTTTTTCCCGCCATGTGCCTGGTGTTTACCACATTGATATTGAGTAAGATTTTCCAATTGGCGTAAGCAATCATCTCCGTTGACACATTTAGGTGCAATCCTAATCTCTTTTTTCCCGTTAAAATCTCGTGCTTTCCGCCAAGGATGATCGAGAGGGAGAAATCGCCTATGACCCACATATGCTATTTTATCTCGTATATGTATACTGCAAGGATCTTCACTGCAAACTGGACAAGCCTTGTAGCCACTCGTGATCCATCCAGACAAGTAACCATATGCAGGAAAATCATTAATAGTCCAAAGAAGTGCGGCACGCATGTTGAATGTTTTTTTTGATTCACAATCATACGTCTCAACACCTTTCTCCCATAAAAGTTTCAATTCATCTACAAGCGGACGTAGAAATACATCAATATCCTTTCCTGGTGAATCTCTTCCTGGAATCAACAATGTTAACATAAATGAAACATCAACCAAAGACTTCCATGGAGGCATATTGTATGGTATGAGCACAACTGGCCACATACTATATGAGAGACTCATTGCTCCAAAAGGATTGAAACCGTCACTCGCAAGTCCCAAGCGAACATTTCTAGGATCATTTGCAAAATCAGGAAACATTTTATCGAATTGTTTCCATGCTTTTCCGTCTGCCGGATGCCTAAGAACCCCCTCTTCCTTGGTTCTATGACGATCGATGCCAATGCATTTCCTTAGCAGTGTGCCTTGAGGCATATAATCGCTTAAGTCTACTTGTGATGGGAAAGTAACGTAAAATTTTTGCTTGTTTCTTCTTCCCCTTGCTATTTTCATCGTAACGACTTGTGCCACACACTGGACAATTTGTTAATTGTGCATTTTCTTTCCAAAACAATGCACAATCATGTTTACAGGCATGGATAGATTCGTAACCTAGTCCAAGAGTACGCAAATACTTTTTAGCCTCGTAGTGGTTCTTAGGCAAGTTTGTGTCCTTGAAGGCTCGACTAAGTAAATTCAAAATCATATCCATTGACATGTTTGTCATTTTGCATGTTACCTTTATGTTCATCAACTCTAGTAAAAACCCTAAAACTGAAAATTCATCACATCCTGGGTATAAAGGTTTCTCCATATCAACAAATAACTTTTCAACATTTGGGTTACTATGTCGTCCAGAAAAATCAGCATCATTAGAATCATCCCTAAAGTCTTCACCTTCTGTTTCATTTCCCATATGAAAAGCATCATCAAGTAAATCATTGACCCCATCATTTGATTCGTTTTCACTTTCTTCACATTCATTGTTTGTTTCATCTGTTTCATAACCCGATAGATGTTCACCATGATGTAACCATACATTGTAGGATGATTCAAAACCATTATGTATGATATGATCACTAACAACTTTAGGTACATGTTTTCTTGCATTCACACATTTTTTACATGGACAATGTATCCGACCCTCACTATCAATGTATGCTTCACCTCTTTCTCCAAAAGCAATCGCTCCTTTAATGAACTTAGGATCAACCTTATTAGTGATTTTAGTCCAACTCTTATCCAAAGTCATTGCAAAATTCTAGTTAACAACACATATTTTGAGAAATTGTCACATTAATATACATATTCTAAAAATGTATGTATATATAGGCGTTCAAAAACCACTACTGCTATGCTAATATTACTAAAACAAGTTGATATATCAAGGTTCAAGTCTATAATTGCAAGAAAAAAAATATAAGTCTTATGTTTAATAAGAATTTGTTCTTAATTTCAAATAGCACGTTCAGTTTTTTTTCCCAACAAAAGGTGCATGTGGCATTCTGAGTGAAAGTGTTATAGCTTAACTTTGTAAGGTTTCTTATGATACAAGTTTATATCTTTCTTTATATCATGTAAATAAACCAACTATCTGTTAACAAAAATACTAGTCAAAAAGTCATAAACTCAATACACAAACCTAGGCAAGCATGAAAGTGTAAACATAGAAGAAACATAATTGAACTACCTACTAAAACGCATCAGTCGAGCAAAATTTTTTTGGAGAAATTAACCTAAAACAACAGCAAAGTAATAAACCTATTTGTAAATGTTTCGAGTAAAATTGATACCTTGATCTGCAAATACAAAGTTTGATCAGTTGATTGAGTTTGCCCCAAACTTCTTCGCAGAGCAGCAACGAGTTCAAGTGTGCAAAAAAGAGAGTCACCACAGAGGGTTTCGTGACATTCGATTAACTGAAGCAACGTAGGGTGTGAATCGTTCGAATGGAACGTGGATGTAGAGGGGATCGTCATCCCGATTTCTCTGGCGGTTTGTTGCGTGCGAGAGCAGATCGAGCGTGTATGCAAATTATCACCCTATCTTTTAAATTAGGTTTATAATAAAGAAAAATGTGAACTTAGTTATAATTGCTGCCGACTACAGCTTCTTATCCCAACAAATTACATCCTTTTTTATTAACTTAAAGAACAACTCTAATAATTACTCAAAGTCTTAATATAACTTAATTTATTTAATTAAATTTATTTATATGTTTTTCATTTTTTACATATATCTTAAATTTACAATTTTGTTAGTTTAAAATGTTTAACAAATATTTTGTTTCACATTATACATCTACTCTTTAACATAAGTTTAACATATGCTTTATTTAATAACGTGTTGGGTAGAATAAAATATTATTTTTAAAGCAATTAATCTTTTAAGAAATGATATTTTCTTTTGTTTAGGCAAATACACATACCCCTTACTATTAACTCTGAAAATCCGAGTATACATATTTCCTGATATTTGAACCATGCATTATTTGATGGAACATATACTCATTGTATCATTAGGCCAAATTAAAGGCCTTTTTAAGTTCTTTAGGTAGCTAGTAAAATAAACTTATTACATGAATAGTAAATATTGTAATACGCTTGTTATTAATTTTATTATTTTTATTACCTTAAGTGACTATCACTTAAATGTTTTATTTTACCAAACCCAATGATATCACTTGTTTTAACCAATACTAACAAATATTAATTAATATTAGTGACCATTAAGACCTAATTGATATTGATAAATTGCCTATGTTTACTATAATTAACTATAAACAATCCTTGTTGTGATTTATATTGGTTGACCACAATTAGTGCCCAAGATTATGAATAATATGTAGAGGAAGAATACTCTCCAACATATTTGCCTCATTTTTTTATTATAGAGGGGAATATATTTAAGTATGAAACTCGGTAGCGAATAATATACCCTTAAAAATGTAATATATCACAAACATATTTGTTAGTAATTTATTCTCAGGTACATTTGCGCATTTTTTTTATTATATATGGATATTATTTAAGACAGAAATTTAGTAGTAAAAAAATTCCCTCTAAAAAACTGTATGACATACATATATTTACTACTAAAAATTTAGTCTCTACCACGTCAAGTGACTGCTCAACAGTCTCTATTTTTTCTCACATATAAATCAGTCTCAAAAGGTTTTAGAAACTGAAAAATCAGTCTTAATATTATGTATTTGATATTGATTAATCAGTCCTTGATATTATAATCTCCAATATTTTTTATCTTTAAAATATTAAGAACTAATATTAAGTCCCTAATATGTTCCTCCTGTATTAGAGACAGAATGTTAGTCCCGAGTACATTTTCGTAATTTTTAGTTACATAGGTGAAATATTTGAGACTGAAATTTAGTTGCCAAAAAATTTTCCCTCCAAAAATATATATGACGCAAACATATTTAGTACTGAAATTTAGTTTCTAATAAAATGTCATAATATCAGCGACTAAATATCAGTCCCCAATATTTTTACACGAAATTCAGTCTCAAATAGTATTAGTAACTGAAAATTCAGTCCTAAATAATACATATTTGAGACTGATATATTAGTCCCTGATAAATCAGTTGCTAATGATCCTTTTTTTTGTAGTGGTTGTACGAAACTCACCTGATGATATATAGGTATAGCAGAGTATCACCAAACTGGTAGTACAGAGATGATTCTGCATTAGTTATATTTAATGAGTTATTTATGATCTAGTTTACTGATTAGATCTTTCCGAACATTCAATGTCAAAGACATTGCTTTGAAAATCATCAACTGATATTAGTTATGTATTTAGTTAATTTAATGTTATATCATACAATGTATGATAATGTAGGAACCTACATTGTATTAGATTCCTAATACAAGGTTGATGACATTCTTGATTAATCAGAATAATCCCAGATTAATCAAATAGTTAATGTTGTTGATTATGATACTGTAACAGTTTCTAGATAATTTGATGGCTTAGGATTGATCAACCCTTGTTATTGATTACCCAATAATCATGAAATATCACAATGTAGCATCAGAATAGGTGTAATAACCATGTTTAACATACTAATCTGACTGTTATCATAAACATCAGATAATCGTTCCAATGAGTATGTTAATGGCTGTGATTAGTTTGAAACACTTGGATTTAACCTTGCATTTCAAGGATTAACCCAACTAATCACCTACATTGTTATAATCAAATGGATTAAACCATTAAAATCATGGGTATGGTTTCATGCAAACCGGGCATTACAACGGATCAAAACAAGGATTTAACCGTTAAAACTTCGTGTTCTTTGTTTATAATAAATCCTAGCCATCATCTAGGCAATAATCAACAATCCTAACTATGTCATTACGTTCAAAATCAAGATCTAATCAATCAAAATCAAACTAGGAGGTTTAAACGGATCATTACCTAATCTGACGAATTTCTGACTTCAAAACAACGATCAGTACTCGTAGAGATGATCCCTGGTGCGTTCTATAGCTTCAGAAAGCTTGAAAATTGAGTTTGGATGGTCAAAAGGTCGTCTGCTATGCTTCTGGTTCGAAAGAGTTCGAGAAGTAATAAAAATTGATGATCTGCATGAAATCTGATAAAAAGATCAGATCATTTCACCGCCACACCCGTTGCGTACCGCGGCGGGGAGCCAAATTGGGCTTCGCGTACCGCGAAGCTTTTCGGGATTTTTCAGATATTTACATTCATCGCGTACCGCGGAGGACTCTCAAGCCCACCTCCGCGTACCGCGACGAGCCCTTTCGACCAATACTTAGAAATTTTTCTTCGTTTTTCAATTTCGGGCAATCCAGGACTCCGTTTTATGCACGGTTTTCCCCCACGTTCATCATTTCTCGCCTACTATCAATCTGTAATAATTACGATTGTTAAATCAACGTGGATTTTTAGAACGATCAAACGTGCCCACGTCGTTGATGACGTAATTCTCGTATGCAACTGTCACAGTATCATAGTAAGAATGTGTAACATGCCAAAAATGGTTTAAAAACTTGATAAGTGGCATGAGTGGTTTAAAAATTTGACAAGTGACATTTGGGTTACTTATTTATTATATGTAGAAGATGAGGTGTGCCCCATTGTTGGAGCCATTCCACCTAGACGCCACATAGACATCCACCATAACCACCCACTCAACCACTTGTGGTGAAAATGTCCAAGACTACCACGCCCAAGATTACCATGGTCAAAAAGTTAATGTCTCAAACGGTAAAGGAAGCGTAGTTGTGGCCACGCCCAAGGGGGCGGTGTTCCACTTGCCAACCACGCCCAAGAATGCCTCATCCACCGGGCATATCCCATCGTCTTATAGGTAGAAGATGTGATGATAATTTTATAGTTTTTGATCTTTCTTCTTTCTCCTATTTTTTTTCCCATCTTTTTAGCGTCAATTAACTCCTTGTAATTCCAATTTTGACCTATGCAATAGTTATCCATCACTTTAACCCTTCATCTTTTAATTTAATTATTTTCCAAATATAAATAATATTATTTATTTTTATTGTAAATCACAATAATACAACTAAAATTAAGATTCAAAAAAAAAAACATTGCATAATTAATATTCATTTGTGGTTAATGAGTAACGATCACTCTCTTTTTACTTACTTTTTACATATACATGTATAACAATCATCCCTCTTTATACCCATCACCCACCCATCACCCTCTTTTTTCCTCTTAGATTCACGTTGTTCATCTTGTAACCGAGTTGAAATTATAAATATATTTTTGAAATTTGTAGTTGTTGGCAATTTGTTGTAAAATGCATAAGTAGTTGTATGCACTTTATTGGAAGATTTAATATTTAAAATTGAATAAAAATTAAATTTTCTAGTAAATTTGTCAGTGTATTTTACATTTAAAATAAAATAAAATTTAGTTTTGTAGGAAAGTTATCCATATATATATATATTAAAATGAAAAGTAAACTTTGTAAGAAATTTATCAGTATATTCAACATTCAATAATGAAATGAAATTAACTTTTATAGGAAAGTTGTCTCTATATATTTAATTGATAACACTAATAATATAAGAAATGAAATTTTGTAGAAAAGTTGTCGGTATATATTAAAATCAAATGAAATTTAATATAAATTTTTGGCGTTAAATTGTTCGTAAATTAACAATAATTAAAAAAATGTTGGAATTTTGTCGGAAAATAAAGTAATAAATGATTGCATTACTTATTAATAAATTATACAATTAAACAACAAGAAAAATTAACGTGAGAAGTTTGTCTTTATTTTGTAGGAAATTTTCAGAATTAGTTTTCTATGAAAGTTGTCGGAAATTACCGACGAAATTCTTTTGTAGCTAAATCATAGAAATAACAGTAGGAATCACGTCAAAAAATATTTTCTTCTGGGTTTTTTCCTACAAATTATTTTTGTAGGAAACTTGCTGTTGATGTATATTTTTGACAAATTTCCTACTGATATAAGTCGAAAAACATTTTTTTAGTAGTGGATGTGATTCTACTACTTCAAGTATTATAATTACTTAATATTCATTATTTTTGAATTGTCATATATGTGTGTTTATAATATTTTCATTTTGCTTTGGTTTTCAAGATAATTAATGTTTGATGTATCACATATGTATCTTTGTTGCTTTAGTTTCATCTTGTAATTAATATCGTTGTTGTCGCTATGTAAGAGCTTCATGGTGTCAAGTGGGAACATGAGCGTCTTAGAAAATTTACGGGAGTCCATGAGTCCATCCTTAGCCACTAGCTCCGAAGATGCAAGAGTGGTCCAGTCAAGTTCTTAAAAAAAAATATATTATATTTAATTAGTTTTTTTTTAATTAGTTGTGGGATGATATTTCAATTAATTGACGTCGAGACCATGTAAAACAAAGAGACCAAGACTTTTGTAAAGCCTTTGGCATTATCGTCCTTAAGACTAGGAGAAAGAAATTACACGAGACAAAGATGATAACGTGAGACTAACTCATTTAATTGAGACAATTATGAGATACTGACTTAACTATTTAAGAGCTTAAGGTGCATATAAAATTCAGGGCTCTTTTCGAACTTGAGGTCGACCATCAATTAAGGGATTTGAATGGTTTGACATTCGGTTTGCCTCATTTTGAATAATTTTAGGATCAATACTTAACCAAAACGATCCATATTTGAATTTTTTTTAAATGAACTAAATTCAACCAAATATACCAAATTTATTACATGCACTCTGAACAAACCTAACAAACTCAATTTAACATATATAGCTATGACCTTTTTTGTTAAGAGAAAAAACCGAATTTAATATATTCATTAACTGAACTGAAAATTGAATTTACAATATAATACATATATAGATAGAACCAAATTTATAAATTTATAAATTAAGCAAAATTGATAATTTGGTTTAGTTTTTTTGGTTATGAATATGATTCGGTTTTTAATTTTTTTTTTCATATGACTACTAATAACTATTAATATAGTAGTAGACCAAGTCTACAAGAAAAAATATCAAACTAATTAATTTAAGGTATCATTTTATATGAACTAGGTTTACCCCCGCGCATTGCGACGAGTTATCACAGTACACTCTCTAGAATGTGTATTATATATCATTTGCAAAAGCATAAGTAATATAACAAAATCAAATTTCTCATCACGAACTCTACACAAATTTTTTCATAAAATCATAATTAAAATTATACAAAATCCTTACAAATATATTACAAAAATAATAGAAAAAATTAATCGCAAAACCCTTTTTACCGTCAACCAATCATTTGAATTAAAACAAAAAACTCAAATCTATAAGCAAATCTTTTAAATTTAATAAAAAATTAAATCTCTTTGCAAATTTCTTAAATTTAATACCCTTCGATCTGTTTACTCATTCTTAAAGTTAAAAAACTTTTGTTGGTCCACGTTTAATTATCAAAACGTCACTATTCCTTTCTTTGCCTATAATAAAATAAAAATTTCTATTCATTTTCAATACTTTTCTAATGCATAGGTAAATCAAAAAGACGGTTGCACTAATACCTGGTTTATAATATGTGATTTCAAGCAAAAATGACAAGAATTGATCGCTAATATTTAGACTATTGAAACTATTTTTTTCTCCTTCGTCTTTCCTTTCCCTATACGCAAGATGCTATCCTCCGATGGCTCATACCTACTTGATTGATTGAAGTTAAAATACCAAAAGTTTAAGTGGCCAAAATTGAAAATATAAAAGCTAATCTATTTCTTTCACTTGCTTTTTAATTATACAGTATAGTATAATTATGAAACTAATATATATAATTTGATCATTAATTAATTTCAAAGAATATGAGAACAAATACATATGATCATGTGACCCTAACCAATATAAATATTCATGGAATTTAATTACTTTACACGTAAATCACATTAATTAACAAAAGCTAGACAATTGTAGGAGGAACGATCGATACTTCTCTTCGGCCGATCCTTTAATATAATTTGCATGTATATATAGTTGAATGATATATGGTACGTACTATAGGTAGGTGTTGCATTGCATGATGATCCTCTTTCATTAATTTCATCATTTAAATTCACGTTGTCTTACACCAGGAATGTGTGTATGCTCGAAGTAGTCCTCCCAATGGATTATCCTTGGATCAAAGTAGAAGATATTCTCTTCATCTCCGGCCTCTCTAACCGCCCTACGTAGCGATTCGGTGTTCGTATCATCGTAGCTGCGTGCATTATAATTATAATTAGCTAGGTTTTGTAACCTTAGAATATTAATTATGACAAATTAAGTAAGTTTAAAAAAGGTTTATCATAAATCTTATATAAGATTTAATTAGTTAGCGATATATACATATAATACTTACAAGCTTTTGGTGAACAAGTAAGGTTCGTAAAGGTCAACTAGCCGTAACACAAAGTTGATCTTTCTCTTAAGATGATTGTAGGTGCTCGAGAAAGCTTGACAGAATATAAGATTCACAAAAAGAAGTACCTAAACAATGAAAGACAAGTTGCCAGTATCTATGATATGAGATGAGGTGCACAAAAAACTAAAGTCAATTAAACAGTTGTTACAAGTTTGAAAAAAATCAAATGGTTGGACAAGTCAAATGGTTATTTAATGCATTTAAACATATATGAGATTTTTTTTCCCCGAACAATAATACATATGAGATTTGAAGCAAAAAAATTCTTTCTAAAATACAATGTTTCTATGAAGTGAGTATCTCCTATGTTGTCACAAATGATGATATGAGTTAGATTAGATTTCGCCTTTTGGTGTGGGAATATATTTAATGCATTTTATATTTTATAATATGTAATTTCACTATAATAGTAATCAAGTTTTTCTTGTGTTTTATTAAAGTCAGTTAACTTGAAATAAAATGCAATTGTAAATAAAACAAATTCACAAATTAATACCAAAGTTTCATAATTGTTATATATAAGTCAAACTAAGAAAAAACTAATAACTAAATACTAATTAATATTCATATATATTTATTTGCCTCAATTAATTTAAAAAATTTATAAAAATTTTACGTATAATTGAAACATTTGGTGAAAATTAAGTGATGTTAAAGAGGCAAAAAAAAACTTTGGATAACTTTATTAAACACTTGAGAAATTTGGTTACTGTTTTACAAATTTAACTCTTTATAATTAACCAATCTTGTAAATTTAATCCTTAAATTCAATCTTAAACGACCTAATGAACCCAACGACGGCAGTGAAGCCTTTATTCTGGGTGTAGGAATGAAAGGTTACCCGGCCAGTAACTTCAATCAATCCTATGGCATTGTGAAATCTCTAATCGGAGGCATTAGCAGTTCAACCTATAGGGACAACGCCAAGCGGAGGAATCGGTTTCAACAACAACCCGTGAAGACGAAGGTCTGCAATAAGACTTTTCACTCTAAATTGATTATTTTAATCAATTAATTAGCATATCAAGTCTTGCTTACTATCTCCTAAGATAAGTGCAAAAGGATTGCAGGCTAGATTCAAGGTATGCCAATTTATTGATTCTACTGAACTTTCCAGATTGGCTTAGTGTTACATCTATCAACTGACTGAGCTTCCTTAGCTGACTAGGCTTTCAACGCTGAGTTTCAAGACTCTAGGACTAAGAAGTTTCTCTTCATCACGGGGCGCATTCGTCTATCGATCTTAGTCTTAGGGAAATGGGTGGTAGTAAGGAGGGATCCTTTCTTTCTATCTTGACGAAAGCTGGAAATGACAAGGAATTGATAAATGCCACTAATCATCCAACTTTGAGATGAAGGAAGCTAGTCCATTCTTTTTTCTTTTCAATTCAGATAACCTTTATGCCTGCTTATTTATAAATGAATCCGTAAGAAGCTATTATATCTTGACTTCGTGACCAATCTATCGGACATAGAAGACTTAGTGTGTTTTATAGCTTGAGTCCCATTACATCTGCATCATATCCTGTAGACGAGGAAGGAAACTGACAGCTTGATGAAGAACGTTAGTTACATTCGATTTAGTGTTGAGACAATCCCGACTGGATAAAGAGAGGAAAAAAAAAGACAAATATTTCTATCTTAGTGCAACTGAGCCCTGACTTGAGATGAGATTGAGAAGGAGCTAGAATTGCCTTACGCTGCTCTAAGATCGTAAAGCTGTAAAAAGGGAAAAGGGATTCGTTTATCAACTCATTCAGTCATTCTATTAAGTTGCCATCCCGTCTCCTTCAGCAGATCCTGGAGACCTAGAAGTAGTTGAGTTTCCACCCAGGTCTACTGGCTCTCATTTAAAGCCCTTTCAGATAGTTAGATTTGTAAGTTAACGAGGATTTACCTATCTGATCATCCTGTTCCTCAAGAGTGGACTGAAGTCTATCGGGGGAGGATGATAAAAGTGTTCTTGAGAGAACAAGTCTTTCCATTGAGTTGCATTCCCTTATCCACTAAGAGGTTAATAGGCGAGATCAATAGGCTATGACAGCTTCTTCATAGCAATTTAGTATTCCTAGTGAAGCAGTTACTCTTCCATGATCTGCCCTTCCATTCCGAAGCCCTTAAGGGCTCAAGACATCTTAGAGAGGCACAACTCCCTTGGTTGGGTCCCTCAAAAAGAATGGAAGTCGGATTCGCTAACCTTTCGGCCGGAGTCATTAGACTTCTTCCCCCCTTTTGACTTTTCCTCTCTCCTTTAGTTTGTGCTTCCACCCGGCCCATTTTAAATCATGAAATAAAATGGGTCTAGAATAAAAAAAATAAATTTAATATGGTTTAATGTAAACCATATAATTTTTTAGGATTTAAAATTAAAGACTAGAATTATATTTAAAAAATTAATTTTTATGAATGAGTTATTATAAGATACAATCCATATATTGGGATTCTATTATGTGAAATCCCAATTTTAAATATGAAACATATAAATCTTATATGGATACTCCATCTCTAACCTTAAAAATAAATATGTGGTAGACATTAAAAGTTAATAAAAAGAAATTAGATTTAAATTATATAAAAAAAATTCAATGAAGTTTAATATATGCCATATATTTATTTTAAGATTATAAATGAATAACCCTTTCTTGCATGAAATTGAGGAAATGAAAGAAAAATAAATAAAATTAAAAGAAGAAATTAAACCTGTAGTGGAAGTAAGTAACGAAGTCCAATATATCTATGAAAGCTAGCCATTGAATTCAAGACTGTAACTTCACCAACAATTACAGGCTTGCCATCCTTTCCGATCCATGGATGCTCGGTAAAATAGCGGTAACCACATCTTTGAATTCTGCAGAACTTCACAGGGTTTGATACAGAAGATCCAACATGGTATATCATTTCAGAACCAGTTTGATTTGCATGAGCTGCTATTGCTACGATCATAGCATTCACCACCATGTCAGCCGGTACCTGCCAAAATGTATGTTATTATCCATCTTATAATTAACTGTTAAAAGAAATGCAAAAACAAATTATTTGAAAAATGTAGCATATATATTGAATTGAATCAACTTTTTTATGGGATTGGGATTATTTTTGGATAATTATTTAGTGTTAAATATTTTATTTCTTGACCAATTCGAATAGGATATGGTTGAATCTTCAAAAAAAAATATAAAACTAAATTAAATAACAAATACGTAATAAAAGTACGCCAAATTATCCTTTCATTGATTAGAATGATATGACAAATTTGGTTTTTTTTTCCGGCAAGATACATACGAATACTAGTTAAATCAACAAATTCAAGATTTAAAAAAAGGTAAAATCCAAGTTTTCTAATGAAAAGTTATTTTATATTACCTAAATATATAAATTATATACAAATCGATTAAGTTTCTCATCATGCTATAAATTTCAACTTTTGAAATTATACAATAATCACTCAATCTATAAATTGTGATTGTTGTGAAGTGAAGGACAACATCATATCATATACTAGCATATAAGCTATTTCTCCTGTCTATTTTTTAGAAGGGAACCGAACATGAATTTTGATTGTTAAATTCATCACTCAATATACAAATTGGGTCTTTTTTTTTAAGTGGATTATGAGTGATTAGGTATTAAGTTAAATTATTAATTACTAACTAAGTTTCATCACAGGTAATGCATATTACGTTATTTAGATATTATTTTATTATTTTTGGCTTTAAAATAGTTTAAATTGGGTTTCATCAAGTTGGACAAATTTTTATATATGGGAATCGGGGAAATTGTTGAGATCGATAGATATTGGATCATATATATATAACATTAAAAATTGAAAGTTTATGTGGATCAGGCTATCCCCATATCCTCATAGTAAGTCCGCCCTCGAACTGAATATGTACGTGTAGATTAAAGATTATAATTGATTTGAAGGAATTGAATTTGAACTAACCACATCATACACAGCATCAGGGTTTCCAAGGAAACATGTTAATTGGCCTTTGCCATAACCAAGAGCCAAGCTATCAATGGTCCTGCAATATTTTTTTGTAAACATATATGTATGAATATCTCCGTCTTCTTGAACTTATTAAAAGAAAATCGATTGATCGATCGGCTGATGATGAATGAATGAATGATCGTATATATATTTACCTAATGCCTTCAACCCAGCCAGGTATAGGTTCTTTGAAGGTGCTAGTGACGATTGTTGGACGAAGAATAACGAGTGGCAAATCACCCTTTAAGTGCCCAATAATCATCTCCCCTAATGCCTTCGTAAAAACATATGTATTTGGCCAACCATAGTAATTTGCTCTATATAAGGAAAACTCATTAATTATATAACTTGTGTTACCTAAACATATATGTGTGTAGTAGAGAGTTTCACTGAAAACCTTTATTTTAAAGAAAAATTATAAATCAATCACAATTATTAACGATTAATATTTTTTTTTGTTTTTCATTTCCTTTTATTATAATGTTAGAAATATTAACAAAAAGAAAAAAAATATAAAACTATAGATGATTCGTTTTATCACATACATGTAACTTGTATGATACATACATGAGTTATATATATGTGACTTTATAGGTTACATACGTAACTTATTGAGTTACATATATACGAAACTTTGTAATTTATATAACTTTATTAATTTTTTACTTGTAATATTTCTAAACTTATAGTAAATAATCATGATTTTTTTATAAATTGATTACTTAGTAGAAATTTTCTTAATTTTCTCTAAAATAAAAAGTTTTCTTTTAAACTTTCCCCTTTCTCTATGTGTGTGTGTGTAAATTGTAAAGGAAACAAATTATATACCTTTGCATTCCCAAATCTTTCATGGCCAATTTGATCGTCTTATCATTAGCATTAATGTCAGATTTAAGCTCTTTAAGTTTGTCTTCGACGATCTTCCTCTCTTCATTTATGTCTAGCCCATTTTTTCCATTAAGTGACTCTCCCAAGTAATATGGAGTTTCAAGCATTAATCCTGGCTTCTCTCCGGAGACATAGGCTAATTTTATATCGTCCTTTTAGTTAGATGATCAATAGATCACAAAGACATACACACACACTTAATTAGGGTTGAGAAAAGTAACCTGTTGACACATGGAGAAGAAGCTTTATATTGACACATTTCTTGGCAAAGTTCAAAACATTTTTAGCACCAAACGTATTGAGATTTAGGGCTGTGTCATATCTACAACAAACAAACCAAGTAAGCTTTAATTTCAAGGACTTGTAATAATAAAAACGAATTCAATTTTAATATATAAATTAAGTATATAGAAATTTCATACTTACCTACTATTCAAGTTTTTTATATATGATAAGAACACTGTTAATAAATAAAATAACCTAATTGAAACAAAACATAGCTCATGTGACTTAATTAAAATAGTTGTTAAAGTTGTTTATATTTTTGTTAAGTTGTCCCTATTATAAATTATTATAAATTTCCTCTTTTTATTTATATAATCATATACATTATTATCAAGGTGAATGAATAGTACAAATTTATTAATTTCTCCTTTTCATTTATTATTATTTCGTTTTTTATAAATTTTTTTATTTCTCTTTTGAAATTTACGACAAAGTGACAATCATTGCAAAATCTAAATAACTAAAAAGAAACACTTCAAGTCATATGTTTTAAGGGGTATAAGTAATCTTTCTTTAAAATAAAGAAAATTACTTTTATATTTTTTTAACATGTGACTAAAAATAATTTTTTTAATTTTCTGATTTTGATAGTTTTCAATTGAATACAACCCTATATATATAATCCATTAATAAGAAAATTAATTTAATTGCCCAAGGCCTAATGTTTATCACCCACAAATTTTAACTTCACCAAGGGATATATACGCGTGAAGTTCATTAATTTTTGCAGTGATTTAATAAATACAATTTCAATATCACATCAATGTACCCTAACTTTCTTTGTTTTTTTTCTTCCCTCAACTTCAATCTATCTTACCTACCTAATGCCGATTAAGTTCTAAAGAAAAAAACGGCATAAAGATTATATATGTGTGTCTATAAATATATATATATATATATATATATATATATATATATATATATATATATATATATATATATATATATATATATATAGGGAGGTACTCTATTAAGAACCATTTTTATGTTAGGAACTTGAGAACTACATAATACACTTGTACATTATGCTTTAAGTTTTGTACATAGAGTGGTTATTTGAAAGGGTAAAATAGTAACTTTTCATACTTTAAAGTTAAATTACTTTCATACCCTTAATATCATATGGTTCAAAATTAGTTCCTTTGGTTCTTTCATATTTAGTGGTTCTCAATAGAATAAGTCCCTATATATATATATATATATATATATATATATATATATATATATATATATATATATGGGAGGGTTCAAATGAAACTCTTAATTTTGAAAAAAAACTAAGAAAACTTCTACTAACCAATTAATTTTTAAAAAAAAATTCATGAATTTTTATTATTATTAGCTTAGAAATGTTATAAATTTTTTTTAATAAAAATATGTATATTACGAAGTTACGTATATGTAACTCATATATGTAGTTTACAAGTTAAATATATGTAATCAATAAATTACATATATGTAATAACATGAATCACATATAATTTTTATTTTTTTTCTTTTTGTTAACAAATCTAACCTTATAATAAAACAAAATGTAAAACAAAAAACTAAATTAATTAATAATAATTGTGATTATTTTTAAGTTTCTCATAAATGAAAGTTTTCGTTGGAATCCTACCCTATATGTGTGTGTGTGTATGGGAAATATAATTTGAAAACCATTTTTATTACGAAAACTATGAAAATAATGTAAAAATCATGTAAAAAACGTCTTTTTTACATTATTTTTTTACAGGTTTGTAGCATTATTGAACACATTTTTATAAAAGATAAAAATAAAAATAGCACAAAGTAAATATTTTTTATAAAAAAATTTTATAGACTTAAAAGATACGTAATACTGCGACCAGATGTTACACATGTTTTACAAAATATTTTTTTACTGGTTTGTGACATTATTTAGTACATTTTTATAAAAAATTAAAATAAAAAAAAGCACAGAGTGAATTTTTTTTAAAAATTAGTTTATGAAAACCCACGTGAAAGATACGTAACGTTGCGTCCAGATGTTATGAATGTTTTACAAAATATTTTTTTAAATATCTAGTTGGCGGTTTTTATTATATTTTTTTTATAAAAATGTACCAAATAATGTTACAAACCAGTAAAAAATTAAAAAAAAACGTTTTTTACATTATTTTCATAGTTTCCACTTTCCACATTGACGGATTTTCAAATTATTCATACCATATATACACACACACATAATATATATATAGGGGACGGTTAACGTATAAAGCAAATTAACGTGCAAAGTGTAGGAAACCACAATAACGCGCCACGTGTCATCTAGGTAAAGGACATTATCGTCCATATAAAATTACAGACCGTGTTTCATAAAAATATAGACTAACATTTTATATATCAATAATCAAGGATCATCAGGATAATCACGGATCAATAATTACGGACCACATTATATAAAAATCAAAGACAGTATTTTAACACGCATAATCAAGCATAAAATGTATAATCACGGAACAGTAATGATGACTGCTGAGCTGATCATTTATAAAAAGATTAAAAAAAAACGTTGCATTAATTATATGGTATTTTAATTAAAATCAGTATATCAATCAAACAATGCTTTATATAAAATATATAGAAACGTTTTGGTGTTGTATATTATATATGATGAGTATGTGTATGTACCTTTCATCAAAGTTGGTGGTGGCAGCTGCATTAACAACAACATCAATTTCTTTAAACATTTGTGCTTTCAAACTTGAGTCTTGTACTCCCAAATCCTCACAAGTGATGTCTCCAGCAACAGCAGTAACTTTTTCAGACAAAAATTTTTGCAAGTTTGGACCATGTTTCTCTTTTAAAACCTTAAACAAATCCTTTGACACTGCCTATAAATGCATACAACAAATACTTAATTAGTTTCAAAACAATATATATATATATATATATATATATATATATATATAGGGAAGTGTTCAAATAATAACCCGCTTTTAAAGCAATAACTCAGATAACTTTGCCAAGATGAATCTAAATCTTGGATTTTTTTAAACATCATTGTAACACATTTAGAACACTATGTTCTTTTATTAGTTTGTGAAAATTCATCACCATTTAAGAGATATTATCGTTGTAAGTTTTTGATTTACAGCACTGTAACTGTTTTAGGCCCAAAATTTACAACGATGTAAACTCTCAAACGGTGATGAATTTTCGCTAACTAATAAAAGAACATAGTGTTCTAAATGTGTTACAATGATGTTCGAAAAAAAAATTCAAGATTTGGCTTCATCTTGGCAAAATTATCTGGGTTATTGCTTTAAGAGTGGGTTATTATTTGATCCCAATCATATATATATATATATATAGAGAGAGAGAGAGAGAGGAAGGTTCGAATGTTAACCTATGTTTGCTGCATTAACCGAATAACTATATCTTATTACTTTATGGCCCACACTAAGATAAATCTAAATTTTATGTTTTTTCTTTTTTTTTATTAATGTAAGTGGGCTCTATATTAATTAAAAAAAAAACATACACATTTATATTTACTTTAACGTAGGCACAAAGTAATAAAACGTAGTTATTCGGTTAACGAAATAAACATAGGTTAACATTTGATCATCTTCCTATATATATATCACAAATTAATTGTACTTGCCTCTACATTAAACCGATGCAAGGCGGATTTGGCTTCAGGAGCTCTAATGAGAAGATATAATTTTTTCACTTTTGGTTGAACTCTTAGTATCTTCTCCATAAAAACTGCATTTACAAATACACATATATTGATCAATTAGTATATGTTTACAAATGCAAATCTACATTGGCAGTGTGTACGTGCTAATTGCATGAGGCCTTACTTTTGGCAAGAAACCCTGTGGCACCTGTGATCAACACGACTTTGTTCTCAAGAAAATCAACAATACCCAACTCCGTCATTATTCGATTAGATCCCGATAAATTCGTATAGGTTTGATCGGGGTGGATGTTTGTGTGCATGTGCGCGCGTGTGAAAAGATTAAATTCAAAAATGATATATGATCGATGATGAATCAATCAAGATTATTATGCAAATGGTATAAAGCTACAAGTCGTATATATGTATATATATGTGTGTGTCTAGCTAATATGTATAGTTGAAAATAATTGTAGAATGGAAAGGGTGAAGGGGTGAACAAAGATAGAGTACACGAAAGTGCAGTTTTCTCCACTGGTTCACCTATCTATCCGGCCACCATATATATATGTATATATTTATAGATAAAAAGCTAAGAGAGCCGGTAGACCCACTTGGTGATTATTAATTGATTATAAAGACTATTGCAGTTGGGTATTTACATGCATGCATCCCTGTAATAATGTAAATATTCTTTTATTATAAATTATTATAAGTGCATTTCCATCATTTAGCAAGATGCCATTACTCTAAAATTTAGAAAATATGAAGCAATACGAATTAATCTTTAATTATCATATCGCATGTGTAAATATTTTATTTATTATAAATTATTATGAGTTTTTTCAGAAGAAAATAGTTATATCATGGTCTTTTTTTCTTTAGCCTTTGGGAGCACATCAGGCTAATAGTCGATTTAATATTACTGAAGTAATTTACTACATAATATACACACATATATATAATTAATAGTAATATTAATATTACTATTAATTATTACCATTATTACTGATATTAAGGAACAACGGATCCATCAAAAAGTTTCTGAGTTATTCGAATAAGTTAATTAGATATGATACCAATCAGTATTCATCAATGATCGAATACTAAATATGATGTATACATACATACACAAACATATATATAGATACGACAAAAATATTTCCAAAAAAAACAATCAAATATCTGAAAACAGTGTAATTTTTTCACGTATTTCGACCTAGCTAGCTAGCGAGCTCCTTCACGTGACTTCCAACTATATCATCTCTTTATTGCTAGTCATATTTGTTAACCTCCTCCTAATGAATTCCCACCAGATTATTAATTTAGCTCACCTATAAAGCTACCTTAATTTCTTAATTTTTTATTGTAATATAAGTAATGATTAATACTTATTTAACTCTCTCTATTTATATTCATGCTGCCTGTTCTATAAATCTACAAACTCAGGCTTATTAACTTGTAAATTTAAGTTATTGAACGGAAATTAGAGATACTAAGCAAAAACAATTGCAACTACTCCAAAAAATAATAAGATAAATAAAATAAAAGTTGAGAGTAATTGGCTCATTGATTGCTTGTTTCTAAGTCGCAAGGTATTGCTCATATATTTGGATTGAGAGGCCAATGAGACATTGCCTCAATAGTACCCCAAGATTCTTTCAAATGGGAGGTCTTGGGTTCAAATCCTTCCTGCAGCAAAATAGAGGTCTGAGGGGGGTCAGGGGGTTCCAAGTGGGGTTTCCTCCTGGGGTGGTTGTGGTGGCTCATGGGAGGTCCAGGTAACTAGACCTTGGTGACATGGCCTGGAAACACCGGGTTTACACGATTGAGACCTTCGCCGTTCAGAAAAATATATATTTAGATTGAGGCTTCGAGACAATGATTTTAAAAATTCTCTCTTAAAAATATTAAGTGCTAAAAGATTATCATTTATCAATCACTTTATATTGATTACTAAAAGTCTATCGTCGGTTAATTTTCTCGTTGGCCATAATTTATTATTTTCTTTCTATCTTTTTTTTTTTTTGAGCGGCTTTCGTTCGGCATAATTGACACGCCAAAGGGTCGTAATCAATATTCACATTTGTTGCTTTGACTACAGATCGATCGAGCTGTCATTTCTTAAAACTAATACATTATGTGTGTGTATATATAATTTTTTATTAAGTTATAATAACATATATTACATAGTTACACACCAAAAATGAAAAAAAAAATCAAATTTAATTTCACATAGGATTTTTACGAGTTTTTTCAACTCAGATTTTTTTTTTGAACAAATGTCTGGTTATTCGACATCACCCTAACAAATAGATCACCCTTCTTCCTAAAGAACATAGCGTTGTGACTTGACCCAATTGTCCAAGAGAAAACCCACAACTAAGAAAACTTTTAGCTCAACCATAACAATATTTTGCTCTAGACGAGACTTAAATACAAGACTTATCATAAGAAAATTGAAGGGGCTACCGATAGAATATTAGAAGTTAGAGTAAATTACTGATTATGTCCTTTAAAAATATAGCAATTTGCTGGTTTCGTCCTTTGACTTCGAAAATTACTATGGGTGTCCTTATTTTGAAAATTTTGCACTGGTTTTGTCCTTTGTCACTAACCCCGTTAACTTATTCCGTTAAAGCCCCCATGTGCCAGTCACATGAGCGGTAAAATGGTCATTTCATCCCCTTCGTCATTTCATCCCCTTCTCTCTATGTCCTTCATCCTTATCGTTGCTCCGGCGAATATTGGGGGACGAAAACCGTGCCGGCGGACCTCAAAGGAAATCTATTTGTTGATTCCAAATCAAGAATTTGACATTAATTGATTTTTATTAATCAATTTGTTGATTCCAATTGCGGCGGACCTCAAAGGAAATCTAATTTCGTATCTGTTGCACGACGGTGTTGAGTTTCATTTTAGAAGGAAGAGGCAACGCGTGAGTTTCGTGGTGTTAAAGCCAAGACTAATTTTCCAACACACGAGGATGAAATCGGTTTGCTGAACCGTGGACTAGACTTTTCGTCACCAGCAAAGCCACCGCAGCCGGCGTCATTATTCTTTCCGGAGACTGTTAAAAACGGAACCCACAAATACCGACCGGAATCGGAATCAAAATCGGATTCGGAACTGGAACTGACACTGGAATCGTAACGAATGAATTCAAGGGGTTTGAATTTATGGGTCAAATTTAACAGGGATTCATGGGTGAAGATGATTAGGGGTATGATGAAGTTGCAGATTATGAAGGAGGCTAGAGGTGTCGGTGCTGGTGGAGCTTCGGTCATCTTGGTGGAAACCCTACGTAAGGAAGAAGAAAAGGGATGAAATGACGAATTTACCCCTCATGTGACTGGCACATGAGGGTTTTAACGGAATAAGTTAACGGAGTTAGTGACAAAGGACAAAACCAGTGCAAAATTTTCAAAATAAGGACACATCTAGTAATTTTCAAAGTCAAAGGACGAAACCTGCAAACTGTTATATTTTTAAATGACATAATCAGTAATTTACTCTAGAAGCTATGTTGGTGGTCAACTCAAGTGACTTTTCAAATTATCCTTCATGTATGTATGTATGTATGTAGAGGAGAATTAATAAGAAAACTCCTCATTTTGAAGAAAATCAAGAACACTCATACTTAGCAATAAATTTAAAAAAAAATTATTATTTTTTATTACAAGGTTAAAAATGTTATAAAGAATATTTTTTAATAAAGATATGTAAATCAAAAAGTCACATAAATTCAACTCAAAAAGTTTAATTTGAATGTAATTCATAAAGTTACACATATATGTAATATCATTATATACATGTCTTTTTTTATTTTTTTTTTATTTTTTTGTACATTTCTCATCTTATAATAATAAAAAATATTAAAAAATAATTAATAATGATTGTGATTAATTTAATTCAAAATAATGGTTTTCTTCACAATACGTCGGTACAACAATATATTTATTACAAATTTGAGGATACGATATTTTTGTTTCCCAGGCATAGGCTCCAATGCTCCATCAATTAGACTTCAATATATATGTTTAATTAATGGGAAATTAATGTTACAGTTATAACGTGTGTCATAATGTTTTCAGAACCGGATCAGACGTCGGACTGGACGTCTTATCAATTACTGGTCGGACCGGCTAGACCGGATTAAAAAACCGGATAACATAATCAATATATAAAAATTTCCAAAAAATTTATAGAATTATAAAGATATTTAAACAAACATAATCATGTTAAAAAAAACAAGGTTTGATTTAATGTTTAGTTCTTTGGATTTTAGTTACAAAAAAAACTTAAAATTCGGTTCAATCAGTGAACCGGTTTCTAGTCCAACTGGTGAACCTGCTCAACCGACCGATTCCTTTGAGGAGGTTCACATGTGGTTTTTGGGCCGATCGACACCGGTTTCCGGTCCGACTGCTCCGGTTCAGACATCGGTGCTTCTTACTCTTTCAATTTTCAAATATAAAATATTTCCACTAACCAATTGGAAGAAAAAACACTTAACTAATGATTTTTTTTAAAGATCAATAATATCATAATCCTAAATCTTAAGGTACTGTCAATCATTTATTATTTGTTGGATTTGAACTCAAAATCTCATTTATAAAATAATGTATCTACCATGTGAATTAGTTCAACATTTATGTGTAAACTAGATTTTTGTTCTTACACGTCAACAGAAATCCTGTCATGATTATAAATATTAAAATATAAAAACTAAAACACGTAGCATTGATTGTCTCTCTCACAAAAATCATAAGAAATCTAGAAACTTGATTACAAAATCATGTCATTGCACTGTCTACCGCTTTTTAACAAAAACAAAACGGTAAGAAGAAACAAATAAACAAAATTTTTGATACTCAATCTCGAATCTAAATTTTTAATTCTAAAATAAAAATTTTAAAAATGCTACTTAAACTTTTAAAAATCAAAATGAAATAACCAAAAATTTAATATTTTTTCATAAAAATAGTCAAAGTTTTGTGCACAGAATAAAAAAAACTAAAAGTATTATTCAAAGTTTTTTTTTACTATAATAAAAGAAATAAAAGCTGGCTATTCTTAAACAAAGATTAGAGCCAAAATAAAACAAATTACAAAATATTGTATTATTTATTTATTTTAATAGATATAATAATTATGTTAGAAACACATGTATTTTATAAAATTGAATCAATAAAATATTAAACAATTAGTGTAAATGAAAAAAATAGTGAAAAAAATAAATATTTTTTTTTTGTTTTTCGAGTTGGTTTATGAGTTAACCCTGATCAATGATTGATATAGTTTAATTTTGTTTGAAAACAAGTTTGGTAGATAATAATCAATACTTAGTAAGGTCGCATACTCGCATGTGTGCAGGTAAAAAATCAACTTCATGTTTTGAAAGAATTGTTTTTACAACGAAGCTTATACTTTTCTTTAGTACTTGATCACATTTATTTCATTGTCGTAAATGTACATGATTGCAACAACTTTTCAAGGTTGGTTAAGATGTTTGTAGATGCGTAAAACGACCAGAAATTAGTACATAGTATACATACAGATTATTTTCTTTCTTTCTTTCTTTTAATTTAACAACCTGGAAATTCGAAAAAGCTCTACATTACGTATGATAACCAGTCCTCGCCAGCTTTTAAGTTGGGATCAACTTGCTTGCCCTAAAACTGACTAAATCAACTACTTAGATGTATTAAAACTAGCTTATATAATCCTCCAACATTAATGGAGTTGTCGATATGATGCATTTTCAGCTTGCATTAGTAGTATCTGCTTTTACAATCCATAACATCATTAAAAAAAGGAAAATTGGATTTAAACTAATCCAAACTTTTATCAATTGGCCGCTGTCGGTCTCAACTATGAAAATCCTCAATAACGGTCCCTACTTTTGACATATTTACCTCTGGCGGACCGACGTAAAAAAAAACTTAACAACGTTAACTTTTTTTGAGTTTCGAACGGATTTTTTAGGGCTTTTGTTCAGAAAGAGCATACGAGTCGAATGACGTAAAAGTTATCTCGAAACATTGCTCCAAAATTCTCAATTTGATGATTTATTTGATCAATTGAAAGTTTAAACACCTAATTGAAGAACAATTGGGAAATTTGGAGCAACGTTTCGAGATAACTTTTACGTCATTCGACTCGTATGCTCTTTCTGAACAAAAACCCTAAAAAATCCGTTCGAAACTCGAAAAAAAGTAACGCCGTTAAGTTTTTTTTACGGCGGCCCGCCAGAGGCAAATAGGTCGAAAGTAGAGACCGTTATTAGGGATTTTCATAGTTAGAATCCAAAGTTTGAATTATTAAAAGCCAATTTGCCTAAAAAACATAAAATGTTACAATTGCCAGATATGTGATGTATAATTAAAATTTTACAAGAATGTGTTCATTTAATTTCTAATGTCTGGAATATCATGATGGTTCAATGGGACAAAACTCCTGGCTTAGACCAAAGGTTTTCAAAGGCTAGCTAGTGCGGGTTTAAGGGACATATTTCGATCCCCAAAGGAAACGGACTTGGTGCAAAAGTTGACAATGTGAATGAAATTAAATCTACCTATTCTCATCAAAGTTATATATATGATGAATTTAATGCGGAAAACATAAAGTCAAGATTGGATCACATGTGTGATAATTAACATCACAAGCCATGTATTTTTGCAATTAAGGTGGGGTTCAAGTTAGCTTTTTTTTTTGAACGACTAAGCTTACTCCCACCTAAATTACACCTTACACTTTTAGTTAAACCCTTGCATGGGATTGAACCCATGACCTTCCATTCTAAGAGACAAGCCTCTACCAAGTGAGCTAGTCCCACATTGGCTCAAGTTAACTTCTTAATAATTATTTTAAAATATTGAATACCAAATGCAAAAATTGAATTGTAAAATGCTAAGACTAGAAGAGGTACGTACGAAATTACAAAGTTCTAAGATTTTGGATCGGTTATTATATATGCGTGCACTCATTGAACCAAAGTGATATGAGGCTCCTAAAACATAGTATTAAGTAGGAATAATTCGATATATATGATATATCCTTCTATCTACAATTTAATTGTATATATACCCAAATCAAAAGTTACATTATATACATCCTCTTTTTTTATAATTTTCTTTCTTTAGATATATGTAATTTATTTTTTAAGTTAGGTTAGATAAAGAGATATATGCAATTTATTTTTAAGTCAAGTATATATGTAATTTACAAAGTTTATAGGGGATATATGTAATAATCCCTATTAAGTAAGAATAAATTAAATTACTATGTTGAACTTGTATTTATATTATCTCCATATAGTAATAATAGCTAACCTTTTTTAATTTTTTTTCACCTCCTCATAGTAAGCGTATATTAAAATTTCTATTTGTTAAACTAAAAAGTTGACAAGAAAACTCAAAAACGTCTCTTGTTTGGCTCGTGTATAAAACAAACAAACAAACATATCCAGTGAAATCCCACTTTTAAGTAGGGTCTGGGGGGTGAGATGAACACAAATCTTACCCCCTACCAAAAATGGTAGAGAGGTTGTTTTAGAAGAGGACCCCGACTAATTTTTTTTAATAATAATAATAATAATAATAATAATAATAATAATAATAATAATTATTATTATTATTATTATTATTATTATTATTATTATTATTATTATTTTGTTTGGCTAGTGTATGAAAGTTGCATTTAGAAGTAGAAAACGTTTCCTTATTAAATATACATATATATTTTTTGAAAAGTTGTTAATAAAGGTTCATGCTTTTTGAGGCCTCAAAAGCTGGGGTGTGAGACATAGGTGAGTGTGTCTCAGTAACTAAGGTGGTGTTTGTTTTTTCAGTGCTAAAACGTCTGCGGTCTGCGGACCACATCTGCAGACATCTTTTGCAGAAGAGGTGGACCAAACCTCTGCAAGTATGTCTTTTTGAGGTGTTTGTTTTCTGACCTCCGCAGACCACATCAAGCTCTTCCCAACCCACCAACTTGCCCCAACCCACCGTCTGCCCCAACCCACCCCCCTCCCGTCGACAACCTCTTCCCCACCGGAACCCTAGATCTAAACGCGCGTGAGAAGGAGACCAAGGGATCGTGGATCGTGGGTAGGAAAGAAGGGAAGGACGAAGGAGGCCGACTGTGGTTGTCACCATCACGAGCTAGGGTTTTGGAGGACGAAGGAGAAGGGCTTACATCGTCGATCGTGGGTAGGAAAGAGGGGAAGGAGAAGATGCGGCGGTAGGTGCGACGGTGGAGGCGATCCTAGGGTTTTGAGGACCAAGGAGAAGGAAGACGAAGGCAGCGGCGGTGGAGGCAGTGGCCGTAGGTGCGACAGTGGAGGACGAAGGAGAAGGAAGACGGAGGCAGCGGCGGTGGAGGCAGCGGCCGTAGGTGCGACGGTGGAGGCGGCGGCGGTAGGTGCGGCGGCGGAGGCAGCGGCGGTGGAGGCCGACGGAGATGGGAGGTGGGAGGCGTGGCTTTGGCGGTGGGATTTGGTTCATCAGATGTCTGTGGAAGGAAAAAGAGGTTGGAAGACCTCAGGAGGTTGGTCCACGTCTGCGCCAAGAAGAGGCCGCGCAGACGTTTTTTAATGAAATGTCTGCGAGAAAACAAACGGTCTGCGAACCTCTCACCTCTTCCCGCGTCTGCGTGGCGCAGACATAAGAGATTAGAAGAGGTTTTTTTAAAAAAACAAACACCCCCTAAATAAGTTTTATTCGGAGTGTTAAATTTCAGATATCCGAAATCAGAATAAAAAATTTAAAAAATATATTTCGGGTATTCTAATATCTGGAAATTATCCAAACATCCGAAAACTTATCTAAATATCCGAAAAAGTATTCGAAATACCCGAAAAATTATCCAAATATCTGAAAAAGTATCCGAAAAAATAACTATTTCAGATAGTTTGGATATAAAATTTTCAAAACAGTTATCAGAATCCGAATTTTCAGGGATTTCGGGTTCGGATTTTCGGATATTTAGCTTCCGAAAACAAATTTTTTTGAACACCCTAAATTTTATTGGCCGAATAAGCTAGATTCGAAAAATATTCTCTTAGATTACTTCAATTAATATTTTATCATTAATGTCTCTTGCTATTATATTTTGTAAAAATGCTGCAGAAGCATAATCAAAATTTGATTTTATAAGTGAAGTTTTAGTGAATTTATGACATGTTTGAAGGTTATAGATGCATTTTAGATCCATTTGGCTTTTTTTTTTTTTTTTGCAATCCATTGAATATGTTTAAATTTTTTTAAAAATTTTCCCCATTTTTTTTAATTTTTTGCATTTTTTTGGCAATTTCTCAAAAAAAATTGAGATTTTTTTTTCAAAATCCATGTTATGTCCATATCATTATACAGTAAAAATAATCATGGCCAGTTACAAGTTATATAAGTCACATAACTATGATTCAAACATATAATAACTTAAGTTATCTAATTGGAATAAAATAAACTTTAAGTAACTTAATTGAAACAAAATTAAAACTATGTTATGTTTCTACAAATTTACCCCATTTATTTATGGATACGTTTATATATTTGATGTAACCAACAACAAATACGCATAGTCGCTTAAAACTCATGTAACACATGAACGAATAAAAAATCTAAGTCTAGCATACATGGATTTTATTGGTTGAATAAAACACAAATTCAATTGTGATAATGATACTGAAATAAGTAAAATATTATTTTAAGTTTGAAATAAATAATATAATATTATTAAGTTTGAAAAAAGTGTGCCTCTAATTGGTAGGACGCATCTCTTTGCTCTTCTTGGTATGTAACATTAGTCAAAAGAGTTAAAATTATATACATATGGAAGCTGTTAAACTCAATCGAATCGAATCTAAATGAGTTCTTATCTGTTAGAATTCATCAAAATTAATATGACCTTTTAAATTAGACGGTTACATCAATTATGTGGCGGTATTCAGCAGTTTCTGGTGGTTTTCAGCGGTTCATGATGGTTTCTGGTTACTTACATATCATTGACACATGTCACGCGTCTCGAGTTATCTAATTTGGAAGTGCTCGGTTTACTATCAAATTTTTAAAAAAATTGGAAAATGATAGAAATCTATAGTGGCTTCAATTCAATTGCACGAGGTGTATTACTTATACTGTATACTATAATCCACATTTGCAGCGGCCCAAAAATAGACATGAATCAAATTGAACTACGGTTAAAACTGAAAAAATTAAATAATTAATTAACAAAAATATTATAACAAAGTACTCGATTACCAGATTGGTATAAAACAAGTTTAAACAGGTCAGGTCAAGTCATAAAAACTTTATATATTTTTACTATTTTATGAATAATTGATATGTTGATTATAAGGAAAAAAAGATTCTTAATACCTTTATAACCTTAATTTCCGAACAAAATAATTGCGGAGATCGTATGCGCTAAAAGGTGATCTGATAACAGTGTTTTCCATCTGTGAAGTTTTTTTTAGTTCGACTGTTTGAGACATCCTAAATCAACATTGAAATTCACACTTTTAAATGGCAGCCGACCAATCTCACGTGGTTCATGGATAATAGTATGCATATTTATTATTGCAAAGGATATTTTCAAAGTTTAAGAATAACCATCAAATCAGAAAGATACATGAGATACATGTAAATTTTTTGGATTGAGAAAAACCAATATTTACTACAAACAATAACCTTTCAACCAAAAAATTAACACTACGAACAAAAAAAGAGGGGGTGGTCGCCCCGAGTCAAGTTGAACCAAGGGAGTGTTTTCAAACCGAACAAAACGGATCTGTTAAGATTTACAAAACAGATCCAAATGTTGTGGTTGGGCTCGGTTCCGCTTGGTTTGGCTCGGTTTCAACATGAAATTTGCTTAAAACGTGTGCCGATGAGGGGTTGGGACTATGTGGACTGCCGAGGATTATGAGTGAGCTACTGAAGGGTCTACCATATTCTGAAGTGGAGTTGGGATTGTGAGTGACTGGTGAGGAACTTAGGGTTAACAAATATTTATGTCATATATAATAATAGATTTATTTATCTTATGTTAATTAACGTAATTATTTTCTAATAATATCATAAACTAAAATAAAATCTGAAAAATGAGGTAATTTATTGATTTTATACTTGAAATATTAGGACATGTCTAGATATAGGAATAAACTAACAAGAGTACGTGTGATCAGTATGAGCCTTACGTCGAGTGATCAAAGATATTGGGAGACTAGCCCCTTCTCTCTTTGGTTTAATTTCTCAGCGATCACAACAAAAAAAATATAAAACTAAGTTTTTGTTTTAAAGGAAACAAAAAGAAATCAGGTGTAGTTATAAATAGATCTAAGATTTTCACTGAATGGTAGAAGAAACAAATGATTTGGAATTTAAAGATTTTCATAAAGCTGATGAAGTTTAAGGAACTTACAATTGATCAATTTAAAATACTTGAGTATAGTATAAAATGTTTTTAAATACCGTTGTGAAAATAAGCTTAAGGAACTTACAATTCAATTTAAAAATACAAAATAAAAGTATACTATATTTTCTCGACTTGATTTGAAATAAAGTTAATTTCAAAAAATGGATAAAAATTAAAACCTTCACATTTTGCGTCAACCAAATAAATTTGAAAGTTGTGTAATCACAAGCACAGAGAAAGGAGCTACAAAAGTTTGTTGTTGTGCACAAAATTATGTTTTTGTGAAAAGAAGCATTGAGGAAAATTAAATTGAATTTAAAACAAAAAAAAAAGAAAATATATTATAAATTTGTTGAAAACTATGACAGTGTTTGGTATACATGAATACAAAAGAGAATGAAATTATTTTTATATTAGAATGAAAAAAAACGTCACTGCAACAAAATCAACCTAATGAAACCTTTATATTAAAAAAAATGTTGAGTTAGCAGGAATTGCATTAAATATATTGCATTTTTTGTTACATAATGCAGTTTTTGTTCTTTCCAAATTCAACTCTTTAAAAAAAATTACATTATGTAAGAAAAAAGTTGCATTAGACTTGTGCAATTTCAACAATTGTAAAATATCTGCAACATTTTGTGACTAAAAAAGGTTGCATTGGACTTGTTTTTTGGTAGTTATGTTTGGTAATCACACAGAAATGAAATGAACGATTACATAAGGAATGAAATTTCTTTCTTCTAATGATTTTCTTTCCTTCAGGAAAACACATGATCCGACCCATGACACCAACCATGACCCCGAACTATCACTCGACCCATGACTCAATGACCATGACCTGAACCACGACCCATCAAATGACCGGAACCATTCTCTAACCTATAACCTGACTCATGACCCAAACCATGACACGTGATTTGAACTATGCCCTCAATTATGATGTGATATGTGACTCGAACCATGACCCAACCCGACCCATGTTCGAACCATGACTTCACCCTCGACCCAAATCATAACCCAATCCATGTCTTGAATAATAAATTGTCTTACTCATGAATTATATTTATAATAAAGGCAAATCAAATGACTCAACCATTCCATCAATGACAATTGACAAACCCTTAGTAGAAGCAAACACCAACTACATGAGTTGCAACCTCCGTTGCATGTGAAGAAGTCAACATTCGCCTTCAAAGTGTCTAAGTGTGCCTCAAATCGTCAACATTGCTTACGTCATCCATACGACACATATTTATGAGTGTGAGTTAAAGGGTTTCACAATTAAAGCCCCTACTATTCAAGGAAACAAATTTTTGTAAATCACTCTCACACATCTCTTTTGTTATAGCTTTACGAAGTTCAAACATACATCTTTAAACTTTTGTATCTTATGCATCTTATCTTTATTTTGAACATAGTTAGATATGTTACAAAGCTCTTAGAAAGTAGAACGTAAAACCAGTAAATAATACGTAAAAAAGAAAAAAAAAAAAAAAGAAGAACCTTCTTCCCATTTTTGAAAATCTATTTTTGACCAATTTTTTTTCCCTAAAAAATATGAATAAATATAAATGTAACATCGTCTTGATAAAATCATTGCCGATTTTGTTGGACCTAACTATTTATGGAACAGGCAGCCATATCCTAAAGATGAACATGCACGTAAATGTAACATGCAGAGAATTTAATTCACAATTATATTTATGATGATTTTTTATATACAAATCAATGAAAATGAAAATACCTTAGAGAACCGCCCATTTTGGTAATTTGAATATTTGTGGGAGTGTTGGTGAGCGATAGATAAGTTGCCGTAATTGGAAACCCACACGATTCCTCGAATTTAAAATATTCGATACAAGTTAAATTTAGATTTTTTTTTTTTTTTGAGTATTTAACATGTTTAATTTATAGGGATGTATTGCATCTAATAAGAGATTAATTTTATGCTATTCATTCGCCAACGCCTCAAGTTAATGGAGTGTGCATAATAAATTTAACGGCCGGGCCACTTAGTTGGCAATAACTGTAAACCATGTGAAGAAACAGGGTATCATATCACTATCGATTTTATTGTGGTAGGAGAACGATTTTAATGAAAATAAACTCTAGCGTATTACACATAACGTACATTGCTGCCAAATAAAAATA
The DNA here is from genome assembly GCA_009363875.1 of Mikania micrantha. Classification (NCBI taxonomy): domain Eukaryota; kingdom Viridiplantae; phylum Streptophyta; class Magnoliopsida; order Asterales; family Asteraceae; genus Mikania; species Mikania micrantha. The sequence continues at coordinate 3,086,027 of CM018692.1, forward strand.
AATAAATAAACAATCCGTATAAAATAAAGCTAACAAAAAATACCACTGGTAGCAGGGACGTACCTACATTATGCCCCGAGGGGCAGCCGCGCACCTTGAAAATTTTTTTAGTACTATATATATGCTAAAATCCTGATCGCTTCCCGTAAAATTTTACAATCGCCTCCATTAAACTTTTAAAATCTAAGTGTTAATTAATAAAACTAAGTTTAAAAATGTCCAACTAATAATTTAAACCCAATGTAAAATCAAGTCTAGTATTAATTATAATAAGACAATCCACCACTAAACTGTATAAAAACCGATTACCCGAATTTAATCAAATATACCAATTAAAAACCAAATAAACTAATATAATTAAACCTAGTTCAACCTTATATATTATAAAGATAAACAATTTAAACATGAATTCCCTTTTATCGGTTAACCAAACAAAACAAATTCCAAAAATTTGGAATCGATAACCAAAATACGTATACTGTTAAGAACCAACTTCGAAATTCAGATACAGTTAGGAACCAAACCTTAAACCAAATTCAGAATTTAGTTAGTTTTTTCGGTGATGAATACGGTTAATTTTTCTTGTATTAACAGTTTTCATCTTTTTGAATACCCTCAACTTAATATTCAAATTCACTAAGGGGCCTTTTTTTCGACTCGTCCTGTGCACCCCTAGTTCTCAGGGTCTTATACGTTGTTTTGGATATATATATAAAAAAATAAAATCACGTAGCGAACAAATTTATATGTATTGTATTTTTATTACGTCTTAATATATAAAATTTAGTTTCATTGTCTTTTTTTAACATGACCCAACCTGATCTGCCTCATCCCAACTTAAACACCAACAAACCTAAAAAATTTCCGCCCCCCATGAGAAATTTCTGGGTCCGCCACAATAGTAGTTTCTTAACTTCTCTTACAAGAGGTTTTGGATTGAAGTCTCATATAAAGTAATCATGCTTTGGGTTGAGCCAAGGAGTTTTCCAAGTTATAGGTTTCCTGCTGGGCGGGTCACGCTCTGTTCTTCGGACGAAAGAGTAATATATTTGCCAGGGTAATCCGGTGTTACCGAACGTTTGCTGTTCAGAATAACAAAGCTTATAAAATATTTTTCCTTTTTCTTTCTTTCCTTTCTCCTTTGTTAAATTTGAACGGAACCTTTGATTCGAGTTCAAATCTGCATTTCTTGGATGAAAACAGAACCACCCAAAAAGACCCAGAATTTTTAAAATATGTATATTACTAATTTAATTAAGAGGCTACATCTTATTTGGTTTGTAACAAACCGTAACAACGTTACTTTTCCACCTGCTCGTTTCATCAGGAATATATGATTGTATGATTGTTCTAAATGTTTATGATAAATAGGGGCTGGAGAGTTTAATTACTATAAACCCTTTTTCTATGATCATAGGAACTCACTTATGTGACAAATGTTAAAGTTTGCAATGCACAGCTGGAGATCCACGTATGAAGAATTGGTTTTAGTAGTTTATTATTTTATTTATGGCATGTGTTTAATTTTATTTGTTCATTAATTAAGCAAGTTAGTTTCTAGATGTTAGTGGAATCGTGGAGTAGTGGAAGTAGTGGAATTAGTTTCTTAATGTTTGTTTTCATTTAAGTATGAATGTAATTTCCCTTCTGTCAAATTAATGAGAGCAAAAAGTTTGTTCCAGTGTGTGTTCTTCTTTCTTTAAAGTTTGAGGTTGTGTGTGTTTCAAGATCCACTTTTGTTATCAAGTGTTATCAGAGCCGGTGCTCCGTCAATGGCAGAAGTTCAGTTAGGTTGCGGTGTGAAGAAACTCAACTCGCAGAACTACAACACTTGGGAGACTTGCATTATGTCATATATGCAAGGCCAAGATCTGTGGGAGGTAGTTCAGGGGAATTATACGGTTCAGCCCCCGGTTGAAGGCCAAGATGGAGTTTTACGAAAGTGGAAAGTAAAGGCTGGGAAAGCGATGTTTGTGCTAAAAACAACAGTAGAAGAAGACCTGCTCGATCATATCAGTGACTTGAAGACTCCAAAGGAAGCATGGGATGTTTTGGCTGATTTATTCTCAAAGAAAAATGACGCCAAACTCCAACTTCTGGAAAATGAGTTGTTGTCAGTAACTCGAAAAGAACTGACAATTCCTCAATATTTTCACAAGGTTAAGTCACTATGTAGGGAGATCGGAGAACTTGACCCATAGGAAAGATTGGTGAGCCTAGAATGAAACGAATAATCATTCATGGCTTGAAGGCGGAGTTTAGGAGTTTTGTCGCAGCAGTACAAGGATGGCCCATACAGCCATCCTTAGGAGAGTTCGAGAATTTGCTTGCCAGTCAAGAAGAGTTAGCAAAGCAAATGAATGGTGTGTCCATTGGAGTCTCTCCTAAGACGGAAACTGAAGCCTTGTTTGTGGGAAAAGGGAAAGGGCGGTTCCCACCTCAGCGTTCGTATGAAAAGAACAAAACTCAGGAGCCACACATAAGAAAGAATAAGTCTTATGAACGTGGTGAAAAGAAAAATGGTGATGTTGATCGAGCAGAACCAAGCGGAGAGAAGAAATACAAGCACAGTGGCAAGAAGTTTTCATTCAAATTCTATAATTGTGGTCAAAAAGGTCACATAGCTAGAAATTGTCGTGTCAAAATTAATGAAGAAGGAAATGTGGCTACGGCTCAGAATGAAGATGGATGGGATGCTGAAGCATTTGTTGCTCAAACTGTCGAAGCCACGGCATTTGTTGCGTCGGTTGAGAAGAAGGGAAACAACTTGAACGATTGGATCATGGATTCTGGGTGCTCAAATCACATGACTGGTGATAAGGAGCGCTTAGAGAATCCCAGCAAGTACAGAGGAAATCAAGTTATTGTTATTGTAAATGGTTCAAGGCACTCCATTGATCACATTGGTGATGTTCGGTTCTCGTCTGAAGATGGAGAAAGCCAGTTAACCCTAAAGAACGTGTACCATGTGCCTGGAGTAAAGAAGAATCTGATTTCCATACCACAGATCACGTCTGATGGTAACTACGTACTTTTTGGTCCCAAGAATGTTAAAGTTTTTAACCAGTTTGAGACAAAATTAACCCCAATACTTCAGGGGTATAAAACAGAAACTGTGTACGTGCTCAATGCAGAGTCAGCATACCTGGAGAAGGTTAAAAGCAGTCAAAATGCTGACTTGTGGCATCAGCGAATGGGTCACGTGGGGTTCGATATGCTGGGTCAAATCAGCGAAAAAGGCTTAGTACGAGGATTGCCCAAGGTCAAAATAAACAAGCAAGAAGTTTGTTCTGGATGCCAGTATGGAAAAGCAAAGCAACAACCATTTCCACCTTCTACCTTTCATGCAGCTGAACCTCTTAAGTTGATTCACTCGGATGTTTTTGGTCCTGTGAAACAACCCTCAATCAAAGGTATGATGTGACACCCCGTAAATTCCAGGTCAGCAATTATTTATTTTAATGTTTACTTAAATGCTTTATGTACACGTAGCACTAGAATTAGATTAATTTAGTGTGACACGTGGCACGACAGTACGAACACTGGCATACGACTAGATAATTCGTGGAATTATCGACAAACAGCACACACGTGTCAAAACACACGAACGTTGGTGAACGTCTAACACATAGTGTAGCACAACACTCGAAACTTCATGAAACACTTCACAAGTCAATTATGGCTAATAATTGACCAATAGAGTCCAAACGACACTCGAACGATGTTCTACAGTCGAGAAACGGGCAAGAACGAGACCAGAATAGCAAAACAAGCTTATTGGGCTTGACATTTGGGCCAGGCGGTACGCCAGACCCGGAGCACCCAAGACAGGCGTTGCGCGCGGATGAGGAATCAGGCGCCTCATCTGGCTGCCTCCGCGCGTAACGACGAGGACATACCTCCCACGTCAGGCGTTACGCCTGGCAGCGTAGCACGCAAAAATCTTTATTTATCCAAGAAAATCATTTCTATCCTACTCTACACACTTTCCCCGAGTTCATCAGCCATCATTCGACTTCTTCTTCTCCAATTCACCTGCAACTCACCTCTGGAAGCCATTAGAAGCCATTGTTGCACCTCTTGAAGCTTAGGAACTTTGAAGGAAGCTCTCTAGATTCTCGACCTTCATCACCACCTTCTTGCTCTCATCAAAACCCACGAACCAGGAGGTGTAGAAGCTGCTATTCTCACCATATCAGGACCTCAGTAGCTTGTGAAGGTAGTACCTCAACCCTAGTGGCTTAAAACCACCATATTTCGCACATGCACGCTCATAAACACACATGCAAGCCCCATGGACTTGCATGCACGAATTTTCTTGATATTGAATCTGGGTTTGTTGATAAACCTACTGTTAATGATGATCTATGATGTTTAGATGGTGATTTATGATGATCCATGTTGTTGTGTAAATGTTGAATGCATGATTTGGTCTTAAAATGGTGAAAAACCCACATGCATGTATGATCTATGGCATGTGGGATGATTTTCAGTAATTAGATATGCATCTTGATGTTGTTGGAGGATGATTACATGTTTAGATGGTGTTGAAATGGTTAAAACTATGATTTTTATGAATCTTTCTATTTATAGTAACTTTTTAGTTACAAGTTGATGATTTGGTGTATATGATGAACATGCATGTATATAGAATTGTTGTTAGGATGATAATATGATGATTTGATTTGTTAAGAAGAGGTTTTGATGATGTTTATGGTCATATTTAGTGTTATTACTATTTTTAGTAACTTTTTGGGTCAAGATGTTGATAGATGATGAATTTGGTTATGTTGATATGATTAAATGTTGTTAGAAGATAGATTGAGATGTTTGGTGATATGGAAATTGGTTTAGAAATGTTAAAATGGTTATTTTTATGCAAACTAGAAAGTTACTATATTTAGTAACTTTATTTTTACAAAAACCGACTCGTGAACATTTGGTATGATTTGAACATGTTAAATGATTTGATATGATGATTAGATGCTAAGTTAGATGGTTTCCGATGTTACGTATACTCAAAATGGAAACTTTCCATTTTAGGAAACTTTTATGTGCAAACATGTTATAAACGACTTATGTGAATCCGTATGATGATGTGCTATGTGTTAACATGATCACGTAGGACTAATGGACATGTTAGAACTTTAAAACCGATGTGCTTTGTGAACTTTCCGAAAATGGAAACTTACTATAAATAGTAAGTTGTCCATAGACGCGATTTGCGCGTTTCGCACACGACAAACACTTACACGATTGCTACACGATTCACAACCGTCACACGGTTCACCAACGGGTCGTTGACTTGACACGGTCAACTTTGGTCAACTCTAGTCAAACACGGTCAATGTGGACCAACACAGTCGAACACGGTCAATGTGGACCAACACGAGCAAACACGGTCATTGTGGACCGACACGGACAAACATGAACAACCAAGGGTTGTTGGACACAAACACGAGCACTAACACGAACACTAGCACGGTCACTTACACGAAATCACGTACGGTATACGATATAGGTTGCCGGTGACCGACGTGCCTACTACATCAGGAGCTTACGCTACTTGCTACTTTTATCACTAAGGTGAGTTCACGGCCCCTCTTTACTCTTTTTCAAACGCTTTTAAATAGGGGGAGAATACTAGTTGCATCGAGTCAAACATCTATTACTGTACAAACACTATGTGTATGCTGGTTTATTGGACAAACATTAAGTGTTGAACTCGTATTAAGCCCTCAGAAAGTCTTACCGTTAATGTACGAACAACGTGGTAGATTTGGATGGATCCATTAGGGAATGACTAACCCCACGGGGCACTATGTTGACTGGATGTCATAACCCGTGCAAATTCTGACCTAACTTGCTATGTATACGAGACATAGCGGAGGCAAGGACAAACAAGTCTAGTTCGGTAGTGACGCACTGACACTTTGGGCCTAGGGCTCGGTACTAACAGTGATAAACAGCATGACACACTTTTATTACTATATGTATATCAAAACCTGTGAACTCACCAACCATCGTGTTGACACTTTTTCTAACTGGTATTCTCAGGTAACTAGCTGCGCATGGAACAGGATGCACGTTAAGGGATGAGATTTAGGAACCGCATGCATTCTGTTGTTTCTTTTAAAAACAATTTAGTTCTTAAAGTTCTAAACAATGTTGTATTAAACTATTTACATTTCCGCTGCATGCTTTCAAACATATTTATTTCCGCTGCTATGATAACTTTTATTCCGCTGCAAACTATTTTGTTATGTGTGTGTGTCAAACATGGGATTTGTAAACGCATATAGAGGTGTTTTATATGACCTTGAGCTGTGATTCTGGCCACGTCACACCCACGTGGACTGACACCACGAGTGGGAAATTGGGGGTGTGACATATGAGGTATATGGTGACTTTTATAGATGACTATTCTCGCTTTGTTTGGAACTATTTTCTGAAAGAAAAGGCTGAGGTGTATTCCAAATTTAGAGAGTTTGAGTTAGATGCAAAACTTGTCACAGGTAGAAGAGTAGAATGCCTGCGATCAGATAATGGTGGCGAGTATCTATCTCATGAATTCAGCAATTATTTAAAGGAACACGGTATCAAAAGACAACTCACATGTTCAAACACTCCACAACAAAATGGCATGTCTGAACGAAAGAACAGACATCTTGGAGAGGTGACGAGGAGCATGATTCATGACAAGAATATGCCAGGGAGTTTCTGGGCTGAAGCTATGAGTACAGCGAGGTATGTTATCAATCGTTTACCTTCTCAATCACTTGAATATATGTCACCATATGAAAAATTGACTGGAAACAAACCAAACGTAAGCTACTTTCGAGTTTTTGGCTGCGTTTGTTATGTTTTTGTTCCAAACCATCTTCGCCACAAGATGGAAAAGAAAGCAGTCAGATGTGTGTTTACAGGTTATGATGAAGAAAGAAAAGGTTGGAGGTGTATTGAACCAAGTACTGGAAAGGTTCATGTGTCTAGGAATGTCATTTTTGATGAGCATTCCTCATGGTGGTCTGTTGATAATACACTGTTACCTGATACATCCAAGATCAAAGAAGAGTTGGAAATCCAATTAAAGATTGATGGCGAAAAACCTGCTGAAGACACCTCAAGTGTAGAAACGTTGAACCAGAAGTTGAGAAACCAGAATTGAATCTCAGGAGGTCTCAAAGAACAAGGAGACCTAATCCTCGTTATGCTAATGTAGCAATTGCTGTTGATAATTTTATGGAACCTGAAGACTATTCAGAAGCGTGTCAAAAGGAAGAATGGGTTAAAGCCATGAAGGAAGAAGTAGCAGCTCTTGTGCAGAATCAGACTTGGGAATTAACACCCAAACCTCCAGGAGTAATACCTGTGTCGTGCAAGTGGGTATTCAAGCTAAAGCAGCGCCCTGATGGGTCTATAGAGAGGTACAAGGCTCGATTGGTAGCTCGTGGGTTCTCTCAGCAATTTGGTGTGGACTATGAAGATACGTTCAGCCCTATTGCTAAGCTAACCACAGTTCGTGTTGTGTTAGCTCTTGCGGTTAATAAGGGATGGAATTTGTGGCAACTTGATGTTAGCAATGCGTTCCTATATGGAGATATTGATCATGAGATTTTCATGGATCAACCCATTGGATTTGAAGATCAAGATCGTTTAGAGTATGTATGTAAACTAAAACGTGCGATCTATGGGCTAAAACAATCACCCCGGGCTTGGTTTGGGAAAATAGGAGAATTTCTTGAACAAAATGGTTTTACATTAACCAATGCTGATTCAAGTTTGTTTGTCAAGAAAGTTGGTGAGAAAATGGTAGTGGTACTCGTTTATGTAGATGACTTAATTGTCACAGGGAACAGTGAAGAAGAAATCAGTCAGTTGAAGGAAAATTTAAGTGTGAGATTTAAGATGAAAGATCTTGGTAAATTATCTCATTTTCTTGGGCTGGAGTTAACATATGTAGGAGATTCATTACTTTTGCATCAGACTAAATATGCAGGTGATCTCTTACATAAGTTTGATATGGTTGCTTGTAAATTAGCAACAACTCCAATGGAATCTAGTCCTAAGTTGTATGCTGAACAAGGAAAAGAGTTGGAAGATCCTACTGAGTATAGAAAGCTGGTAGGGAGCCTTATATATTTAACTTTAACAAGACCTGATTTGTCTTTTTCAGTTGGAATGTTAAGTCGGTTTATGCAATCCCCTCGTAAGGCACACATGATTGCAATCAAACGAGTACTGAGGTATGTAAAAGCAACAATAGGACAGGGTGTCTGGTTCAAGAGGGAGAATGAACCGAATTTGGTTGGTTTCTGTGATGCTGATTATGGAGGAGACTTGAATGAAAGACGTTCCACAACAGGATATGTGTTTATGTTTGGTTCGAGTTCTGTATCATGGTGTAGTAAAAGACAACCAACTGTGTCTTTATCAACCACAGAAGCAGAATACTGAGCTGATGCAGTTGCTGCGCAAGAATGTGTGTGGTTGATGAGGTTGTTAAATGATTTACATCAGGTGGTAGATTATAAAGTGAAAATGTTTTGTGATAATATTTCAGCAATTAAACTTGCTGAAAATCCAGTGTTTCATGCAAGAACCAAACACATAGAGATTCATTATCATTTCATTCGTGAAAAGGTATTGAAAGGGGAAATCGAAATAGTAGCTGTAAAAACTACTGAGCAGACTGCAGATGCATTTACTAAAAGCTTATCTGGTCCTAATTTATTGAAGTTCTGCAAGATGATGAATTTGGGTCAGCTGCACATTGAGAGGGAGTGTTAAAGTTTGCAATGCACAGCTGGAGATCCACGTATGAAGAATTGGTTTTAGTAGTTTATTATTTTATTTATGGCATGTGTTTAATTTTATTTGTTCATTAATTAAGCAAGTTAGTTTCTAGATGTTAGTGGAATCGTGGAGTAGTGGAAGTAGTGGAATTAGTTTCTTAATGTTTGTTTTCATTTAAGTATGAATGTAATTTCCCTTCTGTCAAATTAATGAGAGCAAAAAGTTTGTTCCAGTGTGTGTTCTTCTTTCTTTAAAGTTTGAGGTTGTGTGTGTTTCAAGATCCACTTTTGTTATCAACAAACTCCCAGGTTCCTTAATACACGACTAATTGAAAGAAACAGGTAAAACGTGACCACAGTTAACCGGGTAAGCAGCGTCCAATGAAACCCGTCCTAAGGAGTTTAATTACTTTTACCCTGCTTTGACATTTTCTTTTTTCACTTGTTAGCATCGTAAAAGTGCTATAAATTGAGCAATCTAGTTGTCCAATTCAGCAAGAGTAGCTTATCAATTTCCATATGAGGGATTGAGGGATGCAATGAATTGAGAATAAGTGGTTCATTATTTACGATGTGTACCAAGTGTTTGATTAAATGCTTCTTTTTAAATTCACTCATTGAACCATGTAATGAAATTATTGAAGTTATGTTTACTTACAAGTACCATTTTTTAAAAATTAAAATCACGTTCATATACGTATTTACATCACAACCAGGGGCGGATTTAAAGAGTCTAGAGGGTGGGAAGGCCCCCACAGCTTTCTCACTAAAGTTCAATAAATCTTTGTAATTTTATTTAAAAAATAGCTCAAAAATATATCCCCTTTAAATTTTTTGGATAGGCCCCTAATTGACGGTTATTCTATTCCACACATCTTTATATATTACATAAATCATTTTTTTTTTCTTTTGTTGCTATGGCATAATGGCATATGCATGTCTTTAATCCTACATTTGTGGAACCTGTTTAATTATTATTTATTTTGCAATTTTATTGCTCTTCTACGGCAAATGCATGTCTTTGTTAGATAACATGAATACATGATCTGATGATCATCAAGGATATGCAGTTGTTGATGGAAGTCGTTGTAATGAATGTAATAACATGCGTAGGTATGGAGACCACTACTCGGTGGAAGACAAGATTGAAATAGAAGGATGTGAAGCATTGACCAATTTAGGGCCGTAAACAAATCGAACGAACGCGAACGAACGTGAACGAGCCCTTGTTCGTGTTCATTCGTTTAACTTTTAACTTGTTCACGAACGGTTCACGAACGCTCGCCGAACGAAAATTCTTGTTCGTGTTCGTTCATTAAGGATTTAGCTTGTTCACGAACGCTAACAAACACATATTATTTAAACAATAAAAATCAACATTTTTAATCTCAAGTAATGGAGAATGGAGACAATCATTTATATGTAACTTTATACATTACATACCTAACTTCGTGAGTTACATATACGTAATATAGTTATTTACATATTTTTAGGGTTATGCTAAATATACCCCCTTTTGTAATTTTTTTACTTGTCATACCCCATCCTTAAGCTTTTTAAATATATACAAATAAATCTTATGTTTTTAGTTGTAAACTAAAAATATCCATAAGCATTTAAAATTAAAAAAATACAAACATCACGGAATCATCATCATCAATTCGTCATTTAAAAATCAAATCAATACGAAATATAAACATAAATAATCATAGTCGAACGAAAACTCTAACTCTATTAAAATGAGTATAAAACTCAAAATTAATTGAAGCCAAGCATTCCTTTAACCTCTGCGAAACTCTCTGCGTAAACCAAAGCTATTCACAATCTTAAACAAATCAAGAAAAAGGTCTGTAAGAGCTCAGCGGTTCGACTTCGGTTCATCAAGCAACGAACACGAATTAGTTAGCTAAGATAGGTGTTTCATACACCATTACACTCGTTTTTGTTCAAGGAATTAAAGCCCTATGTTTGTAACAACGATCAGGCCTCAGTTCAATCGAATTTGAACAAAGATGAATTATGGTTCATACGATTAAATATGATTTTTGATGAATTTATATTTTATATTTTGTAGAGGGGGTATGATAAGGAACAAAGGGGATATGTTTAGTAGAATTTAAGGTGGAAATAATGTTTAGTGCATTTTGGTTGTGTTATAATGTTGAATGGTTGATTTTGACAAATTTATATTTAATATTTGGAAGGGAGGGGGTATAACAAGTCAGAATAGGGGGTATATTTAGCCTGACCCTATTTTTATCAAAAAATTCTTACTTATAACATTTCTAATCTTATAGTAAATAATCATGAAAACATTTTTTTTAAATTGATTGGTTAATACAAGAATAAAGAGTTTTATTTTAAACCCTCCCCCCTCTCTCTCTCTATATATATATATGGAATTAATAAAATGAAAACCCCATTTTAGTGTGAAAACCTTGAAAATTAGGCAAAAATCATATAAAAAACATATTTTTTTTGAAAATTTTTTTACAGGTTTGTAATATTATTGGGCACATTTTTATAAAAAAAAATCAAAAAAGCGCCGATAAAATAATTTAAAAAAATATATTTTATAATTTTTTTACGTTGTAAAACATAGGTAACGTTGCGTCAGATATGACGAAATACGTTTACGTTTTTTACGTATGTGTTACATTGGTTTTCATGGTTTTCACACTAAAAAGTGGTTTTCAAATTATCCATATCCTATATATATATATATATATATATATATATATAGGGTTTGTATCATGTGAAACTCCGATCTTAGAAAGAAAACTCTTAAACCATATATAAGTCATTGATTTAAAATCTTGAAAATAAATATATGGTTAATTTGAAATCTTGTTGGTTTAAAAAGACACGTATATATATGTTCGTGTGTGTGTGAGAGATAGAAGATCAGAATGTTCCTGAAAGACTAGATACATAACATAAAAATTCTGGTTGTGGAAAGCCATGAATTGCTATTATAATAAACGTGTGAAAAACATCACTACTGAAGCTTTATAATTAAACATCACTTGTGAAAAACACCTTATGAATTTACTCAAACTTGACATACTCTTTGAAAACAGAGGTTGTTGCTATAAATTAAAGTAATTGACAATTATTAAGTTATTTAATTTATTTTTCTTTTAATTTACTCTAAAATAATAATGGTTGTTTGTTGGTTTTGGTTGCTTGTGGAATACCCCAAAAAGAGTTTTTGTACTACTTTATTGTACATTTGGTTTTATAATGATATAATGATACTCGGCTTACATTATATTCATACAGTCAAGGACGTAAATGACAAATCTAAACATATAGGAAAAAAAAAGACAACTCACAAAAACATCGCATTGAGGCTTGTTAAATTGAAAAAAAAATTATTAGAAACTTTACATTTAAAAAAAAGATAAACCCTTAATTAAATCGCATATTACGACGGGATGCTTTTTTACAGACAAAAGAGAGAAAAAACTTATACGCCACATGGCATTATTTTAGTCTATTCACATCACATTTGTTACATGTCATGTTTTTAGGCTATTTATGCGACATATTTAACAAATTTATGCGCACATATAATGTATATATGTGTCGACAGCTCTTGAGGGGCAAAAGTAAAATTGCACTAATTTTAACGTTATTTTACTTATTCAGTGAAAATAACGTTAAAATCGTTTCGGACGGTTGATCAAGCATCATGAGCCGAGGGTCTCACTGGAAGCATTCTCTCTACCCCTACGGGGTAGGGGTAAGGCTGTCTACATCTCACCCTCCTCAGACCCTGTCTTAGCATGCTAATGGCGGGATATACTGAGTACGTTGATTGATTGATTTAACAAATTTAGAAATTATTTTCATTTAATTATACAATAAAGTCAAATTTCCAAATTAAAATAAAAAACAATATTTTTTGTTTTTTAAAATATTAATGAAAATCTAATAATTTCATACTTTTAATTTTCAATTAATAATTTTGAAAATTCAAAATTTTAAATCTTATTTTTATTTGTATTGTTTAAAAAAGTGTTTAGATATTTATAAAATATACTTTTATTTTCTTATTTTAAAAATGTTACGAATTTTATATTATTTGTATAAATATTTTTCTTATCAGTGATTGCATTATAATATTTTTTTAATACAATTATATTACACTTGTTAGTAAGTTATTATCTATAGTATATTATAATACATATTGAAATGAAAGAATATCCATTTGCAAAACATCTTAAAATCAAGAATTTTACAACTTATCATCATATTTATTTTAATTAAATATTAAAATTAAATTAAAAGAATAGATTTAATGAAAATAAGTTGGTGTAAGCTTTTTACAAGTCAAAAATAGCAACCTAAATGTTTTGTATTTTGTCACATCGCCTGGACATCTCACGTGTGTGTATTATGTTTAAAAAAGTTGCCAAAGAAAGTTGTCTAGCATTATTGCATTAATATGACTAAATAGTCAAGGGCTCCCAAAAATAACGCGCAACCCAACTTTGTAGGAAAAAAAAAAAGAAAAAGAAAGAAACAATTTTTTTTTTTGAACGGCAGAAAGAAACAATTACGTAACCAACAAAACCCAAATATTTAACCAATAGCGGTGGAAAAAATAATCACAAATCAAATCTTTTTCTAACTAGTTAAGATCCGGGAGTCTTCTACGAAAACGCAAAAGCACGGAACCACCAAACTGCTCTTCAAATCACACGTAATGTGGTGTTAAAATATACTAAAAAGTTTTTGGTAAAAAAAAAACGGTTGTTGCGGTTCCACATGCCAACGTTGACCGGAAAGAATTATCATCACTGGATACTGTGTGTCAGTGACTCAGTGTGTAAGATTTTTGTTTTTAGACCACCCGGTATGCTAAGGGATTGGGCGTGGGCGAGGCGTGAGTGGGCGTGGCACTCCGCCCCCTTCTGGGCGTGGGTGGGCCAGCGTGGGTGGGGCAACAAGCATGAGAGGGTTGGGGAATGAGCATTCTACCGTTGCATCCAATAAAAAAAAAAAGAAAAAAAACCATGGTTGGGCGTGAGTGGGCAAGGGGCATTTCCACCACAAATGGTAGAGTGGGTGTATACGTGGCGTCTACGTGGTGCCTACGTGGAATGGTTGGACTTAGGGGCATACCCCCATGGCCTTAGCGTAAATTCGAATTAATATATAGATTGCAAATTAATATATAAAAAATTAAAAACCACCGAGACGGTGCCTCCTCACAAAGGCACTGTTATTTTGGTACAAAATTTCAAGCAACAAGTACATGTCGTAAGCTTTCTTTCACAACATCACCTCTCTTATAGTCTTATGCTATCACAAATGCTATAATAGTATAATATATGTGTCTATATATATATAGTGGGATTTTATATATAAAACTCGTCTTAAAAATAAAACCCTTAAACCTTATATAAACCGTCCATTTGTAATTGTGAAAATAAATATGCTTTCCACATTAAATTGTTCAATAAAAAAATTCTTTAATGTAGATCATATATTTATTTTCAAAATTTTAAATAAACGGCCCAAATAGAGTTTAAGGGATTTTCTAGAGATCATATTTTCACATGATATAATCCTTATATATATATATATATATATATAGTATCAAGATCAAATAATAACTCACCTTAATTGCAAAAACACTATTAACACCGACAAGATCAACCCAAAAATTTTGGTTTTTTTATGATCTTTATTATACATGTACAAGATCATGTTATTTTATGTGTTTGTGAAATACATCACCGTATGAGACCTTACGTCAGTGTAAATTTTATTAACAACAAATAAATATTTACAGTGTAACGTGAACTTATATTTGTTTTAAAATAACGTCTAATTTATTGTTTTTGGACAAATTGACAATCGTCGTAGCTGTTTTTTTGTATGCATTTTAATATCTGTGATTTTGCTACCGCTGTCATGATCGAATACTCATATTGGGTGCTGATACATTTACAACAGAAACACATATGCATTTTGATATACAAAATCGTAACTGAATACCCACTGCAACGCGCGGCGTGTAGCATTTAATAGTTATTTAAAAAAAGAAATCAGTTTTTACCTAATATCTGTGTTTTTGTCTTTCTATATTTTAAATAAATATTTATTTTTTTAAATAAAAAATTTATAATATTATAGAAGTAATTATAAATCATATTTATAAAAGAAAAATTAAGTTGGTTTGGTTTGGTTTCCTAATAAATATGAAAGATTAGATTGGGTTGGGTTGGATAAATAAAAATATAAAAATAAAACTAGTTTTTTTTATTAATTAAAATTTAGAAGTAAGGTGGGGTTTAGAACCAGCGTTTTCGCGACCGGACCGGCCGGCCCGACCGGTTGGACCGGATACCGCACACACAACCGGCCCAAAATAGTTAGCAGAACCGCCCGAAGGGGAACCAACCGGCCAAAACAGTTCGGCGATTGGACGGGAATCGGAAAAACGATCGAACTGAAATTTTTATAAGAAAACTACTGCTCCTCTTTCTTTTTTATAGAGAGGTGAGTAACCTCTTCTTTTATTATCTCACCATTGTGGGACAACTATTTTCATACAGATTTGGACTCTTCTTTCTTCTTTATATAGAAAAGTGGGAACCCTTTTATTTGTCATCTCACCAATGTGGGACTACTTTTTTCATACAAACTTATGCTTCTCTTCATTCTTTTATATAGAGAAGTGAGAAATATCTTTATTTGTTATCTCGCCTATGTGGGACAAGATTTCAAGAAAAAAACTTTATTATTTAAACTAACATATAATTAAACATAAACAAAGCTTATTTGATTTAAAAACATTAAATATTTTTCAAAATTATTCCGGTTCTTGAATCCGGTCCGACCAGTAATCAGCAAGACGTCCGGTCCGGTTCTATAAACATTGTTTAGAACAGGATACCATTAGTAGATCACACCCCCTCCCATGTTTTTTGGTTGAAAACTAGGATTCAGATACGGATTTGTCAGAGAAGATTAGACAAGTGGGTTATAATACATATTTCGGTTAATGGGTATTGCAACTGGGGAGTACGATTATCTTTTTTTTGAACGACATTTAATCTCAACGTGTGAACCATTGATTTCCAAGCCACGTCACCAAGGTCTAGTTACCATTACCTCCGTTGAGACCCCACCACCACCCCAGGAGGAAACCGCACCAAAAAACCCCCTGACCTCTTAAGGACCCCTATTTCGCCTTGGAATGGATTTGAACCCGTGACCTCCCACAGAGAAGCCAAATGAGTAACCATTAGGCTAGAAGCCCTTGGGTATCTAGCTGTTGGAAATTTGAATAGTTTCAAATTTAATATGAATTAAAATCAAAGACTTTTTATATCACTCATTTAAATCAAGACTCTTCAAATTACATATATTGATTATATGTATTATGTCAAGACTCTTGGTATCACCTTCATGTAGTATAAATTAAAGACATATGTTGTCTTGTTAAATGGATGAAAAATTGAATACTACATGATTTACAATACACATACAATTCCCTACATTTTTTATTCTATTCTCTCTTGTTTCATATACACTTTCGGGTGCTAGGTTAATCTCGACAGTACACATACTATTTCGGTTGTTGTACCCTGGGAAACAGACGTGTTCGTATTGAGAAGAGACGCGAAATCTGTTTTAAGGGAAGCGTATTGAATACTGCCTCAACCACAATCATCAACATGTTTATTCGATGTCAATGAAGAATAGGTGGAAGACATAAGTGGTTGAAAGCTAGAAAAGATATTCTTGAAGCATTTGCTACCGGCTCGTCAAGATGTTTGATTGAAGACTCAATATTAATCATTCACTAACCAAGGAGGCTATTTGGAGTACACAACGAAAACATGGATCAAAACATGTTTGGTATATAAATTAGTAATTTATTTTATATTATTTTAGTCTTGTAACTGGTTTTGTAATAAATTATTTTCTATGAATAACGAGAGTCTCGTTATTATTTATATTTTAATTTTGTGTTATAATAAAAACGTGAACCCATTTCCTACAATCTTAAAACAGACTTTCGTGAAAAACCTTATAAATAAGGATTTTGGGTTCATGAAAGTTTAATATAAACTGAGATTTTTGATAAAATCTAGTAAATATTTTTGAGAAATATTTAGTACAAGTTGGTCGGATTTTGTAATTGGAATACAATTTTTAATCTGACTACCGTGTTACAAGACATAAAATTTAATTCATTGTTTTGAATTCATGGGTTTCGATTGTGAATTGAACCACGGAACAATTTTTGGTTTGTTTCAAAATAAGGTTTGAACGTTCATTTTCTAATAATTGTATTAAAAAAATGTGGCTTTGTAAACACATTTAAAGTGTTTGTGAACAATTGGTTTTCTTTTAGAAGTTTATTATTTTTTTAAAATATTATCATTTACAAAACCTTTACATTTTCTAACAAGCATATGTTAGATGTAATTATTATATTTGGTAAATAATATTGGTTTGAACAATTTAAGTTTTCTAACTTACGTGTTAGAAACAAGATGATTTTCGAAACCGTTAATCGGTTATAAACATTTAACTAATATTTCTAGTGAGCGTGTTAGAAATTATAATATTGGTTAAAATAATAAAAATTCTAACAAACGCATTGGAAAGTAGTGTTTAGAAAAGTTTTCATGCATTTGTATTTTCTAACGAGGATGTTAGAAACGAGAATATTGGTACAAAATTTTGTTTATTTTATAAAGAGCGTGTTATAAAAGATTACTTTGCAAAGTAATACGCTTTATAACGATTTTGGTAATTGTTTATTTTCTAACAAGTGTGTTAGAGTTAGTTTATTTTATATAAACATAATAATATTTATAACGATTTTGGTAATCGTTTATTTTCTAACAAGAGTGTTAGAATAAGTTTATTTCTTATAAACATAATGAGCTTTATAACGATTTTGGTAATCGTTTATTTTCTAACAAGAGTGTTAGAATAAGTTTATTTTGTATAAATATGTCACACCCCCAATTTCCCACTCGTGGTGTCAGTCCACGTGGGTGTGACGTGGCCAGAATCACAGCTCAAGGTCATATAGAACACCTCTATATGCGTTTACAAATCCAAAGTTTGACAAATACAATTATTAAATAGTTTGCAGCGGAAATTAAGTAGTATTGCAGCGGAATAAATAAGTCATAACATGCAGCGAAAAATGATTGTTTACACAGCGGAAATTGTAAGTAGTTTAATACAACAACGTTTTAAGTAAAATAAAGTCAAATTGTTTTCAAAAGACACGAAAACAAATGCATGTGGGGTCCTATGCTCATGTCCCCTATGTGCTTTCCTGCTCCACGAGCCTGTCATGCTAGTTACCTGAGAATACAAGTTAGAAAAAGTGTCAACACGATGGTTGGTGAGTTCACAGGTTTTGATATACATATAGTAATAAAAATGTGTCATGCTGTTTATCAAATGTTAGTACCGAGCCCTAGGCCCAAAGTGTCAGTGCGTCACTACCGAACTAAACTTGTTTGTCCTTGCCTCCGCTATGCTTCGTATGCATAGCAAGTTAGGTCAGAATTTGCACGGGTTATGACATCCAGTCAACATAGTGCCCCGCGGGGTTAGTCATTCCCTAATGGATCCATCCAAATCTACCACGTTGTTTGTACATTAACGGTAAGACTTTGTGAGGGCTTGTTACGAGTTCAACACTTAATGTTTGTCCAATAAACCAGCATACACAAAATGTCTGTACAGTAATAGATGTTTGACTCGATGCAACTAGTATTCTCCCCCTATTTAAAAGCGTTTGAAAAAGAGTAAAGAGGGGCCGTAAACTCACCTTAGTGATTGAACGAAAGTATGCGTAAGCTCCTCGAGTAGTTGGCACGTCGGTCACCGGTAACCTATATCGTATACCGTACGTGAGTTTGTGTAAGTGATCGTGCTAGTGTTCGTGTTAGTGCTCGTATTTGTGTCCAACAACCCTTGGTTGTTCATGTTTGTCCGTGTCGGTCCACAATGACCGTGTTTGCTCGTGTTGGTCCACATTGACCGTGTTTGACTGTGTTGGTCCACATTGACCGTGTTTGACTAGAGTTGACCAAAGTTGACCGTGTCAAGTCAACGACCCGTTGGTGAACCGTGTGACGGTTTGTGAATCGTGTAGCAATGTGTATGTGCTCGTCGTGTGCAAAATGACCAAATCGCGTCTATGGACAACTTACTATTTATAGTAAGTTTCATTTTTGGAAAGTTCGCAAAGCATAACAATTTTATAGTTCTAGCATGCTCATTAGTCCTACGTGATCATGTTAACACATAGCACGTCATCATACGGATTCACATAAGCCGTTTTCATCATGTTAGTACACAAAAGTTTCCTAAAATGGAATGTTTCCATTTTTAGCATACGTGACATCGGAAACCATCTAACTTAGCATCTAATCAACATATTATGTCATAACAAGTCACTTAGCATGTTCAAATCATACAAGATATTTACGAGTCGGTTTTTGTAAAAATAAAGTTACTAAATATAGTAACTTTGTAGTTTTGCATAGAAATAACCTTTTTAACATTTCTAAACCAATTTTCATATCATCAAACATCATTATAGGCTACTTAGCATCATGTAAACATATTATCATAGCCAAATTCATCACCTAGCAACATCTTGGCCCAAAAAGTTACTAAAAATAGTAATAATGCTAAATATGACCATAACTATTAACAAAATCACATTCCAAGCATTTCAATCATCATATTATCATTCTAATAGTAGTTCTACATATTTACATGTTCACCATTTCATCCACAACCTCATTTTGAAAATATAAAGTTTCTATTAATAGAAATTATGTCAAAATCAACCTTTTAACCATTTACATCAAATCTAGCCATGAATAATACTTCTAATATCATCATAAAACATATTAACATACTCAAGATCATTCCAATAACCATGGATTATACATGCATGCATCAATGTCATCACAATTTACCATTTTAAGCATAATGGTGTATACCCATCATCATGGATCATCACAAAACTCAATCTAGCCATCATAGATCGTCAAGAATCATAGTAAGACCGTCAAACCCAGAATATAATTTCGTGCATGTGCACCAATGGTGGTTGCATGTGGGTTTTAACACTTGCATGTGTGTGTAATGAGTGTAAAAGTGAGTTTTAAGCATAGAGCTACCTTCTAATGCTTTGAAATCCTGATGAGAATGATTCCACAGCCTCTGTAACAATGGGTGATGCGGGTTTGCAAGAGTGATGGTGGTTTCAAGCTTTAGAGAGGGATGTCAAGACTCCAAATCTTCAACCTTGAGCTATGAGGAGGTCTCCAATGGCTTCCAATGATGAAGGAGGGCTGCAACAGAGCTTCTGGAACGAAGATGGCCGCAGGGTGGCGTGTGGGTGCAAGTAAAATGATGGAAGGATAGTATAGGCATCATTTGTCTTGGATTTATAAGATTTTGTCGACTGGGCGGCTTCGCGTACCGCGATGGGACTTTCAAATAATCTCCGCGTACCGCGGCGGATTTCGGGAGTCAACTCCCCGCGATGCCTGTCGCGTATCGCGACACTGCTCCTTGTTGGGCCATCGCGTACCGCGATGGGCCTCTGAAGAGCCCAATAAGCCTATTTTAATGGGTTTGATCCGTTCGTCGTCGTTTTCACGCTTCCGAACTATTGTTTGGCCTCGTTCGAACTTCCAAGTTCAATGTGTGAGTGTTTCGTGAAGTTTCGAGTGTTGTGCTACACAATTGTGTTCGACGTTCACCAACGTTCGTGTGTTTTGACACGTGTGTGTTGTTTGCCGATAATTCCACGAATTATCTTGTTGTGTGTCAGTGTTGGTAATGTCGTGCCACGTGTCACACTAAATTAAACTAATTCTAGTGCCACGTGTACATAAAGTATTTAAATAAACATTTAAATAAATAAGATGCTGACCTGGAAATTACGGGGTGTCACAAAATATAATAAGATTTATAACGATTTTGGTAATTGTTTATTTCTAACAAGCGTGTTAGAACTGAATTATTTTATTAATTGAAAGGCTTTAGAAAAGATTTGTGTAATCATTTATTTTCTAATAAATGTGTTAGAATCAGTTTATTTTGATAAACGAAAAGGCTTTATCATGGTTCTGGTAATTGTTTATTTCTAACAAGCATGTTAGAACCGATTATTTTGCATAAGCTTATAAGCATAAAACAACTTTGGCGATCGTCATTTCTCATAAACATATAAGAACCGATTTATTTTGTATAAATCAATAAGCTTTAAAATGATTTTTGTAATCATATACTTATAATGAGTGTGTTAGAAACGAGGTTATCATATAAACCAAAATTTTGGAACGTTTGCTAAATGTTCAAATTCTAATGAGTTATTAGAATCAATTGTTTAGTTGGACGATTTGACAATCGTTTTATTCTCTAACAAGCTAGTTAGATAATGTGTTATAAAACTATATCATAATTTATGGACTTGATAAACATAAATAAATATAGTTTAAAATTAAAACTGGTGCACACTTGACAATGTGTTTTAAATGAATAAAACATGGGTCTTTGCAATGGTTCGATATTCATACGAAAAATATCATGGCTTGAACCGTAAATAGTCTCGAGAAGATTATTTGGTAGAAAACAACCCGATGTTGTTATGACATAGTCGATTGTTCAAACTACTTGCGAGTAGTTATTCTTTTGACAACTTTATGTTTGTTAAAGATTAATGAATCTAAATGAAACGAAAAACATGTTATAATTAGTGCATGAGTTTTATTGAGGGAGGACCTCAAAATGACACGTGACAAAGTCATTTGTGATGATTTCGATAGACGTTATAAGTGTTGAAGAAATAACACTTTAAGATTGATGTTTGGCTATTATTATTGTACCCGTTTAAAATATGTTGTGTATTTTATTTTATTATAAATGTTCAACTATGGCTTAAGTTTATTTATTTAAAAATAAACAAGTTGATCTAAAAATAATAAAATGGTAAATGGTAAATGGTAAATAATATTTAAATTTTGGAGAATTTAAATTTTTCTAGTATACTAAAGATACATATTTAAACGGAAATTATAAGTGGTGACTTGCACGAACACAATGAGCGGGTTATGATCTTGACTTATATTGCAAGTTGCATATCAAACATCAATGTAATATAGTAAGTGTATTAAAACGAAATACACAAGAACTAAGGATGTCTTCTAATATATGTTGAGAGCATCGACATGAAAACTCATAAGTGTGTTTTGATTACTATAACATATGAAAGAAATATATGTTATTATTGTAATTAATCTTAATAAATTTTGCACATTTATTAAAGATACTTACAATAGTGATGGTCTTGTAGATTATGCTACAACCATTAACGTTGTTGAAACTATGTGGAGGATTTATGCTTCAATTTGGGAGAGTATCCTAATATATGGTTTCATTGAAACAACAATAGAAATTTGTAAATCACTTGAGGCAAATGTGAGTGCCATGTTGTTGAGTGTCAATCTTGTTGACTATATCTCAAGAGTCTAGTGATTTTATACAAATATCATTCATCATATGTTGATGAATGTGTTCACCAAAGTGACTTGAGTTAAGACATATGTTTAAGTTCTTATGATTAAATGGTGAATCCTTAGAGATTAAAGGCAAATCAGTTATGATCCTATATAATGAATGAAGTTAAGTATGGTTATGAGTTTTTCTTAAACCGAGGGTTTAAAAATCTCATCAATCTTGTCTAAACTAAGATATGAATGTTTGTAGAGATAATGTGTTATCTCTTGGAGCTGTGAATGATCAGAATGATGCATATTCTGTTCACATGCTAATATTTTAGTCTAAAGCATGCTAGACTAATACATGTTAATTTAGATGCTCTGCGGAGATTAAATTAATTTTAAACATTCAATATATGTGATGACATGAGAATGAGTTGTAAATTTATGAATATAACTTCATTCACTTAAAAAGGATAAGTTTAGATCGATGACCATCGAAATAGATGTACTTATATTCGGTTCATATGAGGAGAACTTATGGAGTAATATGCACGGATGAACTAAATGACACAATGATATATATGTTTGATATATTATCACAGGTGTCAAAGTCATCAAAAGAGAAATTGCTCAAACTTAATCAAAGTGCAAGCAATATGGGGCAATATGTCATTTACGAAACAACCCTCTAGAGTTTGTAAGAGATAATATTTGAGATGTTTCTCAACCTCTTGTGAAAAAGGAGAACTTTTCACAACACCATCTTGATAATTGGAAAATAGTTATCTAATAAGACTCAAATGTGGGGGTTGCTTGCACTTTTTACAAGTAAGTGAAAGATTTTGTAATAAGTATTTTAGTAATCCAAATAAATATTGCAAATTCGTGACCAAGTGGGGTACACGATGGTTATACAGAGTCAATTAAGTTGATTGAACTCAAAAGTCAATTGGGTAAAATTCAAATTCTAGTTAGATATTTGAAAGAGCTTACCAAAGTCATGGTGAAAACGTGTTTAGCTTTGAAATGAGTTTCAAATCATTCTAAAGACATGGTAATAGATCCAAGTTGAGATCACTATTTGTAGTCTTATGAATTGACAAAAGGGCTAGTATGACTTGTGAGTCAAAAACACGTTTTAACAACTTATCTCAGTTACAATTTATCGTTGTTGACTTGGTGAAGTCAAGGATAATGTTTTGGATCCAATAGCTAGACGGTTAGTGAGAGATTAAGTTGAGGAATGTGACTAAAGCCCATGTAAAAAGCTATTTGAAGGAAACCTAACCTTGTTGATGGAGATCCCAAGATCTAGGTTTACTAGGACAACTAATTCATATATCTAGGATGGTCACTGTGGGGGCATAGTCGTACAATGGATGTATTAGCTAATATATATATATGTTGATATATATTCTCCTAAACTGTAAAAGGGTGTTTAAATACGTCCTAGTCCATTTTTATAACAATCAGTGACACTGTTGTGTGAAGCTAAGCACAATATATGGTTAATGATCTGTGTAAATCATGATAACCGAAATGCTTTTAATGATTTATGGACAAATCACCTATGTTATAGATAAGTGGGGTTGCTTCGAATGGAATTGTGGGGCATAATTCCTATAGCTCTTGCAGAACCAGGATAGTGTTCCATCACCATAACGGACATGGCAATGAGGGGTTAACCAGACCAGGAAGAGTATTGTGTGAAGTGTAATAACGTCTACGTAAAAAGGGGTTTAGTTCAAGAACATCGCGTCTACTAACCGCTAGGAGACCAAGTATACTTCACAAAAAAAGTTCAAAGGGAACACCTACTTCTCCTGCAATACTCAACCACTGTAATTGTGTCTTAACACTTGAGTGTATGAGTTGATTTTTATTCATGTGGGGGATTGTTGGAAATTTGAATAGTTTCAAATTTAATATGAATTAAAATCAAAGACTTTTTATACTACTCAATTAAATCAAGGCTCTTCAAATTACATATATTGATTATATGTATTATGTCAAGACTCTTGGTATCACCTTCATGTAGTATAAAAAGAAGACATATGTTGTCTTGTTAAATGGATGAAAAATTGAATACTACATGATTTACAATACACATACAATTCCCTACATTTTTGATTCTATTCTCTCTTGTTTCATATACACTTTCGGGTGCTAGGTTAATCCTGACTGTACACATACTATTTTGGTTGTTGTACCCTGGGAAACA
The DNA here is from genome assembly GCA_009363875.1 of Mikania micrantha. Taxonomy (NCBI): domain Eukaryota; kingdom Viridiplantae; phylum Streptophyta; class Magnoliopsida; order Asterales; family Asteraceae; genus Mikania; species Mikania micrantha. The sequence continues at coordinate 3,110,560 of CM018692.1, forward strand.
GACCCCGTTCGTCTTGAGAAGAGACTCGAAATCTGTTTTAAGGTAAGCGTATTGAATATGTGCCTCAACCACAATCATCAACATGTTTATTCGATGTCAATGAAGAATAGGTGGAAGACATATGTGGTTGAAAGCTAGAAAAGATATTCTTAAAGCATTTGCTACCGGCTCGTCAAGATGTTTGATTGAAGAATCAATATTAATCATTCACTAACCAAGGAGGCTATTTGGAGTACACAACGAAAACATAGATCAAAACATGTTCGGTATATAAATTTGTAATTTATGTTATATTATTTTAGTCTTGTAACCGGTTTTGTACTAAATTATTTTCTATGAATAACGAGAGTCTCGTTATTATTTATATTTTAATTTTGTGTTATAATAAAAACGTGGACACATTTCCTACACTAGCTTCAAATTATCGAATGATGGGAAATGTAAGATTAAGATATCGGCCATCTTCATGATGCATCTTAAGGTTTTGAGATTGGTGATGGAGCCTGGAGGAACAACAAGACAGAAAATTCATAACCACATATGGGCTCTCCTCTTCCACTATGCAGTGATGGAGCTTGGAAAAAAACTCGTAAAGGGCCGAACGATTTTTAGGATGAAAACGGATGAGGGCCGAAGGATTTTTAGGAAGAAAATGAGTAAAACAAAGGATTTTCCGACGAAATACAATTATATCGAGTGATGTTGCTCTTATTCTTTACCATACCAGCACGTTACCGTTAATTGATTAGCCAAAAAAATTATTTTTTTTATTAATGAATGGAATTATTGAGTACAAATCAATACATAAATTCATTACCGTTTAAGATTTAAAATCATTGCAAGTTTTGGTTACATTAACAAAATTTATAATTTTCGGTACAATGTAATTCAAAAGTACACTGATTTTAAATCTTAAACGCCCGATAAATTTACACATACACATAAAAGAAGAAAGTGTTGTTTATATGTAATAATGATATTTAGAAAAAGAAAACAAAGAATTGAATTGATCTTGGCGGATCAAGTTATATGGGTTACCGTAATAAGAGTTGGGTTAACAATTGATCACTCTCCTATATATATATATATATATATATATATATATATATGGAAGTGTTCAAATAATAACCAACTCTTAAAGCAATAACCAGTGTTGTAAAAATCGGCCTAGGCGGCCGCCTAGGCGCTAGGCGCCCATCTACTGTCTAATTTTTAGCCTAGGCGGTGCCTAGGCCTAGGCGGCCCGATCAGATTTTTATTTTTTTCATTTTTTTGACTTTTTTTTGACTTTTTTATGGTAAAAAGGGACCAATTTCATGATTATTTAGACATTTCTCTACCGAAAATCTTTAATATGTCTCTAAAACATCGAATCCAGGCAGTTAACATTGAAATTTATCTCTAAACTTTGAACTCAGTGTTTAAGTTTGAACTTTAAAGTGCTTTTTTTAGTATATTTAAGTATATTTTTTAAAATTATTTGAAATATTATATTAAATTATTGATATTGATGTGTGTATATAATATATATTTGTAAAATTACATATAAAAATTCCAATCCGCCTAGCGCCGATTAATCCCGATTAATCCCTAGGCGGTACATCACCGCCCGACTAGCGCCTAGCGATTTTTACAACCATGGCAATAACCCAGATAACTTTGTCAAGGTGAAGCCAAATCTTGGATTTTTTTGAACACTATTAAAACACATTTAGAACATTATGTTCTTTTATGAGTTTGTGAAAATTCATCACCGTTTAAGAGATATCATCGTTGTAAGTTTTTGATTTACAGTACTGTAACTGTTTTAGGCCCAAAACTTACAACGATGTAAACACTCAAATGGTGATGAATTTTTGCAAACTCATAAAAGAACATAGTGTTCAAAATGTGTTACAATGATGTTAAAAAAAATCCAAGATTTGGCTTTATCTTGGCAAAATTATCTAGATTATTGTTTTAAGAGTGAGTTATTATTTAATCCCAGTCTTTTATATATATATATATATATATATATATATATACTACTATATAATACATATAGAAAGGACACAATGATCTTTTACCAAAAACTCTTAAAATTAAGAGTTTTACAACTCTTAAAACATAAAGTAAAACAAACAGAGCTTTAAGAACCATAAACTAAATAGTTTTCTTTTACTTTTTAGTTTGTCCTACATTGATACATTTAACAAATAAGGTGTTATATAGTACTTATAAAAGAAAAGCCTCTCAAATCAAATAAATTATTTTTTGACACTTTTGTCATATCATATTTGGTATTTTAGATTATGAATTTTATCATAATAAATTTTTTAGTTAAAAGAGTTGATTTGACAAAAATTAGGTGGTTTAAGCTTTTTAAGAGCCAAAATTAGTAGCATATTTGTTTTGTTTTTCGCCGCATCGCGCGGGCATCTTACTAGTGTGTGTATATATATATGTGTGTGAATGTTCTTAAGAAAACTTCTCATTTTGAAAGAAAATAAGAAAACTCATACTTCGTAATAAATTTAAAAAAAAATCATAATTTTTTGTTATAAGTTTAAAAATTTTATAATGAATTATTCTTACTTAAAAATTAAAATAACCATTTATAGCAACAAGTTTAAATAATATAATAATAACTTCACATAGTCTAAAAGAAAATTATTTTTATACCCATTAAATAATGTGGCTATAAATATGATTATTTTAGTTCTTTACATCTTGTTGGTTTTTAATCTAATGACCAGCCATGCTATATAATATAACAAACTGTCATTTAACACGGATAATCACAGATCAATAATCAAAGACAATGTATAAATTACAAAGAATGCAAAAAATTGACAAAAAACTATGTAAATATTATACTCAAATTAAAGATAAAAAATTTTCAATATAATGACGTAAAAAAATTCAAAAAATGATTAAGCGTCTAAACTTATTTGATTTAAAAAAATTATGAAAATCAAAATACATAAAAAGTTAACAAATGTAAATTATTTTTTTATCCCTTAGATAATTTTCAAAATGTAAAATAGGAACCACTTGATCCTAATTGTTTAGTAATTTGATAAATATAGAGATTGATAGGAGTGAGCAAAAAACTGAAATAACCGAACCGGAACTGAATTAACCGAAAAAACCGAACCGAACGAATAACTGAAGAAAACCGAACCGAAAAAAACCGAAACCGAATTATTCGGTTCAGTTTCGGTTTTTCATATTCTAAAAACCGAAAAAACCGAACCGATATTTAATCTTTTTTAAAAACTAATATATATTTCTATTTTTATACTTATTTAACGGGATAAAACACACACATAGTCTACCGTTAAAAATGATAAAGATTTGGATTATATGAATACTATCATTTTAAAAGATGAAGACCGGAATTATTGCATATTTAGTTATTTACTTTTGATTTTTTTAAATGTAAGAATATGATAACAATTGTTTAGTTTTGTTTTGATTAGTTGGTGTTCGATCAATTAATTTATGAATTAGCTATTGTTAAACATCTTTGCACTTTCAATATTGTGTGTGACAGAGAACAAAAAAAAAACAAAAAAAAATATATATATAAAAACCGAAAATCGAACCGAAACCGACAAAAAAAAACCGAAAACCGAATGGTTCCTAATAACTAAAAACCGACTACGTCGGTTTCGGTTTTAGCCAAAAACCGAACCGAACCGAGCATGCCCCTAGAGATTGAGAGAGACTTAGGTGGTGTTTGTTTTTTCAGATGTAAAACATCTGCGGTCTGCGGACCACGTCTGCAAACCTCTTTTGCAGAAGAGGTGGACAAAACATCTTTTGTCTGTTTAAAAAAGATTGTTTGATTTAACCTCTTTTGCAAACCTCTTTTCCTCTTTAATCTCTTCAACCCGTTTGCAATCCTCCACCACCAGGCTTCGATCAGAACCTCCACCACCATGCTCCTCCGATCAGATCCTCCACCACCACAGATCCCACCATGTGCGGCGGCGCTCTTGAAGGTTGCGGAGGTCGGCGGCCATTCTTGAAGGCTGTGGATCAATTGTAGCCATTGTGAGAGATGAGGAAACTCGCAAGGCTGTGGAGAGTCGGCGGCCGATGTCTCTTGAAACGGCGGGGGAGGCGACGGCCCTTCGAAACTCCACCAGCGGCATCAACGCTATCATCATCAACGCCCCTTTCAAAGCTGACTTGCTGCTTTTTGAGAAATCCATGGCCATGCCAACCTTCCGATCCTTCACCATCTTCGATGATCTTTCACCAAACACAATAAACAAGAACAGATTTACAACTCTTGAATTTAATTTTGATTATGTTTTCTCCTTTTGATTTGATTTCGGTGGAGAAGGGACGTGATCGAGAAGGAGAGGCGGTGGAGCAGGGATCTCTGGGTTTTTTTACCCTAACAAGAGAAGAAGAAGTTGGAAGAGCTCAAAAAGAGCTTGGTCCACGTCTGCGCCAATAAGAGGCCGCGCAGACCTTTTTTAATGAAATGTCTGCGAGAAAACAAACGGTTTGTTGAGGGTCAGCCTCTGCCCGCGTCTGCGCGGAGCAGACATAAGAGGTCACGCATACCTTTTTGGAAAAAACAAACACTCCCTTAGATGATGTTAAATATGAAAAGACCAAACTGGGCTCAACTATTAAAATGAAATAACAATACTACCTTTGCATCCTAATGTTTGACCAACATTTGCTAGCCTCGTAGACAAAAACTGAAATGCAAATGACGCAAATCACCGTTTTAACGTTTGGAGGTGAATAGTGATATTTGATGTAAGCCTCGAAGACAAAAAATTGCACTTTACTTTTGTTTTTATATGTCAAAAAGAAAAAAATGTGTCAATTAACCTTTTTATTCTTTTTACATGACGTATTTAGCTTTTTTATACAGGACAAGTTGTAACTAACAAAAACAAATTTCACTAACAAGTACTAGGGTGAATGGTTAATTTTTTGTCAATATATTTCACTATGTAGGAACCTTTGTGAGCACAATAAGCCGATCAGATAATATCGATTTTACAAGCTTAAAAACCTAGCCTATCAAACCGGTAAACTTATCGACTATAACGATTAACCATATTAATTAGTTCAATAACTTTTTTAATTAATTTATAAAATATGATATATTATAGAAACTCATTAAACTAAATTAAGTTTTTTTTCTTCTTATTATTATAAAGTTGAAGAAACAAGAAAAAATAAATTTTTGTATAGCATTATAATATAATTTGCACTTTTTTATGTATGGTTTGTGTCTAGAAACTATTGGCACACAAATACCTAGAATCAGTCAAGTTTTTGAGAAAACTTGAATCTAGTTTTATAAAGAACACTATGAATTAAAAATCTCTGATGCCAAGGACTAGAAAAATTGAAGGATTTAAGAATGAAGTGTTTATATGATGGGGGCAAATGCTTTAATAAAAATAATTTTAATGGAACCGAAACTATGAGAGCTCACATTGAGCTCGATAGTCATTGGGTTTTCCGTTATTGGGATTAATGCAATTGAAATCGAAAGCGAGTATCGGTTTCACTTATTTCGGTTATCCAGGTTAGTTTTGGTTATTTTCGAATTCTTTATTTTGAAGTTATAAATTTAGTTATAGAGATCAGCTTTATTTTATTTGAACGTATTCAAACACTCAAATGCATGAAACTTACATACAAATGCATGAAAATATAGTTTAAACACATGAAACATACAAAAAAAGCATATTAAAAATGTTGAACATATAGCTATCAGTGCTATTTTGGTTATGAAAGATGGGCACACCAAAACCGTAATGGAATGGTCGTTTTTGCTCTATCTTAACCATAACCTATTGGTTAAGCCAGTTTTGGTTATTTTTATTCGATTTCCTTTTTTATTTTCAATTATTGATTTTGTTTGCTTAACCCTATTAGCACTAGTGATGAGAGATTATGTTAGTGTTGTGCAGTTGATGGGGGCTCATCGGCATAGTTGCGGCACGATCTACCAGTGATGGTACAAGTGGTGGAGGGTTTGAGTATAGAGAGAGTGGATAGATATATTTAGGTCATAATGGAATTGATGAGGTAACGGTGTTGTATTTAGGGTGAAACTTGTGGTGAGGTGTTTAGGGTAAAGTTAGAGAAGGAGAGTGGATAGAAGTTTAGTTTAGAGGGAAAGGAAGTTGAAAGTACTTCCATTTAACACAAAAAAATTAACAATGTTAGTGGATTGGAGATGATCGAGACATAATGTATATTTTACAGCGTTAGAAATCAAACATCATTTTTAAACATTTAGATAAAAAAACAGTTATGTGGACCAAAGCTAGGAAGCAAAAACATATTTTGCTCATAATTATGAATAAGGAAGCGTTCTTAAGAACCACGAGTATATTGAGAATTGCAACGGGCCCTTTATCTCTTGGAATATTTATAAAGTTATGTGCCCGAGTCTTACCTATGTCCGGTGGACCCTTTTAAGACAACATATGTGATATGTAGGATCGTCGTCTTTTAAAAAAAATAAATATTGTGAGGATTGGGATATAATGCAAAGGGAGAAGTCCCACAACTAGGATTAAATATCACCTAACAGAAAATAAAAAAACAAAGTTTACCGCTCATAAAAAATATATATAAATTGACAATATGTATATAGTTTTTATATTTTTAATACCTTTCACAAAGTATGATATATTGTCTTTTGTTTAAATGCATATATACACCTACATTATATACTCATTTTTATAGTTTTCTTAAAAAAAGTTGAAAAGGATTGTGAAATAATAAAAGAACGAGTGAAAGAGGTAAATAAACCTTTAATTATTTTGTAATTTTAAGAATTAGTTGCTGGATATTCAATATGGTTTGTTAGTATTTCTATTTTAATCACTAGATTTCGTAAATTACACATATAATATCAAACTTTAAACATTTGTAACAAATACAATTATTAGGTAAAGGCAACTTGATCTACCAGGTAAGGTTAATTTGGGGACTTAAGAATTGAATGTTTTACAAATATTTAAAGTTAATAACATATGTGTAACTTGTAAAATCTAGGAAGTAAGAGTGAAATATAACACATAACATAGATCATCATGACAAATTACTCTAATTTTAACTATTTTGTTAAAATCAACGCTACATGTTTTATGCGAATCTCGCAGGGCTCTTAACATGCAATTCATTTCGAAAATAACGTCTTCCTAACCATGGTTAGTTGTGATAAGAAATTGAAACCTCACTCTCATGAAAATAACTTAAATCTACCTCTAATAAGGTCAATTGAATTCCAAAACGTGCCACTTAACTATAGGTTATGACCTTGTAAACACTCCATAATCCATGGGGACCGATTTTGATGGATTTCGGGCCATAATGGTGTATAAAGATTAAATGGAGCTTTTTATGTTATATAAAATTTAACATTATTCAAGTGAATCAATCAAACATACTTAATAAATATCATTCATAATATGACTTTTTATAGGATTTGAGAATGAAATATAAACATTGTTCAAGTCTGATTTTGAAACCTTTAAATGGGGGGTAAGCATAATTATATGGTTTCAGGTTTCAAGTTTCTATTGCTTTTATGTTTATAACCATCTTAATTGATCTTAGCTATCAATCGTCAGGATAACTGAAGGTAGTATGACGAGACCGTTCAAAAAATTTTTTAAAACTTTTGCTCAGCTTTAAAACTTTCATGACGAATTGGGGTTTGCCCCAAAGAATATTCATCCAAATGTTTTCATTAAATCAAAGATTATGGTCAAAAAAATACAAAGACGACTCCACAGTCCACACGTTAATCTCAACCTTTGTCATAGAATCGGTCAAAATCATGTGAATCCTTAGAATTATTGGTAAGTATCATGTTCATGGGTCCTAAAACTTAAGACATTATTGTTTGTTTTGTTGTGAAAAACGTTATACCAAGTCATGCTTATAACTTATTGCCCAAAATAAAATCAATAACCAATGGTTTCTCTTATAATATTTTATGAATTTGTAATGGCCATTTTCCAGCTGCCTTGTTTCTTGCTAGTCAACAAATTTACAAAATCACTGTCATTCAAAATATACATACTTATATATATAAAAATTGCATAATGTGAAAACTCAATCTTAGAGACGTAACACTTAAATCTTATACAAACCTTTCATTAAAATCACGTTAAACCATATTAAAATTTATTTGTTTTTTGGTAGTTAACAACATCTATTGGGTTTGATTTCATTAATAGTTTGTAGTTCGACCTCAATTTCTTTCATCGTGCACTTAGTTTTTTGTTTTTGCTTTTTTGTTTTTTTTCCTAAGCAACTTATATATTACCACAGCAGTAAATTCCTATAATCCTATGGCTCTATAGTTTATAGTTTTATACACTAGAGCCATCAGCCTACCTATTAAAAAGAATTTTAAAAGATCCTCAAATATCCCATCAAAACCAAAGGACTTCTAGTCTAACAGTATTGCAATGGAGGTGAGAAGTTGCACCTCATTGAGGTCAGGTGTTCAAACCTGAACAGGGAAGAGGGCTTACGGATTTATCCGGTTCCCGTTTATCTGGTGGGTGAAGGGGTGACAACTGGGCATGCCCTTGGATGTGTGCCTTAAATCAGTCGTTCAGCTTGAAAGCCGTTCCAAAAATAAATCCCATCAAAAGAACTTTTAACGGGGAAAATATGTAATAATAATGACAATTATTATACCTCAAAATATTTTGACAGATTAATGGAGTAGACCAACTACGAATGAAATTGCCAGTAAAAATAAAATAAAAAGACATGAAAAAAAATAAAATAAAAAACCCATCTACGAATTAAACGGTAGGTCATGAATTTATTTGCTGGTGGGGAAATTAAATGTTCAATTTTACATTTATATATTCTTTATAAATAGGGGGAGCAATAAAACAGGGTATGAGACAAGTATCACTAATCTTTTTTATGCATGTGGCTACAAAATTTATGCCCTATTTGGTCTTTTATGCTTGTCTTGTGTAATTAAAAGTTACTATTGAGATGTCACTAACAGAAAAGCAATCTTAAACTCACTTTAGAAATGGATCTAATTATGAAATATTCAAATAAATTATTCCAAGATTTAAAAAATTTCAAGCCTTTTGAATGTATTCAGATTTGATGTGGATAGACCGTAGACGGGTCGAAATAATCAAACAAATGTCACCAAAGAGCATACCTTCCTTTAGCCCCATTAACTTTTGCAAATTGAGGTCAAATTTTGAAGGAGTAATTGAGACAACACATCAATTACTCGTTGAAAACTATTTCCAACTAGAGGTGTAAAAATCGGTTTTTGGGCAAACTCGGATTGATTCTAAACTCTTTGGGTCAAATGAAAGAAAGCCTAAACCAATTTGGGCCAAATCAGATTGGATTAAAAACCCAGTACATATCCCAATATGGGCCAAATCAGATTGGATTAAAACCCAGTAAATACTGAATACTAGATCAGATTGAAATCGGTTTTAAATCAATTTGAAACTATTTTAACCAGTTTCAAGATCTTAAACCGATTCAATGATGACAGGTTGGATCAAAGTGGAAAATGTTTCACCCAAATTAGCTTCTGGTTTCTTAGAGAAATAATAACCGGAACCGATTTCACCTTTACTAAGCCAGAACCGGTCAAAAAGGTTAAGAACCTGAATTTAACGGAAACCATAGTTGACTTTTTCTTGACCAAAACTAGAACCGAATTAGAAGCAGAGCTAGTTTGAAACCGAAACCTTTTAAAAAACAAAAACAAACTGGTTGCCCCTGTAAGTGTATGGATGTGCTACTCTATTTATAAACCACATCTTGGGCCTGAGCCTGGTGGCTCATAAGCTCTCAATTGTTTTGGATGGGCTCTCAAATATTGTTCAAGCAAAATTATATATCCAAAGTTTGTGGTAAGATTCACTCAAATGATGAAAATTAAGCTCTATTGTAAGTAACACGGTGTAGATTCAAGTATTCAACAGAGTGAACTTGTAATTTTACCAGCTTTTTTTATTTTTTTCCCTTTAAAACCCTAGCAGGGTCTCAGAGAATTTTTGACACGTGCATCAAGACGAAAATAAGAAACGATTATTTTAATTAGTAAACTATGAAAATAATGTTAAAATATAATGTTAAAATATAAAATAAACATTATAATATTGAGATCCAAAAAATCTAACGGCGGTACGTACACGTGGCGGTTAAAATATTGGAGGGAGTAAATGCAGAGAAACAAATATAATAAATAAACTGGATGAAAATGTTTAATTTCGAATTATTATTATTTTGACAAAAGTATAAAAATAATCTTTATACACAAGTTAAAAGGATATAAAGGTGATTTTATCTTAACTTAAAGAAAAATTACTTTTATACCCTTTAAAAGATATGGATATAACCTTTCTTGAGTTTCGAGTCTTTTGAGGGTATTACCCTCTTTCGGAAAATATAATGTTAGTCGAGTTATTTTCTTGGTTTTTTACATTGCCTTGTATTGATTATATTATAAATCAATATTTTTTATTATTTATGAAAAATGTTTTTAAAATTAACCATATTACTGAAAAACGAGAACAAAATGTTTTAAATAAACGTTTATAAACCCTTTCGAAAAAGAAGACAAACGATGTTTTCCAAAAGACTAAAATACACTTTATCTATAGACAATCCTAAATTTATAATAAAACTTTTACATAAATAAGAACTTTAGAATTATTTAACCTAAATTTTAAAATTTAGGTACGAATCATGAATGTGAGGGGAAGTGTAGCCGTGGGCTGCTAAGCCAAATGGGCCTCCTGCCATCCTGCTGCCTGCTGTAGTGCTGTGCATGTATATAAGTATATAACACTCACTCGTGTAGTCGTGTTTGTATTCTTATTAGTTAATTTTTTGTCTACTCATTTAACCAGTTCTAAATATAAATAGTCGCTTCAAAAGTTTAAAATTTTTTGAAATCCTATATAACCAAACCTGAGATCAAGACTAAGAATGAGGAAGAAAAAAGTTGGGGATGAGACAACCATATACTAAAAATTCAGAAACAAAAATTATAAAATCTTGAGACAATCAAAAAAAGGATATTAGATATGGTATTTCCAGAAAGAAATACATGAAAGATAAAAAAGAGTTCAAGAGGTCATTTCATCTGGAACCGGGTCGGGTTTGTTAGTTGAGGGCAGGTCGACATCCATTTGATCTGATGCAGGTGGATGGTTCCCGGGTTGTTCTTCATCCATGGGCTGGGTGGCAGTGTCCTCTTGAGCCACTTCATTCACCACTGACCGTGCAGTGCCAGTTACATTTGTTGATGGTGCAGTTTGATCTGCTGGTGGTGGGGATGGTGGGGAGTTTGTGTTGCAGGCAGCGGTGGTTGCCAGTGGTTCAGGATTCGGGTTGCCGGTTTTGTATTCAGATAAAAGATCCATAAACTCATTGAGCAGACGCTGTACTTTTCGGTTTGATGCCATTGCTGGAAGAATATCTTCCCTCAGCAGTTTATGTTTTTTCATCCCCTGTAAAATCAGCATTGGTAAAAGTCAACAAAAAATCATAAAAATATTTACAAAAATATACAGAGAGACTAACAAGAACACATGGATCCCATGTGGGATTTGTTGCATCAGAAGCAACAGCTTCTGCCATTCCAGTTGGCGGTCCGAGAAAATTTTCGCACACTTCACGCAGTCGAGACTCGTCAGCTTCTCTGCAATTCAAGAATATTTTAGCCACAAAATTTCTGCTTATATTATAGATTTATAAAAAGAAAATCACACCTTGCCAGAAAACGTATATATGAAAGGAGACACTGTCGATACTCATTTGGAGACTTCAACAACAACGCGGATGCTAACTGGGCTTCCAAATGGGCCCTGGTCTGCACTCCATCATCAGTCACCCTGCATCCCAAAAGTTGGTCAAATGCCTAAAATGCCCTTCAATGACAACAAAATTACAAATCATGTTGATACGAATCCAGTGAAGGTGTATGTGCGCAAGAATAGGAAGGTCAAGCAGGTGGCAGCTAATTGGCAGCAGCTCGAGTTAATGTTTGGGGATAGCATTACGGGGGCACTAAGTGGCTAGTGGGGGAAACAGTTAGCAGCAGTTATTTCCAGTTTTCGTTTATTCAGTATTTGTAGTTCCTACTTGTCTTTTGGGTTCTTTTGTTCTTGAATTGTTATTTGCTTGTACTTTGGAGATTTTACCCATCTCGAATTGGGTTATCTATCTATTATCATTACCATTTGTGTTGAGATTCTATCATTGGTTCCATTGCCGGGAAATTCTAAGGAGACAAGATGGTGGCGACCCGGAATCAAGACAGCAGCAGTGGGATGAACGACCCGATCGCAGCACAACTGGAGGCCATTGCGGCCAAACTTGATGCCATGGAGTCATTGAAGGAGGATGTCGCTGCGCTCAAACGCAGGCCCAATTTCAATGATCGACATGGTGGCGGACATGGTGGCGGTTATCATGAAGAGGGAGACACTTCTTGGCGATCGCAACATGGAAGCCGTCCCTTCAACAAAATCGATTTTCCCAATTTTGGAGGAGGAGATCCAAGAGGTTGGATTTTAAAGGCTGAGAAGTACTTCCGGTATTACCACATTCCGGAGGATGAGAAGGTCGATATTGCTTCCATGCACTTGGATGGCGACGCATTGGATCTTTTTTCTTGGTTATCGGTGGACCATCAGATGATGTTCTGGGAAGATATGGTCCATGCTTTCCAAAAGAACTTTGGGCCGGCTGAGTTTCAAAACCCAGACGAGTTCTTATGTAGCATCAAACAAACCGGCACCGTCCAAGAGTACCGACAAGAGTTTGCAAAGCGATCATCTCGCGTTGCGAACTGGCCAGATCACTGTTTGTTGGGGGTTTTCTTAAACGGCCTAAAGGATGAGTTAAAGGCAGATGTTCGGATCCACAAACCTCACACGGTTTACAATGCCATGAGCCTTGCAATGGAGTATGAAAGCAAAATTAGTCAGGGCAAGTCCACAAAGGGGAATTCATTGACTGGACCAACTCGAAGTATTATGGCAGACTCTAAACCTGGTCCTAGCAATGTTCAGCAAGGTACTGCTCCCACAAAAACAGCACCCAAGTTATCCGACACGGAGAAACAGGCCAGATACTTGCGAGGTGAATGTTTCAGATGTGGTGATAAGTATGGTCCAGGTCATAGGTGTAAAGCGGGTACTTTTAAACTGCTGGAAGCAGAAGATCAGGAGGAATCAGCAGAAAAATTGGAGACTGAACAGGTGGAGGACCCCCACGAGTTGGCTGAGATCAGCCTTCATGCTATTTTTGGTAAGTCACTCACTACTACAATGAAGATACATGGGCTATTGAACAACACCGAAGTCCTAATTCTCATTGATAGTGGCTCGACCCACAATTTTATTTCGGATACCATAGTAAGAGAGATGAAATTGGTAACCCAGTTTGTAACACCATTTGGGGTCCAAATTGGGAATGGTGACATTATTCGGTGCAGTCAAATGTGTAAGGAATTGCCCATTCAAATTGCAGACCTTACCATTATGCAAGACTTTTACCCTTTTGCCATAGGAGGAGCTGATGTAGTTTTGGGTATCCAGTGGCTATCCACCCTGAACACCGTTCAAGCTAACTGGAACGAGATGTTTATGGTCTTCACTATTGATGGGAAGAAGTATAAACTTCAAGGAGTGGCCTCTGGCCCACAGAAATCAGGTGCTTTCCAACACTTAGCTATTGAGCCTCCTTCTACTTGTGAAGTACCGGGGTTTTTAAAACCTGTAATTGAGGAGAATGAAGCGGTTTTTCAGGAACCTAAATCATTACCTCCCTTCCGGAATAACTCTCATGAGATCCCTTTACTGCCTAATTCCGTGCCACCTAACATTCGGCCCTATCGGTACCCGCATTCTCAAAAGAATGAAATTGAAAGACAGGTCGAACAATTGTTGAAAGAAGGGCTCATTCGACACAGCACTAGCCCATATTCGAGTCCGGTTTTATTGGTGAAGAAGAAAGACAATTCATGGCGGATGTGTGTAGACTACAGGGCCTTGAATAAGATCACCATTCTAGATAAGTATCCCATCCCTAATATCGATGAATTGCTTGACGAACTTTACGGGGCTACTGTTTTTTCAAAGCTGGATTTGCGATCTGGTTATTATCAGATTCGAGTAGCTGAAAAAGACATCGAAAAGACTGCTTTCAGAACCCATTCAGGTCACTATGAGTTTAAAGTGATGCCCTTTGGGCTCACTAATGCTCCCTCGACTTTCCAGGCCATTATGAATGACCTGTTTCGACCCTATCTACGCCGTTTCATCCTAGTCTTTTTCGATGACATTCTCATATACAGCAGCTCAAGGGAACAACATGTTCAACATTTGGGTGCTACTTTAGAATTGCTGAAGTCTCATCAATTCTTTGTTAAGCTGTCAAAATGTTGTTTTGGTCAGGATCAGGTGTTGTTTCTTGGCCATATCATCGCTGGTGATGGTGTTCATGTTGATCAAGAGAAGATTAAAGCGATTCAGAATTGGCCCACCCCCAAGAATGTTCGTGAGGTTCGTGGTTTCTTGGGTCTCACAGGCTATTACCGGAGATTTATTCGTAATTATGGTTCATTGGCAAGACCATTAACAGACCTAACCAAGAAAGATGGGTTCCATTGGTCACAACAGGCCTTAGATGCATTTAATCAGTTGAAGGAGGCCCTCATATCCGCCCCTGTTCTGCAGTTACCCGACTTCTCCAAATCCTTTTGTATCGAATGTGATGCATCCTCTGAGGGTATTGGGGCGATTTTGACTCAAGATAACCATCCTATCGCCTATTTTAGCAAGGGCCTGGCTGCAACTAGTAAGTTTAAATCTGCGTATGATAGAGAGTTACTTGCATTGGTCTTAGCCGTCCAAAAATGGTCTCATTACCTGCTGGGACATCATTTTTTTATCAAGACAGATCACTACACTCTCAAATTTTTATGTGAACAGCGAATTACCACAACAGAGCAGCAGAGGCTTCTTTTGAAATTGATGCCCTATGATTTTTCTGTTATTCATCGCAGGGGTACAGAAAATCGTGGTGCTGATGCTCTTTCGAGACACCCAGAGTTTATTCATCTGGTACTATCCCAGGGGATGGATAGTTCAGCCCTCAAAGCAGCCCTATTGAACGATCCAGTGACGGCCCAAATCATTCAACAATCCCAACAGTCGGGTACCACACCTCCGGGTTTTATCTTGCAAGATGGGATGTTATTTTATAAGCAACGCATCTATGTTCCTAATGACCCTCAACTGCGACAACAACTGTTGTTTGAAGCACATGCCACGCCCACCGCAGGTCATGGAGGTTTTTTGAAAACCTATAAGCGAATCACAGCCCAGTATTATTGGCCACACCTGAAGAAGGAGGTGCAATTGTTTGTACAGCAGTGTCTCACTTGCCAAAAGCAGAAATATGAGACTTTGTCTCCAGCAGGCTTACTTCAACCCCTTCCCATTCCTGCTCAAATTTGGGAGGATATCTCCCTTGATTTTATTGTGGGTTTACCCCCTTCTAACCGATTTGACACTGTTTTAGTGGTGGTCGATCGTTTGAGCAAATATGCTCATTTTCTCCCACTTTCTCACCCTTTTACAGCCAAAGGGGTGGCTGCAGTTTTTTGTAAGGAAATTATTCGGCTACATGGGTTCCCAAGGTCTATTATCTCTGATCGTGATGTGATTTTTTTGAGCCATTTTTGGCAGGAGTTGTTTCGCTTGAGTCAGACTGCATTGAAATTAAGCACCAGTTACCACCCACAGACAGACGGTCAAACTGAAGTCGTTAATCGGTGTTTGGAAACTTATCTTCGCTGCTTTGCTTATGATCAACCAAATAGATGGAGTCAGTTTTTATGTTGGGCCGAATACTCCTATAATACTGGTTTCCATTCTTCTACGTTGACAACACCCTTTAAGATTGTTTATGGGCGTGATCCACCTCAGTTTCATAGTTATGTTCCAGGTGAGACTGCTAATGCAGATTTAGATCAACAATTGTTAGCTCGGGATGCTATGTTAAAGCTTCTTAAAGCCAATTTGCAAAAAGCTCAAGTACGCATGAAGAATCAGGCTGATCAGAAAAGAAGGGAACTCTCGTTTGAAGTGGGTGACTCTGTGTTTTTACGTATTCAACCTTACAGGCAGAAGAGTTTGGCTAAACGGAAGTATGAAAAGCTTTCCCCTCGTTTCTTTGGTCCTTACCGTATTAAAAGAAAAGTGGGGTCTGTCGCGTATGAGTTGGAACTCCCTTCTGATGCACGCATCCATCCCATTTTCCATGTTTCCATGCTTAAACCTGCTAAAGGCATTGCTCCGACTTCACCAGCAGCTCCTTTACCACTCACTAATGATGGTGAACTTGTTTTACAACCGATGTGTGTTCTCGACCATCGTTGGCTTTCTGTTGCAGGGTCTACTGTTCTCGAGATTCTTATTCAGTGGAAGGATCGTCCTTTGGAAGAGGCTACTTGGGAAGAATATGACTTGGTTTCACAACAATTTCCTTCTTTTCGACTTGAGGACAAGTCGACTTTTGGGCAGGGCAGTAATGATACGAATCCAGTGAAGGTGTATGTGCGCAAGAATAGGAAGGTCAAGCAGGTGGCAGCTAATTGGCAGCAGCTCGAGTTAATGTTTGGGGATAGCATTACGGGGGCACTAAGTGGCTAGTGGGGGAAACAGTTAGCAGCAGTTATTTCCAGTTTTCGTTTATTCAGTATTTGTAGTTCCTACTTGTCTTTTGGGTTCTTTTGTTCTTGAATTGTTATTTGCTTGTACTTTGGAGATTTTACCCATCTCGAATTGGGTTATCTATCTATTATCATTACCATTTGTGTTGAGATTCTATCACATGTACACTGAAATTTTAAATGACTCGCACTCTAAGAACCTATGGTGACACTTCAAACCATTTATTTTAAAGAAAAGGGTTAAATGGAGTGCTTTCAGGCTATGTTTTAGGCTCACATACCCTAAAAGTTGTATGTTATAAAAACTTTTACAGATCAAATAGGTCACATACACTTCAAAGATGACTGGTCAAATAGGTCAAACAGATGAATTTTACTCGATTAAAAACTTTTACAGATCAAATTTTACACAATAAATATTTATAAAATATTTAGACAGCGTGCTTGATCGACCTGATCAGCAGAAAAAGTTATATGTTATAAAATTTTACCCAGCTGGTTCAACCTGCCCCATTGGCAAACTATATTACTATAATAAGAGATAAATCATATTTAAATTTTTCAAAATATTAGATTATTACTGAACCACATAACTTTTTTAAATCATATTTCACATACTTAAATATTTATAGAATCTTTAGATGCCTGAGCAGCAGAATACTCAATTATTATTGAACTATACAACTTTTGTAAATTATATTTTACAGTTGACACTAGATTATAAAATCTTTAAGACGTGTGTATCAGCCGACCCAATCAGCAGAAACAATTGTATGCCACTGCCTGTTGGGTCAGCTCTAATAATCAGTCAAGATGTCTGTTAATTCCAAAATTTAACTTCTAAAAGAAAAGTAATTATATAATTCATGCAAACCTGCTCCAGCCTGGCTTTCGAGCCAAGAATTTCCTCACATCAACTTGCAAGGCCGCCAACTCACCATTTTGGGGAAACCCTAAATTAAACGAGCTGGCAAAATTAGAAGCCGGGAAGCAATCATCCGCAACACGCAACCAACACATGAGATTCATATCAAACATGAACGCATGACGTGTGGCAAGTGTAACAAGTGGAGATCCAGACTTTGATAACTTTGTAGATATTACTTTGACTGACCCTGAAAATAGTATAAAAATACAATAAGCCGTTAAGCCTAAAACAAGGCGTAATATGTGCTTGACTTAGTTCTCGCTTTGCACAAGGGCCAGGGAGGGGCCAGATCGCTTTGTGATCATTAATCCTGGAGGCGTGAAAATTACACAGTTTTTCATGTTTGAATTTTATTGTTACCTGTTGATTTTGGATCTGAATTCATAAGTGAGGCTAATGAATCTTGGATGATACATTTTCGGTTAAAAAGATCCCACACGTATAATGATCCTTTTCTTGTGACAAGTAACAATTTCCAAGAATCATCACAGTCAATGAACACTGGTGTGGACCCCATCATCATAGTTGGCATAGATCTTCTCCCGCATTTTGTGTAAACCTTTTAAGAGGGAACATTAATCATAATTGTTTAAGAGTGTTTGGATTTGCATTTTAAAACTAATTATTCAAGTCACAATAATCAATTTCAAATTAGCTACAAGAAAACTAATAGTCAGATATTGAAATACATTTAGGGGTCACTAGTGGATTCAGGTTGCATCACCCAACCCAAACATGGCCCATTTAGCTAAGTCTATCAAGGAACCAAACCCTAACCTGACATGGTCAACCCATGTAACCCAGACAAACTCACATATACAACAACCATGCCAATTAAATCTCACTCACAGCAAGACGAACCCATGTATAATTTAACTAAACATGTCAAGCAGGTTGGTGGGTTGTTATTGGGTTACATGGGTAGGCAGGTTTAACTAATAATCTGTATTCTATAACTTATTTCGTCCATAATGATAAAAGTCGAATCCTGGTCCTATTGGGGAAACAGTTTCAATGAAGCATATAATTCTAATTTTATAAAAAAGGTTGGTGGGCCAACCCACAAATCTACAAACCAACCCATTTATTGAACATGTTAGGTGAGTTGATTTGTGTATGACCCTAACCCATTTATCTACATTAGGACCTAACTACCACCAGTAAATAAACTTGCAAAATTTCCCCTTCAAAT
This sequence comes from Mikania micrantha, assembly GCA_009363875.1. NCBI lineage: Eukaryota > Viridiplantae > Streptophyta > Magnoliopsida > Asterales > Asteraceae > Mikania > Mikania micrantha. The sequence continues at coordinate 3,129,412 of CM018692.1, forward strand.
TAACTAGTATACTTCAACTCTCAATGCTCAATGTCTCTTTTTTTCATTTTATTTTCTTAAATGATTAAAACTAGTAGAACAGTCAACTAATCGTTATCTGATTATTACAACCACAAACAGCAAAACCAGAAAAATGACCTGCATGGAGCCATCTTCACACCCAACGGCCCAAAAATTAGCATTTCCTGCCAAAACCGCAACATTGCCAGAAATTCGGTCAGACCAAAGAGTTTGACCGTTTCTCGTGCAAGAAATCTCTGTTTCTTTGATCACGGATGTGCTCCCGACCCCAATAATGTCATTGGCTGCATGTTCTTTAGGACGAGCTTCCAAACAAACATGTGTATCTCCGCCCTCTTTATTATCAAAAACCCTAATCGAAAAGGGTCTGAAAGAACCCAAATGCCCCGAATTCGTTGGACCTCCGATTTGTTCGATGTTAATATTTCCATCTTTATCAGCAGAAACAGGAACCTTTTCTATTATTAAACTCTCACTAACAGTGGCTCGAGAGGACACACCTGCAACCATTGCTTTCTTACTAGGAGGACCCTCACGAACCCCTAAATCACCATTCTCAGTTGACTTCATAGAAAAGTCAACATTTTGAGATTGAGAAGTTGTTGAAACGTTTATGTTTTCTCCTTGAACAGGAACTCTAACAGCTTCCGGAATGATCCGTTTTCTACCATCGGGTCGTCGGTATTCTCTTTGTTTTACAGGACTAGACACACGAGTAGCTTGAACTATAGTTTTATTTGATGTATTTTCAAGGACTCCAACATTATTTTTACCAAGATCAGGTAAAGATTCAACCTTTGATGCAACATCTAAACCAGAAGAAGATTTCATTGCGGAAGAAGTATTATTATTAGTAACATGTAGAGAAACTTTTTTAGAAGCTGCTTCTAAAAGCAACTGTGCAGGACTTTCTGCTAAATTTGCTTGTCGACCCCTAACATCACCATAACGGTTTTTTTTCAATTCCTCTAGTTCCACATCACTTAACCTATGGCCTATTTCTTTGACCTCAAAGTGAAAAGTAGCTACGGTCCCATCTAAAGAGCAAGCAAATAGCGAATACCCATCTGGACTCCTGAAAAGTAAATCAACCAAAAAACATTTAACTGAAAAACATAAAATGAAAACCTAAAGTTATTTGTGTTTAAGATTTACCATGATAAGTCAACGACACTTTGAGAAAAGAAATGTTTAGCAACAAAAAGAGGACGGGCACTTGCAGTATTCCAAACGGTAATGGTTCGATCTTGACTTCCAATAGCAATAACATTGTACGGTTGTGATTCTTTCCCACTATTTTTTGTTGACCCATTGACCCAACCTGCAGAAGCACCTTTTGCTTCATGGGTATTTGTTGGGTTTCTTTTAAACATTGAATGATTAAACTTTACTACAATTATTGGAGCATTGTGCCCTAAAAAGTCAAATGTAGCAGTCCATTCTCCTCTCTCCAGAACAGGTGCTGAATGTCTCGGTTTTTGGAATCCATGGGTTGTTGTTATAAAATGGCCACAAGGTGACCACCCAAGCCGCCTGAAGAAAGTAGATCCAAGCTGGAAGAGACAATCAAAACAAAAACACTTGAGAAACACATAAAAGGAAAATTCAGATTATACATTGAATTTAGAGGTATCAGCTTTAGAACTTATGAATGGTTGACTTGGTTTTAAAAAGCACAAAACACACAAAAGTGACAGTGTCTAAAACCGAAGCACAAAAGGAGCAGGCTTTTCATACGCAAGGAGCAAGGTGTTCATACGCTTTTTATATACATCCCATAGGCTTTTAGCATGCCCTACCTAATATATAGCTATTAAGAAGGTTTATATATGATTTAATGTATTAATTACCTATATGTACAACCTTTTTAGCTACATGTATAACACTTTGAAGCATAAAAACACCCCCTGTACTAGAAGGCCCACCTCAGTGGGATTGTTACCAAAAAATCACACTTTTTGTACATCTTTCGTACAAGGTGCACCTTATATCACACAAAGTTAAGAGCCTTGCCCCTGAGGTCGCCTTGTGCCTAGGTGCGCCTCAAGTGCACTTTTTATGACCAAAATCTGATTTACAAATTGATTGTGCTTATGTTTATGTTTATCTCTAACAGGCCAAACTGATAAAATCATCTGAATAGGAAACAGGGCAAACAAGTTGGAAATCGCCAAAAAAGTGTTATTAATGCATAACATATCTTAAATCTTTTACTAAACTTTTGCTGAAATAAAAGCATTCTATGCATAAAACAAACATACGCAAATCAATAGGGTCTGTGGGGTGAGACAAATTAATTTGCAATACATACCGATTTTGTCCAGTGTCCTTCTGTCTTAAAAGCAAGGCTCCAGTCTGATGTTCGCCAAATTATTACAGTTTTGTCATCTGACTGACTTGCTATAAAAGAACCAATGGGGTCCCATGTTACCCCTTTAACAAGACTAGAATGGCCCCTTAAAACAGCTGTGCAGATACCATTGCTCACATCCCAAATATGAATTGTGTTATCTAAACTCCCACTAGCCAAAACTGAATCATCTGGAGACCAGTTAAGATCCACCTACACTAAGCACAAGAAAAAAGAAATAAAAAACTTCATGATCAGATCTTGAATTAAAGGAAAAAAAATGTTTAGTTTAATTCAAACAAGAGATGATAATTACCACATCAGCTGTATGGCCTCTCAGGGTAAAAGCGATTTTCCAATTCTCAACATCAGGTGCTTCACCACTACCAAATTCAGTGGTTCCTGAACCAGGCTTTCTCTCATGAATTTGGATAACTTGATCATCTGACCCGGATGCAATATAGCGGCCATGTTTGGCCCATCTAACACAATTAACTGACCCGAAATGATCACGAAGAGTAGCAAGAAGCTCCAATTTTGGTTTATCTGGATCCAAATGCAGGGTCTTGGAAACATATTTCATATTCCAAATTCTCACCTACATGATGAAAAACTGTTGTTACCATTTCTGTATTCAGGCAAAACACCATACTATAATGTAGCAACAAAAGAACAAGATATACTCTTATATCAAGTTTAAGATTAAATTTCGCAAATTATCTTCACGTAATTGAAATCAATCATCCGATTAAGACTTTAATCGAATTCAACTTACATGACAACGTGTAACAATATCATATAACTTCAAATCAACTATTCTAACTTCATACAACAGTCATTTATCTCCAAACCCTAGCAATTCAAACAAAAATACAAAATTCAAACAAGAAATCGAAAGCACATTAACATTTATACCTTGTGATCACCACCACCGGTGGCAAATCTAAGCCCCCCAGGCTGTATATCAATTGAGAAGATTTGCATGCCTTCATGTTGAACCCAATTTGGCTTTTCTGCAATCATCTTCAAATATGTTGCTCGTCAAGCGAAACCCAAATGAGCTTGATTAACCAAGGAAATTAGGATCATGATACAGAGACACTACGCAAGATTCAGCAAGAACAAAGCCCAGAAAAACCCTCGTAAGAATTTGAAAAACTGTAAATAAACCCCCTTTTCGATATTTTGGTGCCCTTGTTTTTTTTAAAAAAAAAAGAAACAATAACAAAAACCAAAACCCTAACGTTGTGGGTGTTAGTGAACTTTATGTGCTTTAACCTATAATCTAATGATATCCAATCCACTGTGAAAAAAGAAATATACTAGACAGGTTACACAAATAGTCCCTCGACTCTTTCAAATTAACAACTAAAGTTTGTATTGAGGTGAAAAGCATATTTAAATACGCTCAATTTCGAGTTTCAGTAGTACATTCTTTGAGGTAAGTATCAGTGTATCACAAGTTACTTTTTAGTTAGTAGTATATATAGATTTTCTCTTATGGATATTGTTAAAAAAAGAAAGAAAGAAAGAGTAGAAATTGTTTTTTGAGTCGGAAGACTGTCACTAAACAACAACTCTGTCATATTGAGATAGGATAAAGTTTATTTTTATCTCTCCTTCTTCAAACCCAGCAAAGCGAGATTACACCGAGTTGTATATATAGATTTTCAAAAAGTATAATGATAGGTTTTCGTATATACAAAGAGATGAATAAAAAAAATTATTATTTCGTTTGATCAATATACTTAGTAATTAAACATGTCATGCGTTATATATCTGACTTGACACTCTTCTTTTATTATGTTTCTAAGTTTTGATTTTCCTTTGATCATGTATTCATACCAACTTTTAGTTTTTTTAGTTTGTTTTCAACTTTTGGTGTTATTTTTTAGATTTAAGTTCTTTAGTTTCGTATGTTAACTTCAATTTTTATTTTATTTTTTTGGTAGGGATGATTTTTATTTATTTTCTATTGTTGGAAAGGATTAACTTAAAATCATTTATTTCTTTTATATTTTTATAAATATACCTTAAATTTAGCATTTTTTAGCTTAAATATTTAACCAAAACTTTGTTTATGTTTACCTTTATGTCTTTATTTTGACGTAAGTTTTAATCAACAAAGAGTTAAACGAAATACGATAATTCATGTATAAAATGCGTAGGTTCAAATGTTTCTCTTTACATACTTAACAATGTCAAAGTATTAATCACAACATGTGGCTGATGCTTCCTAGTTATACATATTAAAAAAGAAAATAGGTTATAGTGTTTTTTTTTTTTTTCATTTTAGTTTCCTAGTGCTCATCACATATGCCATGTAAAGAAACTAGAAAGATGTTACATGACAAATATGGTATGATATGATTACACACATGGATCCTAAATTTAATTTGATTTAAAAGCAGAATTAGTGATGGTAGCCATTGTATAAAAAATTACGTAGCCATTTTGTAACAACCGTTAAAATTTGATAATAAATTTAGTATTAACCGGACTCAACGGGTAGGCCCAATCAAATCCAATGAGGCCCAGTAAGGGAGTAAGCCCAACTAGGGCCCGATCTATAAAGATAATACGGTTAACCTTACAGGTTTTCTTAATGCACTATTATATAAGTATGCGAGGCTTTCAGAAGAAAACGAACAATTTATTTATAAACGTTCGATGATCGGTTATTATTCCAAACTTTATAATTACGTTCTCAACATTATATAATAATAATAAAATATTATTATTATTATTATTATTAAAATCCAATTAAGGAGGCATTTTAAAACGGTTAAAGAGTTACGCAGACCTAAGTGGGTTTGAACTCGTTATTCGTTAGGTTAATTATTATTCGACGAATTAACATCATGAGATTATTCGTGTTATTTTAAAATGTTTCGGTCACGAAATAGTAATCAGTATTGATAGATGACTCGTACGGATTCATTACGCGAATAATACGCGAGTTACACCTTAACTAGGGTATCTCCACATACTCCAAACCCTTTATAAACAGGAAGTTAAAGGACTTTTGCCCCATACAGATATAACTAGGGTACCTGGTGTGTGTCTGTTTTGATCGTGAATCGTAGAGGAAAAAGAACAAGGGGCCGAGCGGTTTCCCCATATCCGACGACTATCCCTTCCGGCGAGCTTCACAGCAACCACCTCCCACGTCCGCTTCTCATGGTGTTTGGCGGTTTACCGGTGCACCACTACTCAAGGACGATGACCAGAGGGTAGCCATCTCCTTCGGCTGGTCACCCTCCTCCGCTGAGCTCCGTCACTCGCAGGTGAGAATCCGACAACCTGCCCTCTCCTTTCTCGTTCCCTGCTCATCTGGTTTCAGTCTTTACCCATCCCCTCTAACGCTCGTGGTTCTGGTCATCAAGGTGTGGCTTCAAACAGTATAGTCTTGGTTAAATTTCATATGCAAACTTCCGATCTAAATGCATTACCTTCAATTGTTTGTTTGTTTACATCATATTTGAGATTTGGTCACATTGTGAAGCTGAAATGGTGATGATTGAAGGAGATCAAACTGATAAGACAATAACAGTGCAGTGGTTGTGGCGTTAAGCTCCGACGACACGTTGGGAAACTGGCTCGTTGTTGACAGCAACCACACAACACCCAGGTCGAGCCACACACAATCGTTAGTTACACAATTGAGTGTGGGCGTACAGTGATACTTTTTGCACAAGATTTAAGCTTGTTAAGAGAAATTTTGAGTGGATTCGGGTTCAGTTAACACTCGGTCAAAGCTGGTCAAATAAACGGACTTGAGTTATGAAAGCATTCAAGTGCTTGATTATGTCGATTCACACTCAGTTTCTTCTACAATTGATCTTGAAGTCTATAGTGATGCGATAGAACATGGTCTCATTCAAGGTGCAAACCATCTGTTCAACAGAATGCCTCAGAGAGATTTTTTTTGGGTCTAATCATAACCACCTTCTTTTCGAGTATGCTCGTGCCAGTAACAACGCCCAAGCACTCAAACACTTTCTGGGAATCCGTCGTTTGGGTTTACCGGTTAACGGGGCAAGCTTTTCTTGTGTTTTAAAGATCTGTGGAATCTTGTGTGATCAAATAATGGGCAAGCAGATACATTGTGATTGTATTAAATATGGGTTTGTTGAGGAGGTTAGTGTCGGAACTTCTCTAATTGATATGTACGCAAAAACCGAAGGAGTTTGCATGGCGGAGAAGGTATTCGATGAAATGCCTGACAGAAATGTGGTGTCTTGGACTTCAATGCTTACTGGGTATTCATTAAGAGGGCTTCATGATCGGGCTGTAGAGCTTTTTTTGCATATGCAAATGGAAGGAATCAAGCCTAACCCATATACATTTGCCACGGTTCTTGGAGCTTTGGCTGACCGTGGTGCGGTTGTGAAAGGAATGCAGGTGCATACCATGGTTGTCAAATTTGGTTTTGAGCTGACTACATATGTGTGCAATTCTTTGATTAGTATGTATTCAAAATCAGGAATGATTAGATGTGCAAAGGCGGTGTTTGATGGTATGGAGGTTAGAAACGCGGTTTCTTGGAATGGAATGATAGCAGGTCTAGTAACAAATGGGCATGATTTAGTTGCTCTTGATTTGTTTCATAAGATGAGATATTTTAGAATCAAACTCACACAAGCAATCTTTGTAACGATATTAAAAGTGTGTGCTAATATTAAAGAAATAGTTTTCACAAAACAAATCCACAGTTTTGTGTCAAAAATGGGTATGGAATTTGATCCTAATCTCAGAACTGCACTAATGGTTTCATACACAAAATGCTCTGAAATGGATGACACATTGAAACTGTTTGGTACAATGAAGGGAGTAAGCAGTGTGGTGACATGGACAGCAATCATTGGTGGATTGATACAAAACAGAGATATCAATAAAGCAGTGAATTTGTATTGTCAAATGTGCAGGGAAGGTGTTAAGCCCAATGAATTTACATATTCTACCCTTCTTGCTGCTCATCCTACAATATCTGTTTTCCAAATTCATGCACAATCCATCAAGACAAATTATGAGTCTGCAACTTCAGTTGGCACTGCACTTTTAGATAATTATATGAAAATAGGAAACAGTTATGATGCTTTAAAAGTTTTTGAACAGGTGGAAGAAAAAGATATTGTTACATGGTCGGCTATTCTGGCAGGATATGCACAATTGGGAGATGCTGACGGGGCAATACGTGTATATTGCCAGCTGGCAAATTATGGGGTGAGACCAAATGAATATACATTCTCGAGTATTATTAATGCGTGTTCTAGTCCAATGGCAGCAATTGAGCAGGGGAAACAGTTTCATGCAGGAGCAATTAAAGAAAATTACAACAACACTTTATGTGTAAGTAGTGCCCTTGTGACCATGTATGCAAAAAGAGGGAACATTGAAAGTGCAAATAAAGTTTTTGAAAGACAAACTGAAAGAGATTTAGTTTCATGGAATTCAATGATTTCAGGATATGCACAACACGGGTATGGTGAAAAAGCTCTTGATATATTTGAAAAAATGCGACAAGAAAATTTGCAAATGGATGATATAACATTTATTGGAGTGATTACTGCATGTACACACGCGGGATTAGTCAATGAAGGTGAAAGATACTTTGAAATGATGGTTAATGACCTTAAAATTGATCCAACACCAGAACATTACTCATGTATGGTTGATTTGTATAGCCGGGCTGGATTACTTGAAAAAGCTACAGTTTTTATAAATGATATGCCATTTCCTGCTGGTGCGACTATCTGGAGGTCTCTTTTGGCTGCTTGTCGTGTTCATAAAAACTTGGAAATAGGAAGATTAGCAGGGGATAAGCTCTTGTCATTAAAGCCACAAGATTCGGCTGCTTACGTGTTGCTATCAAATCTATACGCGACAGCTGGCAATTGGCAAGAAAGATCAAAAGTTAGGAAGTTGATGGATGAGAGGAATGTGAAGAAAGAAGCTGGTTGCAGTTGGATTGAAATCAAGAACAAGACATATTCGTTTGTTGCAGGTGATACATCACATTCTTCATCAGATCTTATTTATTTAAAGTTGAAAGAATTAAGTTTGAGGTTAAGGGATGCAGGATACTTGCCAGATGTTAATTATGTTCTTCATGATGTTGAAGATGAACATAAAGAGGATATTCTTTTTGGTCATAGTGAGAGATTAGCAGTTGCTTTTGGGTTAATTGCTACTCCTCCTGGAACATTATTGCAGATAGTGAAGAACCTTAGGGTTTGTGGTGATTGCCATACTGTGTTTAAGTTAATTTCTAGGATTGAAGAAAGAGAAATCATTGTTAGGGATTCGAACCGATTTCATCATTTTAAAGATGGCGTATGCTCTTGCGGAGAATATTGGTGATCTCATCTCTAGCAAAACTTCATGTTAGTATGTATACAAATGAAGAAAATTGGCAAGCAGGACTGAAAGAGGCAACTCGAAACAGACGCGACTTCCAAACCCTCTGGAGTTGCAGGGTCAAGTCGCAATAAATAGTGCAGAAGGCCCGAAGATGTGACAATCGTGTTATGTTGGTTTGGCCCTGCGTTGAATCCAAAGTGTTTTAGGTAATACTTTTCAAATGTATGTTTGGTGATGATGATGATTATGAATATCATTAAACACTTTGTTGGAAATGCATCTCATGTTTTAATGTATGTAACCACATAATAGATGGTTGTTTTTCAGTAACTAATTCTTATGATTAAAAAGGTATAGGACTTGTGAAATTAAAACAGGAAGGGAACAATAATAAGAGCAATATAAGTTGTATTAATGCTAATGTTCAAGCCTTCAGGAGTTCAGGATTCTACAATTTTATTAGTGTAAGAAATAAAAATTATTTTTACATTATTGAAAGGAGCATTTATATTAAAAGTTAAAATCAATTAATTTCCAACACCAAACAAGTATAAAATACATTCAGTTGTTGGAATGAAACGGTCCAAATTAACCTTCTTCTCCAAACTCCTTTGTAAACCTCTCATGAACCTCAAGATCGCTTTTACTTACTGTTGGTTTCTGCCTTGCCAGAACCTTGTCAAAATCTGTTCTTGTGATTGGTGGTGGACTAATCTGCATATTAAGTTCATCAATATCGTAAAAAGATTCTTTTTTTCTAGTACAATATAGGGGTAATTTTGTAGGAACATAACCAAGTTTTAATTAAAACATGTATATCTTTATCGTATGCACAAAACCACCTAGGTACAAATCACCTTTGTGTTTGAAAAAACCAAGACGCAAACATCAACACCATGTTAACTCTCAAAATACGTTATGCTAAATTTCTTCATCATCGTATTCAGTATATCTCAGTATTAGTAAAGTTAAGGTAGGGTCTGAGCAGTGTAAGATACAGACAATTTTATCTCTATTATGTAAGATTAGAGAGACTACTTCCACCGAGACACCCGGCTCATGATGCCTGATTAACCGACAAACACAACACTTTTAACGTTATTTTCACAAAAATTAAGTAAAATAACATTTAAATTAGTGTAATTTTACTTTTGACAATCAAGTGCCGACACATATTATATGTGTGTACCGCAAACAGCAAATAGAGCTAATCTAATGGCTTCAATGAGGATAATAAGACTAATCGATTGCCTTGAGTACACTAAACTGATAGCCAAACCTTGACACCCAGATATCTTTACATCAAAGCCAAAAACAAACCCTGATCATTAAGTTAACTGTTTTGTATAATTTAACGTTAAATTATCCCCTTGCTTTCTAACCTAAGCTAACGTACAGAACATATATTTAGGTGTCATATTGAAGTATTGTTTACCGTATTTACATAACCACATCAACGTGTCTTTGACTACTACACCTACAATTTTCAGAAATAAAATCGATGATGTAATCAACACATAAAGTCAGATTCTCTTTTCTATAAAAAAACTTCTAACAATGCCCTTGATAGTTTTCAAGGCCAATATCACCTACACTTTTATACATCAAACTTATACCTATGCAAATTTGGATTTTAATATATAATCTTGCTTCCTGACTTAGGCTGACAAGAAGTTCAATGTTAATATATCCTCTTTCTTCCGACCTAGGCTAACAAAACAAACACTTAAATGTCGTATTTCTTACCAACGAGGCAGTGCCTCAGCGGTACCCCGACATTCTTCCAAATGAGAGGTCTCGAGTTCGAAACCCTCTAGTAGCGAAAAAGGAGTCTAAGGGAGGTCAAGAGGTTTTCCAGTGGGGTTTCCTCCTGGGGTGGTTGGGGCTCATGAGAGGTTCAGGTAACTAGACCTTGGTGACATGGTCTGGAAACAGTGGGCTCACACGATTGAGACCTTCGCCGTTAAAAAAAACGTCATATTTCTTACTTTATTTCCATAACTAAATCAGAGTTTCTAATGTTTCTATTTCAAATTCATAACCTTTGCCTTTTACAAATCAAGATGTAGACATCAAGATCAAACTAGCGTTAGACAGCTGCAATACGTGACAGGATATTTACACATATAAAACTTCTCCATTTGAAAATCCTAATCTTTACATCTTATAGACCAAAATACATACCTGAAACACCAAATTAACAAAGTTTTTGAAACACTTATCAAGATGTATACACATAAAAACAGTTACGATATCCGGGTTTGTAATTTCTTACTTTATTTTCATAGTTATACATCATAGTGCCCTATTTTGCTATTTGAAATTCATAATCAAACACCCAAACTAACATAAGGTAGTTGCAATACCTGGTAGAATGTATAGACATCTAAAAATCCCCCAGATGTATGACCTCCACCATAAAAAATAAGAGCCTGACCATTGGGCTGAAAACACTAAAACTGTCTTATCTAAAATTCGTAATCCTCACATCCTACAAATAAAAATGCATAAGCAACAAATTAACATTAAAGTTGCTGCAATACCTGCCAAGATGATTGATTTTACACAACAAAGTAAAACCTAGTCCTTCATTAATCAAATGTAAGCAGATAACAAAATTTCTCCATCAACAGATGATTTTCACAGCAATGTTAGAGGCCCTTGTCACGCCAACAACAGCCACATGCACACCAAAAAATGAGATATGAACATATACAACTAGAAGCATTTTGATTACAACAATATATATATATATACAATATCAACTGTTTATACACCCACAACTCTACAAGCTACATAGATATCCGATACCCAGATGATGATATCAACAATATAACAGCAAAACAGACCATTGATACCCCATTTTGATAATAACAAAAAAAAAACATCCATCTGCATCAACAGTCATGTTGCAACCAACCCTCTTATTCCACAGAAGGGTCAGTGTCACCAGTTGCATCGGCTTCTTCATACTCGACATTTTGTTCCTCAAACTTGACACCAACCAGAAACCTTATGCATACCTGCAACACAAAGGAACAAAACCATTATGCATACAAGAACATATGGCATTAAACTATTGAACAAAATTTCACCTGTTTAGGATCATAGACTGCATATTCATTGAATTCAAGAATGCTATCTTTATGTTCAGATGCAACCAGACTACCACAAGGCACTTTGATGTCATCTTTCCAAACAAAATGTTCTTTTTCATCTGTTTTCTTTCTACCCAATCCCCTCACTCCAGCTTTTTTCTCTTCCAAAAACTTTGTATCCTATAAATATTTTACTACTTGTTTATAACACAACTGATTCAGATAAAAGCAACAAACATCATTCAAGATTCATGTACCTCTGGTGGTGAGGTCACTTCTGTAATTTCATCTCCTAGAGAAGCAACTGCTAAAACTAGAAATCCATCCGGTCTGTCCACAGCTGTATACCCAAAACGAGCAGCTTCTGCAGCCGCATCGGAACACACGATCGCCCTGCCAAACTATAAACACACAGTTAGTGACACCACACAGGCACACAGTACACACACAACAGAATTATACAACTTGATGATGATCTGTACCATGTATCCTGAAACCGGGAGTGTGCATACAGCCGGCAAGAATCCATTATGCAAATGCCTTAAAAGATTTGAACTCCGTGTCCCAAAATGTTAACAAGTTAAATCGAATGAAGATGATGCCCAATCTTTAAATTAATAAATCATGGATTACTGTAATGATTCTTACCACACCATAGAAGAACTTTATTTGGGAGTTTTTTGATTTCATTGTATGAAGGGCCTGCACTCACTTCCACTTGAAAGATGTTCTCCACAGACACTCCATAGCTCTAAACCCAATAAGAAAAATGGGATTAATATGTTTTAAGGTTGACTTGGTCAATGACAATTAACAGAACCAAGAAAATGTGCAAAGGGGTATCTTACAATTTCTCCAACTTTCACAGGCTCATAGGTTTTTTCAAGATATTTAAGGATCATACTGTAGTCCTCTGATTCCTTCTCTAGTGGAGAAATCGAGCAACCTAATTTCTCATACCGATCGAACAATGGATCATCAATTGTGGCACCACTCATGTTTTCTATGATTCTTGAAGCTACATTTATGTCTCTCACTGTTTCAAGTGCGGATGCAGCCTAAAAAAGGACATAAATCAATTCAAATGCCTATATTAGCTAACGGGAATCTAATTTCTCACATGTTCTGCAAGATCTTGATGATCTCTGAAAATAAAAGGCCTTGTGGAGTGCAACAAAGTGAACCATCTTTGGCTGAAATCCGACCACATTGCTCGTAATCTCTGTTCTTTTTCCTTTGTATTCAATAGTTTCTCAATAAATTCTAGTAAAGTCTCTTCACCTGATGATAGGGGTTGGAAACATTAAATACAAGAAGAATTTGGTGGGTTAGATATTGAATTTAATCAAGAAACTAACATCTTTTGATATGAAAATCTGTCAGCATGGCCACAGGGAGTTCAGGTGCATCAAGTCCTAACTCCATTAAAGCATACCTGTAAATCTCTTGACCACATAAAACCTTCATGCAATTAGCCACCATAGGATCGAGCTTGCAATGGACCGCAGCTGCACCAAGCTGCCTAAGACCCAACCCACCATATCTCACATCATACCCATCATCCTACATGACATAAAACATGATTACAAACATTAATCTTTTCACAAGGTTAAATTTTTTATTACAATCTACAGCTCACCATGTCAACAGGGAAAATTTTATGTGGCCTCTTTTGGATTTTCTTTTCCCTTTCCCATGGCTCAAAGTCGTTCCCGGTTAACTCCTCAAACAGTTTAGCAAACTCCTTGATTGCATCGTTTACATTCTGCCATTCTTCAACCCGTTCATCGGCCCGTGCGTCATCACCAACCTTCCCCTTCTTCATATACAAATGCAATCGGTTTTCAGGCACCATGATTAGTTGCATAACACAAAACCTACAAAAGAACACAGTTCAGAACATTAACCACCCATAAAAGGAAATCAAATAGCGACATTAACAAGTACTCGTTGATTCTTCGGCCTTTGTCACAAATAGAGAATGCACAGTTGTACAAGATCCCATCTTTCTCAAAGATAACACCTCCTTCTTTATCCAGCTTGCTATCTTTGTGTACCCCTCTTTTACCATACATCTTAATCTGCAAGAAGTTAACAACCCATGTAAAAAAAGACGCAGAAATTCATCATCAAAACATGGTGAAAACCAAAAATTTTTTTGATTGAGGTGTTATATACTTCTGCATTTAGAGATTCAAGGGCTTCCAGGCTTGGATCTTGCATGTCCCATGGGATTCCCTTGCCATCAACAGCAATATCACTAACAACATCATAAGCATCCATCGGTTGTGGTTCTTGTTTTTCAATGCTGTCACTCAACCAAGCTTCACGTACAACCGGGATGCCTCGTTCTCTGTTTGATTACAAGGAAAAAAGATGAATATTTACATATTTATTAGAACATTTAGGAGTTGAGAAGAGGGAATGAGTGACAAACAATGCTTCAATAACTTTTGATGAACCTCCTCGATCTCGTTCAGAAGGAGACACGACTAAGCAGGTCACCCCGATAATATGGTTGGCTACTTTTCCACCATGCTTTTCGATCTTGGACTTCCAGTATTGCTACACAACACCATCTAAACCGTTAAAAAAATCGTCTTGAAGAATTAACAACACAATGGTTAAAAACTCGTACATGGGTGCGTCTGAGTCGACCCGACAGCGATATCAACATCCCTCCAAAGGGTTTATCTGTGCTTTTCAACTCCCTCTTTGGCCTTCATTTCGGATCTTGGTGCTTCATCAACAGCTATTATGTGCATATCATGAAAATAATAAGTTCTGGTTGAATTTTAGCAAAAACAGAGCATAAAAGAGGGTAGTATTACATCAGAAACGGCGGATTCCTGCACAAAATCAGGGAGTTTGATCGGTTCAATCCGTCTGGGAGGGTCTCTGGTGCTGTACGTGCAAGTAGACCACTCACTATACGATCCACTGCAGCTATAATTTTGACCGACGCACTCCAATGCTCCCCCACAAACCGGACATTCGCTTAACCCCCCGTAAAACACCATATCTTGGCTGCAAACGGTATACAGAATCAAAGAAACGGAAAATTTATCCGATGCCCACCAACGGTTTGTGTTTTTGCCGCTTTTAGACATGTACAGATTTCAATTTTACAACTTACCACCGAGCGATGATGGCGTCGTCGGAGCCGGAGCTGTTGACGGTGTTGGCTTCGAGGATTTCTCGCATCTGTTGGACGGAAAGATGCTGGCTTATGGTCTTACAGAACTTATCGAACTCTTCGATGATGTTATCGACCGATTTGTGGGTCGCATTGCCGTTGAGTGTGTCTTCCGATTTGGGTTTCTTGGTTGGGTGATCATGCTCTTGTTTCTCAGCTTTCTGTTTCCGGGTCATGATGATCTTCTCATCGTCACCGGAAGGATGATTGTGTGATCTTGTTTCGTGAACTTTCATGATTGAAACGTGATTATGGTAAAAGGTTAAAGAACTTAAGGTTTGGGACACACCAATGGCGGGTTTGATTTATTTGTGACACAAAGAGGTGGAGAAGAAATGGGTGACACGTAGGCGTTCTGTGGCTCATCCCTGGCTTGACACCTGTACTGTTGGATGACACGTGTGGATTTATGTCACATGACACAGAGGAACTACTGATATGTTGGAATGATGACACGTGTGTGACAACATTTCACCGCTAGAAAACGAGTAGTCAGTCAAAGAGTGTCTAAAATAAATCTGACACGTGGGAACAAATATAAATATAACAAATACATATTATGATTGGTTTACATGCTTACCAATTTAGGGGTGGGAAAAAACCGAAAAAACCGAACCAGAACCGAATTAACCGAAAAAACCGAACCAAATAAATAACCATAAAAAACCGAACCGAAAAAAACCGAAATCGAACTTTTCGGTTCCGTTTCGGTTTTTCATATTTCTAAAAACCGAAATAACCGAACCGAACCGATTTGTTATCTTATATAAAAATTAATATATATATATATGTGTGTGCGTGTCTGTGTTGCTATTTTTATATTTACTTAACGGGATAAAAACACATAAGGAGTCTACCGTTTGAGATAATAAAGATTTCGATTAAATTATTTTTACCATTTTAAAAGATAAAAGATCGTAATTATTTCAAAATTAATTGTGTACTTTTTTTTTTTTTTAAATTTAAGAACATGCTTATAATTATTTAGTTTTATTTTGATTAATTGGTGTTTGATCAATTAATTTATGAGTTATCTATTGTTAAACATGTTTACATTTTTAATATTAAGTGTGAAAGAGAACAAAAAAAACAAAAACAAAAAAAATCCAAAAAAGTAAAAAAAAATCGAAAAAACTGAAAACCGAACCGAAACCGACAAAAAAACCGAAAAACCAAAAACCGAATGGTTTTTAATAACCAAAAACCGACTATGTCGGTTTCGGTTTTAGCCAAAAACCGAACCGAGCACACCCCTATTTACCATGGTTGTAAAAATCCACGACTATGCCGATTAATCGCTAGTCCCCTAAGGCCGATTAGGCTCTACTATCCGATTAGGCTTATTAGTTGGCCGATTAATCCCAAATAATCTCGATTAATTCCTAGTCTCCACCTCACCTACTGACTAGCGACTAACGATTTCTACAACACTAATGCTTTACTGTAGTTTTCATTTTTTTTTTCTTTTGTTTACTTTCTTTTAGTTTTAAGTTTTTGAGATTTTAGTTTTAAGTTTATTGTTAGTTGTTACATCTCTATTTACATTAAAGGTATAAATTTATTTTGTTATTACAGATATATTATAAAGCACGTTTTTTTAGGCTCGATTGCTTACTCTTTTTTTTTTTTTTAATCTTTTTGTTTATGTTTACAGATTTTTAACGCTTTTTCTTGACGTTATAGTTTTAGATTTATAGATGTGTGCATACATTTTCTTTTGATTATCTTGATGCTTATTTTTACAACAAATATGTTCTTAACTCTTAGTTTTATTGAAAGTATACTTTTAAGTTTTACAACATGGTAAAACTCACTAGGGATGAGCATTTGACACCGAATACCACAAACGAACCGGTACCGGTACCGATAGATTTGGTACGGTATTCAGCACCTACTATTCCATAATTTCGGTATCGGTACGGTACAAATATCGTTTTAGGTGATTATTTTGCAACTAATACCGGCACCGAACCGATACCGTACCGATCATTTCGGTACGGTATTCGGTGCCCACTTCTTCAAAATTCGGCACCGGTAATTCAGTAGCGGTACTAGTGCAGTACCGATCTCATCCCTGACAGTCTGACACTCACTTTTACAATGAAGTATATTTAAAGGTTTTGTGGTGTGATGATAGTGGTTTCAACATGTTTTTGTATTTATATTTTAGTTAAATACTTGTATTTATATTAAGAGATTGTGATAATTCACTTCTATCTATGTCAATATATTTTTTTTTGAACGGCGAAGGTCTCAGCCATGTGAATCCACTGCTTCCAGGCCATGTCACCAATGTTTAGTTACATGGATCTCCCATAAGCCATCACAACCACCCCAGAAGGAAACCCCACCGAAAAAACCCCCTGACCCCTCTCAAACCCATTTTTCACTACGGGAGGGATTTGAACCTAAGACCTTCCATTTGGAAGAATCTTGAGGTAACATTGAGACAATGCCTCATTGGTAGCTATGTCAATAGATAGTAACAAAATAGCAACAATTTGTAGTCATATCAGAGGCAGCTCTCCTTTAATAAAAAACTAGGTTTATTTCACCCGCACACTGTGGCGGGTTATCACAATACACTCTCAAAAACGGGTATTATATACCATCTGCAAAAACATAAGTTATATAACAAAATCAAATCTTCCATCACGAACTAAACTCTAAGCCCTAAAGCTTAAACATAAACCCTAAACCGATAAAAACCCAAATATATAAGCAACTCTTTCAAATTTAATAAAAATCAAATCTCTAAGCAAGTATCTCTAATTTAATGCTCTCATCTGTGTTTACTAATTTTCAAAGTTAAAAAAACTTGTTTTGGCTCATGTCTAAATTTCAAAACGTAACTACATCGATCAAAGACCTAGCACTATACATTACTATTAATATATATATATATATATATAACTAGTTCAGTATCCCGTGTATTACACATGAATAAGTATTCTATATAACTTCAATAACTATAAATGATTTTTTGATTTAAAATATTATCAACATTACATATAAAACAAAATAAAAATATTGTATTTTAAAAAAAATTCCGTTTTCAAATTTTAATTTTTTAAACATTTCATTTTAAGAAGTTGTTTTTAAAAAATGTCATATTTTAAAAATAATAGGATGTTATCTATTATTACACAAGTTGATAAAGAAAAAAAAATAGTTAATAATAATAACTTATAAATTATAAAAAGTTTATTATGATTTGTAAATTATTAGAAATTTTTCATATTTTATAGTAATTTGATTTTTTAAAAGTGTGCTTTTTAATATTAAAATAATTTTTATTATATTAAGAAATCATTTTTCATTATAAACTGTATATATAATATAATTAGTATTTAATACTATTATGTAATATATTTTTTTGCTATTAAGAACATTTTTTAATTGAAAAAGGTATAAAGAATATATAATTATTAGTATTAGTATTTAATAAAGTAACGTATTTATTAGGAGATAGAAGCGAGAAAAATAGTGTGAGGGTGCTCTAGATTTTTAACAAGTGTCTAAAATTATTTTGATTTATTTAGTATAATAGATAATAGATCTCATGGACCCGCCTCTATTTAATATTTATATATTTACTATTCAATTTAATGACATTTAATTATATTTATATATATAGTAATAAGGTAGGGCCTAGGGTCCAATTTACAAAAATGTTTGGGCTATTATAATATAATTTGAGGCTTAATTTTTAAAGTCTCGTTACTAAATCGATAAGTACTTAAAGTAGAGAGAAAAGATAGAAAGAACCAAAAATGTCAAGAGTGTCATTCTCAAAGAAATGAAGGAATCAAACTGACGAAAAAAATTAGTCTAGATGTTATAGTTAAAAAAGAAGAGAAAAATGCTTCTTATAAATGTAAGAGCCACAAAAAGTAATAATTGAAATATTTTTAATGAACAACCAAATGTAAATTTTTTAATACACCAACCCAAATAATAGACACAAAAATGTAAATAATGAACAACCAAATGAAATTTTAAACACACAAATCTAAATAACAAACAACTAAATGGAAATGTCGAGAACTATGTGGCATGGTTAGCTCATGTACCAAAGCTAGTGATTACAATGTCCTTTAGAAAAAAATCCACATTTTAATTCTTCCTAGAGCCTTAAAATTGGTTGAGTTAGCCCTGATCATGATGGATATGCTCTTCTTTATTCTATTGTTTTATACATCTATGACTCATATATATAACGTCTTTTTTTTATAATGAAAGTTAACCGTATCGTAAGATGCAACTTAAGTAATCTAGTTATACTTATATACAATTTGAAGATTTATGAAGAGTAATAATAATTTAATAATAATAATAATAATATAATATTAAAATATATTATTATTATAGTAATAAACATATTATAAAATTATAATTATAATATAATATTAATATAATAATACTAATAACTTTATAATAATATTATTATAATATTATAATACTAAAATATATTATTATTAATAATATAATGTTAATAATATTATAATATAATAATATTAATATATAATATAAATTTAAAATTATTCTTATTTTATTTTATTAATAATAATATTATAATATATTAAAAATAATAATAAAAATATTACATTAATAATATTTAATAATATTATAACACAGTAATATTGAAATATATTATTATTATAATATAAATAATACTATAATAATAATATTATTATTAACTATAATATAAAATTAATAATAATAATAATAATAATAATAATAATACTATAATATTATTATAATAACATTATTATATTCTAATTTTTATTCGTTTGCGTTTAGGTTCGTAATTCTTAAATATTTACGACTAAGTGTGTTTTATTTACTGTTTTTACATTATTTTTTACGTTGTGAGTCTAATAATATTATAATCACACTTATGCTTCATTTCATGTTACTTGATTTTTTTTTACATATTGTGTAATGTAAGTTTTAGACAAATTTTATGTTTTACTATTATTTTAAAAAAGTTTTGTGTTAAAATTTTCCAACACGATGACATGTTTATGTTATCTGAGTTTTTATTTTTTAACAATATTTTTATCGTGTTAAATAAAGGCTCACACCGCAACGCGCGGGTTGTTATTAACAAGCCGAAACTTGCAATCTCAATCTTATATATCCAATACTAATTCCATGTGAAATTTAAATGTCAACACCAAGTATATATAATGACTACATATTTTGTTTGGTATATGCCTTTTATATTATTAAAAAACCATACACTCTTGTGGTGTAATTTTTAATAAACAAACGGACTAAACTTGACATGAAGGTTTTCAAAATAAGTATGAGTTTCACAACACAAAAATACGAAGAAGAAAACAAATACATGATTATAAGAATTTAACATGGTTAAATCGATCGACATGACAATCTTAATTCAAGCCAGGTGTAAAATAAGAGACATTTAATTTATTTTTTTTAACTTTAGCATGTGCTAGCATGACACGTTTGAAATATTAGTAACACGTATTTGTAAAAATAAAAGTTTAGATTACCATTAGGATCTAATGACATTTGGCGTACAACATCTATATATTTCTTCTAAAATTTTACTTCTATCAAGTCATGATCTCTGAAACTAAGTCAACCAAATATCATCTAATTTAGAATCATAAAAGATAATCATGATCCGAGGTAAGTTTTCGGATTTGTTTATTTATATATTTTTATAATAAACTCAAAATAAGAAGTTTCATAGTTGGAGTGGTTGTACACCTTTTCAATTTCAACCTTTCATAATAGACTTTTAATCAATTTAACCCCTTTTGTTCACACTTGAAAAGAGAAAAGGATGAAACAAGTTAGAGTTGAAGCATGCCGCTGATAACGGAGATGCTGATTTTAAATGATTGAACCCTTTCATTACTCGTGAGGTGTTATTAACATATATACTTTATAATAATTATTACAAAATTAGAAAAATGTGCCTTTATGATGCTATTCTTAAAAAAAATAATAAATAAATAAACGTATGTGTTATGTTAGGCAGAATGGAGCTAATGATCACACTTTTCATCCAAAGATGTTACCATGTAATTAAACACAATATTATGTTAAATTATGTTTATTAATAAATAGTAATTTCATTTGTGTAGATAATATATATAATATTAAATTTAATTTCTGGGTTCCAAAATGCTTGAAGCCGAGTTAAAATATACGAGGATTGAATACTTGTAGTAAATCATAGTTATTAAATGGAATTTGTCCTAATGGGATTGATGTAATGTTATGATATGCTTATTAAAATATATTAAGGGTTCAAGTCCTATGATAGAGAAAAAGGTGAAAAAAAAGTTGCTAAAAAAGGGGTAAAACATAGCTCATCTAACAAGCAAATATTATCCTTACATATAGTAGCTTGAGAATGCTTGAAAAGGAAATACAAAGAAATAACATGAAAACTTCATAAACAAAAAAAAAATTATATGACAGAGATCAACGGCTAGCTATGAAGCTGATAAATTTTCTCTGACTAGGAGAAGCATTTCATATACTATTTTCCTCTCGCTTATAAAGAACGAAAATTTATCGACTTCACCGCTTTTAGAGGATCTTCCATCCAACATAACTCATACTTAGATATTAAAAAAGGTAATGATTCTACTGAAACTTTGACGAATACTGCTTGCAATCTTCAAAGTGCCAATAGTTTCATTAGTAAATCATCTATGAATAACTCATGAATTTGATCCACGACACGTGTAAAACATCCTTCAATTCATTCATCATGATCAAACCCCTCAAGAAAAGAACGCGGAGAATGTCCATTTCCAAACGAGCGAATGTGATCTTTGAGTGATCGTTTATGCTTAAAATCCGATCCACAAGTACAATACCACAATTTGCCACAATTTTTCTCATGTGTCCTCCAGTCTCCCTTAACCGCAAACTTTTTTGTACAATATTTCCTGCAAGTGAACTGTTTATCACCATGCTTTCTCTTATAATGTGTTTGAAGAGTACGAAAGTCCTTCAAGGGCCTGGCTCGAGGGTGGTTAATGTTGTTCTTACACCCTTGAGCACAGCAATAACATGGAAGTCTAAACATGGCTGCTGGTTGTGTGCTTTTGAGTGACTCTGGTCCTTTCCTATATTCAGATCCATGCCCCCACATGTGCATCTACACATAGATATATCAATTAGTTCTAGAAAAATCTACTAAAACTTAAAAAATTATATTGTCATGGATGAATATAAGTTCTAATATGAGCATTTATTATGTTATTATGTAGTTTGATTGTTTTATTACTATTTGTAACATATGTATTAATTACATGAGTTAAATAAAAAAATATAATAAAAAGTTACAACTAAAAATTTGGACAACATAAAAACAAGTTTTTAATATAAAACATGATTAAAATTTCGTGTAATTTAGTACTTAAATAATAAAATAATAATTTAAATTTAACACTAGTTTTTCAAAGATTGATTATTTAAAAACTTCGTTTTATAATACCTTTTTTGAAAATTTTATATTTTATAATAATTTGGTTTTTCTTAAAGGTGTTTTAATGTTAATATATTTGTAATGTATTAAAAAATTAATTTGAAAATGTATAAAAGGTATTTTTAATGTTTAATAAGAGATGTATTTATTAATAAAAGAGAGATAAGAAATCAAAGTTGATGTGTTCTAAGAATAAGATATATATATATAATTTATATATAGAAATATTGATTTATTAGAATGGGTAGATTTCAATCTTAAATCTTTTATAATGCCGAAATCTGTGGGATAAAATAATTAATAGTAAATTACATACACGAGCAACGCTTCAACATAAATTTGGTCAATTAGCCAGTCTTCCACTACAATAAAGTTACTTATTTTTTTCTTAATTTCAACCACTCAAAGATTGTTAATGAATATTTCAACAAAAGACCACAGTATTTACCTTTTTAACTTAACTTTTAGAAATTTTATCCGGTTTATTTATCTTATCTTTCATGATGCATGAATGATGATATGCTTGCTTAATTAATCATGTGAGGAAACGTAACAATGAAATTGTTAATTTATGTTAATTCTAAATGTATTCCTGACATGATCCATGTCAATCTTTATAATATTATATGATTTTTGTATACTATATATATTACAAATTTACTAAAACTAAAACATGAAAGTCTTTATAGGGTAGATCATATCATGCATGGATGACAGCTTTATCCTACTAATATTATACCCTAACTGAGATAAAAAAAAATAATAATAAATAAATAAATAAATAATAACAATAATAAAATGCCTATGTGCATGAGTGCATAAATTAACAAGAACAAGTGAAAAACTTACTTGCATGTTATTGTACCTATTGAAGGTCTTGTTGCATAAGGAACACACAAAGTGCATAGGTCCAAGAAGAATTTGAGATGGGGTTGGTATCCAAAACCTAGTTTGATCTTGATCAGAGTTAATGATATACCATTCGTTATGATCATCTAATTTCTTCTGTTCATCTTCTTCCTCAAACTCGTCAAACAACTTGTTAGAGATCACTGAATCACCTTCAATTTCAGTGCCATAACTAGACAAACCAATGTGGAGTGATACTGTCACTTTATTGATGTTATCTTCTTCTTTGATCTTCAAAATCGTGCTGTTATCATCTTGGTCAATTAGTCGGTTGAGTAGGGGTAAGCATTGGATTGTTTCATAGGGGAAATCTTGTTCTTTGGGGAACAACATGGTGTTACATGAAGATGATGATGGTGATGATGGTGATGATGATGATGATGGGTTGAGCCATTCAAGGAAAGGTGAAATTTCAAAGCACATAATGTTTTATGGCCATGAAGAAGGGCGAAAATATAGGTGTGAAGCAGTTGGTATAAGGCTAAGGGATTTTACTTATCAAGTAAAGGAGGTTAGCTTGGCTTTCTTTCTTTCTGTCTTCATTTAAGTGGAGGTGGAAGATTGGGGAAAATAGTTAATTGGCAGAAAGAACCCTAAGGTTTGATAAATGTTATATGATTGTCTTACTTAGTTTCTAATTAAATATTTGTCTACTTTAATAAATAAAGGTTTTTAGTGTCACATGGTATGTTTCTAGATCATGTTAGCCTTGATTTCTCGCTTTTATCTCCTATTAAATGCATCTAATATTACATATACTTTTATACATTTTTAAAATAAAAAAGATTTTTTAAAACATTAAAACATATTACTATTAAAAACACAGTTTTTAAAATAAAATTATTATAAATTTTAAAATTTTTAAAAACAATTATTTAAAACACAATATTTTAAGAAAAACTATAAAAAAGTTAGTTTTTAAAGAAATAATATTATTATTTTAATATCTAAAATAATAAATCATATGAAATTGTAATCATATTTTATATTATAAATCATCTTATATTTTCTAAACTTTCTTTGATAATTATTTGTTATATTTCTTTATTTAGCTCATGTAATACACATGGTACTAGCCTAGTAAGGTTATATAAGAGGTATATAGCTTTAGCCTTTAGCAGAGGTGTGTCCAAGTTGAACTATTTATGAGCTACTTGATATCGTTACCCTAAGTTTAAACGAACTCAAACCTAAATTAAAGTTTATTTAATAAACAATCCTGATTTAAATTAGTTTTATATACCAAATTACCATTAACTTGAAACACATGGCTAAACGGTCCATAAGTTATATAGATTTAATAATATTTATTTAATGTAATAAGTAAATATTAAATAATAAATCTTAATATATATGCACATAATTATAACGCCTCAAGTAAGTAGAAGCCAAAACGATTCGGTTTTGAAAAGAAATGATCTACCTGAAAATAAAAACTAGGAAAGTTTATGTG
Source organism: Mikania micrantha (assembly GCA_009363875.1). NCBI lineage: Eukaryota > Viridiplantae > Streptophyta > Magnoliopsida > Asterales > Asteraceae > Mikania > Mikania micrantha. The sequence continues at coordinate 3,154,282 of CM018692.1, forward strand.
ACTAAAAATACTAAGATATGCATCTAATACAACATATGGATTACAAGAAAAACATGTTTTGTGCGTGTAATTATGTTAATAGCTCGTGTATTACACAAGTAAAATATAAAATAATAAATAATCATCATTGAAAGTTTAGAAAAAATTAGGCGGACGGGCATTTCAATCATTGATATGTTACACAAGAAAAACATGTTTTGTGCCAGTAATTATGTTAATAATGACATAATAACCGTATGTTAGGAATTTAAACTTGGACCGGCATTTCAATCATTGAACTGTTACATGTTACAATTTTGAAAACTTTTAATCATAAAAAGAAAAATTAAATGTGAACCCGAAATTGTGTTAAGAAATTTTGAGGTTCGTCTCCGTGTTAGGGACAATCTCATTTTAGTTGGATGGCAATCATTTAAATGCCCAAGATTCCTTTTATTTATTAGTTGCGTAGCACCTAACACGTACGGTTTAATAAATATAAATGTTTTAACCAATGTTTAAAAACTGATATTTTAGGTGTATCGGATTTAGCTCAAAAATGGTTCAACCGTATGAACTGGGTTGTACCGGATGGTTCAACTGGACACGCTAATTAACCATAAAATTCTATAAAAATACAACTTATACTTAAATAAGTTTTCAAAAATTATACAAATAAGTTTCCAAAAACAATTCAAAAGGTACTCAAGTTCATCCAAAACAATCTAAAAGTACTCAAATTCTAATAATTTTTTTCAAATAAAAGTGCATAATAGGATTATGACATTGGCGTGTTAAATGCATCAAATTCACGATCGCTTAAAAGCCGAAAATCGCTTAAAAGCCGAAATTTTGTGTTTTTTTTGAAACCGGAAATACCGGTAAAATCGGATTAAACTGCCGGCATGATCGATCGAAGGAACCTGCATAATACTGAAGGGTTTCGTACCGGATTAGTAAGCGGCAGACGATTGAACCGGTCGAACCAGCCGGTTCGAATCAGTTTTTAAAACATTGATTTAACGACTCGACTTTTCTTTTACTAATTACTTTTGGATATTGTATATTTGTATATACTAACAATTACGAATGTTGGTGACCAACAGACTTTGTTTTCAATTTTATTTTATTTTTTTATTAACTTTTATAAATTGGATTCTTGTAATTAAGTTAACTTTTCTTTTAATCATTAATACTTTATCTTTATATTCATTTAACTTTTTTTTATTACACTTTAGTTCTTTTAATTCTAAAATTTTTATGTTTAAATCCTGAATTTTTACGTTTCAACGTTTTCATACCTAGACTTTGTATAACATATATGTTTTGCTCTTAAATATTTATGTTTCATTCTTCAACTTTATGGATTTAACCTTTTTTATAACACTTTAGTCCTTCAATTTAAAACTTTTATATTAACTCCTGAACTTGTACGTTCCATCCCTAAACTTTGCAGAATGTTTATGTTTTGCTCATAAATATTTACGTTCCAACTTTCAACTTCATGGAGCGTCAGCTTGACCTCTTTCGGGTTTTTAATTTAGAATTTGTCTTTTCACTTGGGGGGTGTTTGTTTTTTTCAAAAAACCTCTTCTAACCTCCTCTAACATCTTATGTCTGCGCCACGCAGACGCGGGAAGAGGTTAGAGCTTCGCAGATCGTTTGTTTTCTCGCAGACGTTTCATTAAAAAACGTCTGCGCGGCCTCTTCTTGGCGCAAACATAGACCAAGCTCTTCTTGAGGTCTTCCAACCTCTTCCAATCCACTCCTCCATTTTCAGCCCTTCAACTGACCGAACTCCTCCACCGCAATAGTCGCCATCGCCGCCCTGCTCCACCGCGCTACTCGCCGTCGCCGCCCTGTTCCACCGCCCTACTCGCTGTCGCAGACCTACTCCACCGCCGTCGTCGTCGCAGACCTACTCCACCGATCGCGACTGGTAAGTCCTCCACTGCCGTTCGTTAGGGTTTTAGAACGAGGGTTCGATCTTGGCCGGAACCCACCGCCGACTGTTTCTCCTCCACCGCGATCGTGAAGGTTCCAACATCTAGGTCGTTTGATCGAACCCTAGGGTTTCTCCTCGCCGCTGTGAGGGTTTGCTCAACCTCTTCGCCTCCGTATGTGGAGGGGCTGAGCAGGGAAGTCGTCGATCAGAGATGAGGGGCAACGAAAACGAACCCTAGGTTGGAAGATCGGAGATGAGCGGCGGTTGGTGGAGGATCGGAGGTGAGCGGCGGTAGGTAGGTTGCTGAGGTCGACGGTGGAGTTGGGACGGTGGGTTTGGTGGTCGATCGGAGATGGTCGATCAGAGATGAGGGGAGGAGTTCGACGGTGGGGTTGGGACGGTGAGGTTGGGAAGAGGTTTTAAGTTGATCAGAAAACAAACACCCCAAAAAGCTCTTCTTGCAGGGGTTTGGTCTACCTCTTCTGCAAAAGATGTCTGCAGATGTGGTCCGCAGGCGTTTTGCCTCTGAAAAAACAAACACCACCTTAGTGTCAAGTCTTTTAAGTTTCATTCATACATCTTTAGATTTCATCCAAATTTTTAATCGTTGGGTTACATATAATATGTTTTACTTTGACTAGGTATATTTGAATCACTATAGGTATTGACACCGTCACAATTTGTAGTGGGTTAAATTGCTAGTTTAAGATAAAAAGTAAGATAACAAATTTGATTAAGTTAGAGTAAAATATTTTTTGGAGAGGAAAGGATAATCCCATCTCTCCTAACTCATCGATACCCATCAACCAACTTATAAAAAAAAAACTCAAGAAGTAAATATATAATTACATAAACCACATATAGGAGTGTAAACAAATCAAACAATTTTGTGTAAAAATAGAGCAGATTGCTAAAAAGTTAGAATGAGCTTGAGTTCAAGCTTGATGACTGAAATATGACTCGTCTAGTTATTAAGATTGAACTCAAGCTTTACATGTCGAGCTCGAGCCAACTCTCGATCCTAAACGAGTTTTTTTATTTATATATTTTTTGCTCAACTTAGTGTATATTTATATAACTAAGATCGAACTCAAGCTTTACATGTTGAGCTTGAGCCAGCTCTATATCCTAAACGAGTTTTTTATTTATATAATTTTCACTCAATGAAATATATATTTATATAACTTATTGTGTTTTACATACAAAATTATGATAAATATAATAAAATCATGCATATTATGTTATCTATAAAAAAGTATAGCTATAAATATATATAAAATTAAGAATAAAAATAAATAAATTAATAATGTATACATCGAACCGAGTCAGCTGAACCAAGCTCTAGCTTGAATTTTTTCTAAGTCAAAGTTTTGAGAAACACACCAATTGTATTTGGACTAAAAGATTGATGGGCTAAGCCCAACTCCAGGGATCAAAACAAATTAAACAAAGAGATATTACGGATCATATTCACAGAATCACAGCCACAGCCCACAGGCCCACAACCAACAACCACAAAGAATTAATATATATGCTATCCGATATTCCGATATATAAAGTTGTAAACATCTCAAGTCTGTTCTTATTTATTTATTTATTTATTTATTTACTAGGTTAATAACCCGTGTAACACACGAGTTGATATAAAGTTAATATGCATTTCAAAAAAAATTTTAATAACCTTGTGAATTCAATCATTTCACCTACCTTTCTTTTCTATAATAGTTGTGATATATCTATAATTTTGCATAACATAGTAAAAGAGAAATGTTAACCAATGAAGATAAATTTAAAAAATAAAACATTATTTTTTTATTATTTCCTTATTTATGTATTTATCATTGTAATTTTATATGTATTTTAAAAGATTATGAAATTAGTGGATAGATATAAGTAAACAGAAATGTTGAAGACTTGAAATTAAAACAATAGAATTTATTCATTTATTAAATGTTTTTTCTTATATTTTAAGTAATGAATGTTGAAAGAAGATTGGTTTAATAATATTATAATACAAATTCTGATCCATTTTAGTTGTTCTAATCTTTCGATTAATAAATGATAATCCGTTAAAGTTTTAACACGTTAATTTAAAATATTAATTTATTACAAAATAATTGACTCTATTTGAATAGTTTTTTTTATTTTATGAAATTAGTAAATAAAAAATAAGGTGATCATATTAAAATTTTAATAAATTTGAATTGTAAAAAACTTATTATGTTTGTTGGTTATTTTAAATTGCTAAAATGTGTTATACGTAGTTTTTATATACAAAGAGGTTAAAAAATAATTACATGTAAATATAATACTATATGTACATTTGATATCATATGTAATTTTATGAAGTGTAAAATATTAGTTTCAAGTATTTAACAATTAAATTTAAATATAATAATTGCAAATATGAGGAAATTTAATCAAAAATACACGTCAATTTTTTTTTAATTATTATAAAAAAAGGTAAAACATAAGAGTTGGATATATCAACAAAGTTTGTTTTATATTTTAAGTAATACAAATTTGAAGAAAAAATGTTTAATAAAACTTTCAATCATTTATTTGTTTTATTTATTTACTTTAATAAATCAATAATATTTTATTGTTGAATTTTTAAATTTAATATAATAGTAAATTATGAGGTAATTAAGGCTAATAAAATTATGTTTTGTGTTAACGAAAATTATTGAATTAAAATGAGCTGCTTATTATGGTTTTTCATATTTATATTTTAAGAATTTTAAAAGTTTTTTAATTTATTGTGCATGTTAGTTTTTTAAATTGTTAAAATGTGTTATAAATAATTTAAACAATACAAAATGTTAAAAACATAATTATATGTAAAAATAACATGATATGTAGGCTTAATATTATATGTAATTTTATTAATTGCAAATATGAGGTCATTTTCCTATAAATAAAATATTTTAATTTTTTTAATTATTATAAGAAGCCTAAAATAGATGGATTTATTATCAAGGTTTGTTTTATATTTTAAGTAATGAAAATTTGAAGGAAATTGTTTGATAATAAATTAATACAACTTTGAATAATTTAGTTGTTGTACTTATTTTTTTGATAAATCAATAATATGCTATTATTTAATTTCAAATCGCCCTACTTGCTTCGATTTGGATGACTCCATTGATTTCAACGGTTTATTAATGCCTCATTGTTCAAATAATAAAAACAACAACAAGAAGATCCAAAATTACAGTTTTTTTTCATTTAATCACATTTTCAATTCCAATAATAAGAAGTACATAAGTAAATTAATAATTAAAATATTTTAATTATTCATATGAGTTTTAACATAATATCCTAATAAATGTACTTAATTTTATCATTTTGTTTAGAGCTAATACTGAAACAGTTTATGTTTTTAAGATAAGAAATTTCTTATAGCGTGTCATTCATCTAAGGGCATGTTTGGGATTGCTTATTAAGTTTAAAAGGACTTTTTGTTAAAAGTGCTTATGAACTTATGACTTTTTGAAATGAAGTTTTTAAAAATATGTTTGGATTAGCTTTTGTGTATGAAAAGGTCAAAAAATGACTTTTTAGTCATAAAAAGTTAAAAAGCCAGAAAAAGTAGCTTCTTAAAAATGACTTTTTAACACTGCTCAAAAAGTTAAAACTAAAAGTGCTTTTTAAATTACCAAACAACTTTTTAACTTAATAACTTTTTCATTAAGTCAATAAGTTAAAAAGTTAATTTTGAATGGAATCCCAAACATGCACTAAGTGTCACACAGTTGCTGTATATTTAATAAGCTGTGATATGAGATTTTATTGTTTGATAGAGACTTTGGGACCATAATAAATCCACTAAATAATTTTAAAATTAATATAAAAAATAATATTTAGCTTTCAAAATAATCATTGTTGTTTTTCCAAAAATTTTCGTTCTAGATTACTATGAAAGTAATATGTTTCAAAATTTGGTTTACATTTCTATAGACAATCTAAAGTAAAGTAATTTTATGTAAATAAGTAGATATAATCATTAAAAAAAACTTTAAAATCATTAAATTTGATTTTTAATTTCATAGAATTTGATACGGTAGCACAACCCTTTTATTAAAGTGGTTGGAATGACATGCTTGTTACAAAGAGTGTATGATGAGCATTGAGCAACATGAACTCATAATTCAACGATTTGTGATGTTTTATATGTAGAACATTTACAATGTTTTCCAAAAGTCAAAACAAATGGTCATATCTAATTTTATATGTTAAATAATGTAACCTGAATTGATGATTATTTTCCTTTATGAGAATGTCTATTCCTTAAACCATCACCAATGCATTTCGCTTCGGAGCTATCTGATAATCTCTTAATAGTCATCAAGAGACCATCTTTTAGTATTTCATATTCTCTTAATAGTTAATATATAACATCTTAATTGATAAGATATATATAACATTAAGTCTGAATAATTAATTGTTAACATTAGAAGATAGTTTCTTAACCATTCAAACTTAAAGTTAACTCTTAACTATTAAGAGACTATGATCCACTTAAAATAGTATCATAGTCTCTTAATAACCATTAAGATACTACCAAACAACCCCTAAAAATGTGCAGGCGATGAATGGGAAATAAGTCCTGTTAGACAAGAAGCGTGCATACGAAATAACATTAAAAGTCAATGGTAAGAAACAAGTCCTGTTAGACTCCGGTACCTGGCAACTTAAGCCATTTACTTGAACAATATTAACCACGTTAACTATATATTTGTGGTATGCAAATGACGCAGTCCATGAAACGGATCAAGCGAGCACAATGCCTGGATTGACGCGGCCTGAAAAAAACAGTTAGCTAGGCATCTTTGCTTAAACAAACAAACTAACCCAGTATACTCCTAGTCTTCAGTATGGTATGAGAGGAAGGATGAAGACATACCTTAACACTATCACAGTTGAAATAGAGTGGTTGCTCCGAACGAGTCACCGGCTCAAAGTTATCGTTTGAAGTTAACTATCCTAACGTTTTTAAAGTTATTTTCAAGAAATAAGTAAAAAAATGATAAAACTAGTTCAGTTATACTTTTGCCCTTTGAGACACGCGTGTATACATTACATTTATATGTGTACATTATGTTGTTGCTAGAATAACATCACAAAACAAATTAAATATTTTGCTTGGAACTACTATTTCAACCCTTTGGTAACAATTCCGACCAGGAGAGGTGTTGGCTCTGGTCCATCTCAAGTTTGATGGGATAAGGTTGTGAATGTTCGTGACAGTGATAGTCGAATGGACTTTGTCCATGATTAGGGTGAAGGGAAGAAGGGTGGCCGGAGGATCGGAAAGAGGCGCCGATTAGGGATGAGGCGGCGATGAGACTCGTGATACCATATAAGATTGTATCAATTCGTGTGTTCTCATTCATTAGAAGGATGTATATATAATACAAGAGATCCCATTAATTTTGGGATTGATTTGATACATAACTAATTTCCCTATAATTCAGATTCTAGAATATACTCTGTATATATCTATTATTGTTAATTAACCGTTTCAGACATATCGATATAAGTCTCTAACACGTGAACATCAATTTGAAGCAGGCGGTTTAGTACATGTAATATTTCTACCGAAAAGCACGGTTTGTGTACAATATTTCAACACATTATTTTTTTTATTTATTTTTTTAACAACATTTAACACATTATTTTAATAGAAAATGTGAAAGCACGCAGATGATGACCACTTATATTTTATACACAAGATAACCTAATAATTTAAGTATAACTTGTTAGACTAAATAATTAAATGTGGCCCTTATGATTATTTAATTAAATAGATCAATTACCTAAATACCGAGCCTTCTCATCTCATCTCCATCCTCACCGTACACCCTAAACGGGAACCCGAGCGGATCGTCATCTCAGGAACGATGTCTGGAATCAACAACGCATTCACTGGATTCACAGGTTTCATCTAATCCCTATTTCAATATTGTTTTCGTATTCATGTTTACATCTAATCCAAAGGAATCGATCCAACATGTGGCATCAGAGAAATATGTTGCTTAATCGATTCCTAATCGCGAAATTGACTAAAAATCCAAAAACGTTTTACAAAAACGAGTATGAACAGTGGGTCGTTTTTCGAAAAACCTTAAAACTGGTTCATTTTTCGTAAAAACGTGAATCTGGTGCGTTTTTCGTAAACCTAAAAATTTTCGGACTTAATCGTATTCGAAATTAATGTACACGTTTTTATGAGTACTCGAAATTTAGTGTACTCGAATTTGATGTACTCGAAATTTTGAGTATACGAAATTTATTATACTCGAAAAATTGAGTATTCGAAATTTAACTTACTCGAAATTATTTTTTAAACTTAGTGTACTCGAAATTTTGGAGTGTCACGAAATTTTAGTGTACTCGAAATTTTAAGTTCACGAAATTTTTAACAGTACTCGAAATTCTTAAGTTCACGAAATAAGGTACTCGAAAAACTGTACTCGAAAATCTAAGAGTACTCGAAATCTAAATGTACTCGAAAAACTGAAATTACTCGAATAAATAGTTTTGTTAAAACCTTAAACTATTATGTTTTACAAAACCTCAATATACAAAAAAAATCAGCTTAAACTCAGTAACAAGTGTTTCACTTCTGCCCAAAGGTGATGTGTTACATCTTATTATTTGAGTCTTATTAAGCATCGTCAATTACTTGTGTGTATCCTTAAACATTAGATATTCACATGACATCATTTTGCCTTAAAAGCATGTATGTTTCACTTCTGCCCAAAGGTGATGTGTTACATATATGTTTGCAAACTTAACATGTGCATAATGCTTATAAATGTCTCACTTCTGCCCAAAGGTGATGTGTTACATTCCTAATGCACATTTTACTTTCTAACTAAATTGTTCCTAATGCTTAAATGAATGGTTATTAACCAAAGTGAAACCCATTTGTTTAAGTAGAATCTAATCTAGTCTATTAATTTAATGTTATAGTAGACTCTTTATCACAGCTTCATTACTATAATGATCCTTATATATGCCTGCCTTAGATCTAAGTTACCCCATAGATCACTCTAAGTTCTTCTATAGCCTAAGTATATTACTCTTTCTCATCTAATATAATCCACAGCTCCTAATATGGGAATTGAGACCCTTACTGGTGCGAACTACTCTGCTTGGAAAGATTCGCTGATGCTCACTCTTGGGATTACTGAGTTTGACTACGCCCTGAGAGAACCTGCACCTCCTGCTCTTACTGACAAGAGCACTGCTGAAGCTAAACTGCTCTATGAGAAATGGGAGAAGGCTAATAAGATGGCGCTAATGTTTATCAAGAACTCCATCAGCCCAATCATCAGAGGAGCAATTCCTGATTTGGCTAATGCTAAAGCTTACCTTACTGCTGTGGAGGAACAATTCAAAGGAACATCTAAGGCGCATGCTAGCACCCTGATCATGAAACTGGTGTCTACAAAATATGACGGAGTCAGTGGCATTCGTGAGCACATCATGATGATGAACGACATGGCCCGTAAACTTAAGGGATTAGACATGGAGATCAGTGATGGTTTCTTAGTCCACTTCATCATGACTTCTCTTCCTGCATCTTATGAGGCTTTCAAGATCAACTACAACACTCAGAAAGAGAAGTGGTTGATGAATGAGTTGATTGCCATGTGCGTACAAGAGGAAGAGCGTCAGAAGCTGGAAAAACCTGATGTTGCTTACCTGATGGCTACTGGTTCGAAAAAAAGGAAGAACAATACTCATAAGGATGCTTCTAAAGTCCCTAAGTCTAATGCAGGTGCATCCTCCAGCTCTAACAATTCCAATGGCAATCCTTACTGCAGGTTCTGCCGAAAGGCAGGACATAAGCAAAAAGATTGCCCTAACTTCAAGGAATGGCTGGTTAAGAGAGGTAATCATCTTAATATGATAATTGAGTCCTTTAATTTAAATGTTCCAACTAATACTTGGTGGTTTGACTCTGGTTCTATGGTTCATGTGACCAATTCTACTCAGGGATTCCTTACAATCCGGAGGCTGGAAAGAAACCAAAGAACGCTTAAGCTTGGGGATGGAAAGGAACTATCTGTTGCTGCCGTGGGAACCTTAGAATTAATAATGAAAACCGGTCTATGTATTAAACTTTATGATACCTTATATATTCCTGAAATTTCTAGGAATCTTGTATCAGGACCAAAGTTAGACATGGATGGTTTTTATGTTTCTCATGGTAATGGCAGACTTACTATTAGTTCTAATTCTCAAGTATTTGGTACTGGTCTTTTGGATGGTGGTCTCTATAAGTTAGAACTAGATGATGATTTCTCTAAGTCTTTGTTGTCATATAACATTAATGAGAAATCAACAAAGACTAAAAGAAAAAGAGACTTAGAAACTTCATCCATGTTGTGGCATCAACGTTTAGGCCACATCTCACGGGATCGCTTATCTCGACTCGTGAAGGATGAAGTTTTACCTTCTCTTGATTTCACTGATTTTGGAACATGTGTCAAATGCCTTAAAGGCAAAATGACAACAGCAACTAAGAAAGGTGCTACTCGGAGTTCTAATTTATTAGAAATAATTCACACCGATATTAGTGGCCCTTACACCATTGCTGGAATAACTGGACAAACTTCTTTTATCACTTTCATTGATGATTATTCTCGTTACATGTACTTGTATCTAATCAAGGACAAATCTGAATCACTTACAACTTTTAAAGATTATAAAACTGAAGTTGAAAATCAACTAGATCTTAAATTAAAGTTGTGAGATCAGATAGAGGAGGTGAATATTATGGTAGACATACTGATGTGGGTCAGGCTCCTGGTCCATTTTATGAGTTTTGTAAAGGCCAGGGGATCGTGAACCAATACACCATGCCCGGTACTCCTCAACAAAATGGTGTTGCTGAAAGGAGAAATAGAACCCTAATGAACATGGTGCGTAGTATGTTAGCCAACTCAGATTTACCCTCATTCCTCTGGACCGAGGCCTTAAAGACAGCAGTTCATATACTCAATAGAGTTCCTTCGAAATCTGTCCCTAAAACTCCTTATGAACTCTGGACAGGAAGGAAACCGAGTCTTAGATATATGAAAGTATGGGGTTGTCTTGCCGAAGCTAAACTCTATAATCCCTTCTTAAAGAAGCTTGACATGAAAACTGTTACATGTTACTTCATCGGGTATCCCGATCACTCAAAGGGTTATAGATTCTATTGTCCTACCCATGTCACTCGAATTGTAGAAACAAAGCATGCTCATTTCCTTGAGGATTCAAAGGTCAGTGGGAGCAGCGAAAATCCTGACTCTGATTTGCTAGAAGTACAAGACGCGGGGGGGAGACACTCGTCGACTAACTTACCTCCGATTACTCCTCTTGTACACCATGCTACTCCGAACTTCACTGCACCTACTCCGACACAATCAGGACTCACTACTGCTCCAAACGTTACCGAGAATGAAGGCACCTCATCTGATCAACATCAACACAATACCAGCCATGCTGAACCCGCTAATCAGCTCAGGAGGTCATCTAGGCCTAAAGTGCCTACTAACTTTGATGATTATGTTACCTACCTGACTGAAGCTGAAATGGATGCCGGAAAGTTTACTGATCCTACCTCTTATCATGATGCCATTACTAGTGATCAGTCTTCTGAATGGAAGATAGCTATGACTGATGAGCTTGATTCCATGAAGAAAAACGATGTTTGGGATTTGGTAGAATTACCCAACGGAGTAAAACCCGTAGGATGTAAATGGGTGTTCAAAACAAAACTGGATCCGAATGGGAACATTGAACGCTTCAAAGCAAGATTGGTTGCAAAAGGTTTCACTCAGAAAGAGGGAATTGACTATCAAGAGACCTTCTCTCCTGTCTCTCGTAAAGATTCCTTAAGGATCGTGATGGCCCTCGTAGCTCATTTTGATTTAGAGCTGCATCAGATGGACGTCAAAACTGCTTTCCTAAACGGCGACTTGTATGAAGACGTGTTCATGAAACAGCCTGAGGGCTTTATGCCTGAAGGTCAAGAGCATTTAGTCTGCAAGCTAAAGAAATCCATCTACGGGTTGAAGCAAGCCTCACGTCAATGGTATCTAAAGTTTGATGAAGTGATGAAAAAGCACGGTTTCCTGAAGAATCAAGTGGATCAATGCACCTACCTCAAGATGAGTGGGAGCAACTTTACTATACTTGTCCTTTATGTCGATGACATTCTTTTGGCAGGTAATAGCTTAGATATGTTGCATGAGTCGAAGCGCTTACTTTCGCATAATTTCGACATGAAGGATCTCGGAGAGGCCTCTTACGTTATTGGCATCGAAATACACCGAGATAGAGTCAATGGACTTTTGGGTTTATCTCAGAAGGCTTACATTGATCGGGTCCTCACACGCTACAACATGCAACACTGCTCTCCCTCTGTAGCTCCAGTAGTTAAAGGAGATGTCTTCGGTTTATTTCAGTGTCCGAAGACTGAGGCTGAAAAGGCGCAAATGAGAATGATACCTTATGCATCAGTAGTCGGGAGCCTAATGTATGCTCAAGTCTGTACTCGTCCAGATATCGCTTACATTGCTGGAATGCTTGGCCGTTATCAGACTAATCCTGGCCTTGATCACTGGAAAGCAGCTAAGAAAGTACTTAGATATCTTCAAGGGACAAAAGACTTCAAGCTGACTTATAGAAGAAGTGATAATTTGGAAGTGGTTGGTTACTCTGATTCTGACTTTGCTAAATGCAAAGATGACAAGAAATCCACTTCGGGGTATATCTTTATGTTAGCAGGCGGACCGATCTCATGGAAAAGTCATAAGCAGCAGTTGACAACAACCTCAACTATGATGGCTGAATATGTTGCAGTGTACAATGCAACCTGTCATGGAATGTTGTTGAGAAACCTTATCGCTGGACTCAAAGTCGTTAACTCTATCTCTAGACCATTGAAGCTTTACTGTGACAACTCAGCAGCCGTTAACTTCTCGAACAGTAACAGTTCGACCGGTGCTGGTTTATATCTTGATACAAAGTACTTGTTCGTTCGCGAGCGAGTTGAGGAAAATAACCTTTGTATTGAGTATATAAGTACTAAAGTTATGCTTGCGGATCCGATGACAAAAGGTCTCCCACCTAAAATATTCGAAGAACATGTTTCGAAGATGGGCTTATGTAAAGACCTTATTGCATAATGTACTTACTTATGATTAATGAAATTTCCTCACTTATTTGATTTGTTTGTCTCTAAATATATGTTTATGCATGCCTAATGACATATAGATACTAATAACACAAATCATTCGTTAAAGGGCTTACTCGTTAGTTGATCCTAACTTAAGTTTTAAGTTTGTATTTTAGTATGATTAATGGGGGTCTTGAATTGAATAACTGATTCAATGACTGTATTTCTCTGCTATGATTACAATTTAGAACTAAAATGAGTATTATCAATCTGCAGACTTACTTAATGCTCATAATAAATAATCACTTGGCCAAGTGGGAGAATGTTAGACTAAATAATTAAATGTGGCCCTTATGATTATTTAATTAAATAGATCAATTACCTAAATACCCCTAACAGATAGATAATTATTTGATGGACGTAATTATCCTTATTTATCCTAATTAGGGTTTCCCCTTGGGTGTATATAAATATGGGACTTATGGCTCCTAATCAAGGTTACTCACTTTTAACATCATAACACACACACGATTCTCCTCATTCTCAAGAGAACTCGTGAACCCCACATAACCGAGCCTTCTCATCTCATCTCCATCCTCACCGTACACCCTAAACGGGAACCCGAGCGGATCGTCATCTCAGGAACGATGTCTGGAGTCAACAACGCATTCACTGGATTCACAGGTTTCATCTAATCTCTATTTTATCATTGTTTTCGTATACATGTTTAAATCTAATCCAAAGGAATCGATCCAACATAACTTATCCAGATTATTACTAGTTATTACACAAGTCATATTACTCTAAAGACTTCATAAAGGCCATAGATGCTAAAACTATACATCCAATTTTTTATTTTTTTTCGGAAGCTAAAGAACTAAAAACTAATCTGACACTTTCGTTTACGCGGTTTTCAATTGAGATTACGTGGTTTTCAATTTGTCTTTCCTATAGATATATGCTTATAAATTTGTTTACAAAAAGACACATACTTATCTTTCGAAGAATTTTTTTATTTTATACTATAATAATATAATAAAACTATATTTTTAAGATTTTGAATTATATATGTGCATTAAGTTTGGTAGGTAGAGTAGAAAAATCGTACCCAACAAGTTTATTAAAATATATATGTGATTATTGGTTATTATCTGCTCTGTCTTAAGCCCAATCACCTTTCTTTTATTATTCTGATCAATCTCATGTCTCCCACTAATGCATTGTATCTAAAGCTCAAATAGCCTCTTCATGAAACCAAAGAACAACCAAGTTTTTTTTTATAAAAATACATACACGTGATTATTTAGTTAACGTATTAAGGTAAGATTAACAATTTAACTCTTTTATATATATATATAAACATTTTGAATATCATTTTTTTAGTAAAAAATATAAAAAGTTTTAGCAAGTTCTAAATAAACCAAAAACAAAGCATTCGATCTTATGAAATTAATCTAAAAATACATTTTCTTTTTTGTTACGAATTAGAATTAGCCGTTCGTGCGCTTTTAACTCGTTCCCCGAACAACTAGCGACAATGATTTACTACCATTGTTATCATATACAAAGAAAGCATGATCATAAACATCTTAAATTTAATTTCTAAAACTAGAAAATTATAAAAATTAAAATAAAAAGGATTTCATAAACTAAATGAAAGAAAAGCTCAATAAACTATTTAAATTATATATCCTCTCATATTAGGTAGCATAATGCCATGCCTTTAAACAAACAAAGGCCATTCTCAACTTCCCATCAGTCATCAACAATTACCAACGTCAACTTCACGTCATCACCCAAAGTTCGAAAAATGAATCTGTGAAGATTGAACCATTTGTAAATCCGTCGTTGTCTGACACGAGTTTTCGTCACTTATTAACGCCCTACAAAAACAATAAACCAGAATAAGATAAAGACACGTATATCAGGCCTAAGGCGGCCTAATAACACCAACTCCACTGCAAGTGAAAGCCTCGTGCATTAAGTTTGCCTGTGTTTTATCCAATCTAACAACAAATTTTAAATGAAGTAAAAGTAAAAGTGACAGTGAGTTTACTCGCGTGGCCTAGACGCCCAAAGAGAACTCAAAGCTCGCAAACGGCCATAATACTCGCTAATCACCAAGAAACATTTTGCCGCTTGTCGAACCGTCAATATTCTATGCAGTTGATGAAGAGTTTGTTGTCTCAAGTTATCAGCCTATAATTAAAAAATAAAACAAGATAGTTGTTACATCAACTGACGAAATGTCAATTACACATAATTTAAAATTGTCATTAAAAATGTCAAGTGGTAGCATTAAATATTAAATAATACTATTATTATAATTATTAGATTTAATTAGTCAATAATCAAATTATTATGTTTATAATTTACCTGTCGAACGAATCCTTCAAGATTAGCAAGTTTTCCGAGTGCAACCGCCATATGGTGGACCCCGTCATTGACGGAACCACTAGCTATGGTCTCAACCATCGATTGATGTAGCTGATCCAACCCCTGCGTTAAGGCTTCTTCGGCTTGTTGTGAGGATTGCTGCAGGCTATAAATCCCCACAACTTGTTGTTCCGTCAAAGGATCAAGTTGAATCGCTAACATCTGTAACACACATCACACAACACAAAAACTAATTTGTTTCCCTTTCGTTTTATATATATAATAAATAATTAAAAAAAAAAGTAAATTGTTGACAAGATTTATGTATTTTGTTAGTATTTTACTCTTATTTCCAGGTTTTATAAATTACTCATATGGTCCCAAATTATAAATATTTGTAACACATATAGTTATTATGTGAATGTATTTTAGTCAAGTATGTGAGAATTATTTGGTAAGCTAAGGACTATATATGTTACCAATGTCTAAAATTTGAGATCATATAGGTAATTTATGAAATATAAGGATTAAGAGTGAAATAATAGCAAAACACAAGAATCATATTGGTAATTGACTCATAAAAAAACTAAAAACTATAAAAATTGCAACACCATGTTCAGGGCCGGCCAAATGGGTCAAACAACCCAAGCACATGCTTATGGTTCTAAAAAATATAGTGCCTCCAATTTTTTTAAAATTTTTTATATGTGATGGGTTTTTTTGACCTGTGAGCTTTTTTAGCCTATGCGTTCCGAAAAAGATCAAAAGATTCAATAAAGGATCACGCAAAAGCCTTTTTAACATTCATGTGGGCTCTAAAAAGAATTAGATTTAACAAAAGCCTCAAATAAAAGTCTTTTAATATTAAAATGAAAAAAAACTTCTTAAAAAAATTGATTAAGAACATTTTATTAAAAAAATTGTACTTAAAAAAACTTGAAAAATAAAATTAATCTAAATATTTTATGCATGTAAATATAAACAATTTTTTTTAACTATACTAGATATAAACTTTTAGCTTATTATTGTCGGTTATAGGATGAAAGGAGAATTTCTAACGTAATCATTGGTGAAGTCCTGACTTTTTATTCCTGAAGCTTTCAAAATAGTTGAACCGACCCTGACTATATTGGTTTTGAAACAAACTGGTCCTAAATGTAAAACCTTGATTAGCTCAGAGGGGCGAAAGCCGCCCATCCACAGGAAGCAGCGTTCGGCCGGGGTCGTCCACATGCCGGTTATCAAGTGGAACACATCGGATTTAGCCGCGACACCTTTCAATCGAAAAATTTCATCATAATGTGCCACAAAGCTATCAACTATGACACGCAGATCAGCATCAGATAAATGTGATTGCAATCCTTTACGCAACTCAGCCGTGTGCCTCTGATCATCATCAAGCCATCTGGAGTATTCTATGTCGAATATTGCAGCACCTGCACTCACAGGAATTTTATTTACATCTTTTGACAGAAGGAGTTGCTATCAGTGATAATATACTGAGTATGTTTGTTTGTATTTAATACGCTAACAAACCAGAACTAAGGTTTCCTCCGCTGCAACCGCCTCCTCCAACAAACAGCCCCTGAGATCGAGCGCGTTGAAGATCTTGTTCTAGTTGACTTAGCCTTATTCTGCTAGATTCCAGCTGCTGAACGTATGCCTGCAAACATTTGAACCCATAATCTTTTTGGTGATCTTGAAATAGGATTTTGAATAGTTTAAAAATTATTAATTTGATGATTCAAGATTTAAAAAACCTTTTTCCTGAGCCTGCTTTTTCTTGCTGCTTCTCTGTTTTGAGCCAGGCGCCTCAATGTCTGCAACATAAACTAGAATAATCAAAAATGATGATTTATTTTTGTGATTATGATTATTATAATTTATCTAATCTGTATGCTTTTGAAATTTTGTGTTTATTTTAAAATCTTGTAGAGAATATATATATATATATATATATATATGTCTAGATATTACTGAAAGAACCTTGGCATCATGTGTTTTCTCTGATGTTGAGCCAATACCTTTTCTCTGCATGTAAACCAAGAACAGAGTAAAAAAAAAATTATTTATTTTTCATTTAATACTTTTTATAAAGATATCTGATTTATAAAAGTTGAGAATTTGCAAAGACATAGTACTAAATTGTATGGTTTAATTTAAATTGAGTAGAAAATAATGGATTTTAAATTAAAGAAAAATAGGTCTTCAAGAAAAGTAATAGGTGAAGTGTAGTTATAGGGATTTGAGTAATGATTACCATAAAAAGATAAAAATGTGACACAGTTCTTGGGGGAGGAATAATATATAATTATATATAATTTAAGATGCCATTCTTCTATTATAAAATGGAACAAAGTTATCAATTTAGAGGTGAAAATTACATAAAAGATTCTACCCCTCTCTCACCCACACTCAACCACACACAGACCTCACTGTTACATGTCAGGAAACAGATCACAAAAACAATGACTTCTTGTATATTTTCTACTAGTTTGTTGGGATATTAGAGTACAGTTTATTTTGTTCATTTTATCATAAAATGTATATTTTTTCACCTTGTAACATTTCATGTTGTCATGCAAATGATGCAAGTGAAATCATGATACCAAATTAAGGCTAACATGTTGTTCCTAAACAATAGGGTATATACTGTTTAAAGAAACAATACTAAGCTAAATTTTGTTCATTATGAAAAAAAAATGAATTAAAAAGAAAAGAAAAAGAAAAAATAAAACCTTTTCTGAGAAGGGTTTAGGGGTTTGTTGAGAATGTGATGATCCTCCTGTTGTTACAGGACTACCTCCTTCACTTTCCATCTCAAGTTCTTGTGGTATTTGAAGTTGTTGTAATTGTTGTCTAAAAATCTGTTGTTGTTCCGAGGATGTTTTTTGACTGTTGGTGCTGATAAGTGACTCGGTTTCTATATGAGAATGAGCTTCAGGTTGACTTGCAATTGCAACATTTGCAGCTGATCCTGAATCTGTGCTCGAATTACTTCCCTATTTTTTCAAAACATGAGAATTATATTAAAAAAAGGTGAAGAAAACACATCTTGAATTTGCTTATACTATTAAAAATATGATCTTTATCATTGGAGCTAAAGCCCAAAAAGAGCATGCTTTTTCACACAAATGTCATAAAAATTCAATCTTTATCATATGGGTATGTGCAAAAAACAGCTAAAAACCCAAGAAAAAAAAAATCATACTATATTAACCTAAAAAAATGCCTTTTACTCGCATAAATGTCATAAAGATGCAATCTTTGAAGGGGAAATAGAAGAAAAACAGTTTGTTCAGAATGGGTCCAAAAACTAACAAAAATGGGTCACTTGTTGAGGGGAAAAAAGTT
Organism: Mikania micrantha; assembly: GCA_009363875.1. Classification (NCBI taxonomy): domain Eukaryota; kingdom Viridiplantae; phylum Streptophyta; class Magnoliopsida; order Asterales; family Asteraceae; genus Mikania; species Mikania micrantha. Next base: position 3,173,115 of record CM018692.1, read on the forward strand.
GAAAATTGGTTTTTTACTAATTGTGAGAATGAAAAAATGGCATAAAGAAATGGTCAAAAGATAGCATTTAAGGTAAAAAAGAACTACTCTTGGGGCCTGATGAACTCTCATAGGCCAAGAAGGGAACATATCCAGAGTAGCAGCTGGCCTTGGTACTGCAGTGTATAAAGCTGCAACAATATCACAATGAAGAATATCTTTTAGTATCATCATCTTCAAGAAATTCAAATATATACAGATATATATCACAAAAAGACAATAAAAAACATAAATCACACTTTTGGGTAGGAAAAGTTTCCATTTTTTCTCTGATTTTATGGTGTTTATTCAGGAAGCATAAATAGTTTATAACATCATGCAGATTAAAAATCCGTATTTTTTGACACTTTCAAACCCACTTTTTCTTGCACGCAAGTGTGTGATTGTGCGTTCTTGAGGGTGAAGTTGGTTATGCTTTAACAAACATCAGAAAAGTGAAACAGAAAGTGTGATGAGATCAACATCATACATAATTTGCTTTCATCACTATGGATTTTGTATCCTGGAAGAACTATAGCTTCTTCTAGCTCCCCAAAATCAAAAGATGGTCCTTCTTGATTGCTGAAAAACAAAAAATTAAATAAATAAAATTTATTAAGAAAAACAGAGGATTACAGTTTTATGACATGACATATTACACCAAAAAAAATATTTTTTTTAATAAAAACAGTGTCACATAGATGTAAAATACTAAAATTAGCCATAAAATTGGAATAAAAAGCATGAAAATTGTTGTAATATGTACATGAAGCCTGTGTTTGGAGGATTAAAAGCAGGAAAAACAGAGTATGACAGGTGTTGATGGTGGTGGTGGTGAGAAGGTCCTGAGTCTGACAAACCAGTTTCTCCAAGTCTATGGCTCGCCATGCAAAACCTTCGTTCACGACATTTTGATTCAAGATTATGAAATCTGCAAATGAAAATCGATAAAATAAACAAAAAATCATATCATAAAATCATGTTATAGTTAAAGAAATAAAATAAACTCACAGGGTGAAGAAGATTTTTACAAAAAACCAACACTTTTGAGGTGTTCTGCGTGTTGAACTTGAAGAACGTAAACCTGATGACTCGAAGAAGACGAAGAAGCAGTCAAAGGTCAAATTTTTGCAAGATTATGAAATCTGCAAAGAAAATTGAACAAATAAACACAAACCCATGTTATAAAAACAGTAAGAAGTCATGTAAAACGTAATAATTCACAAATTCTCACAAGGGTATGGAAGAAATTATAAGAAACTCAACACTTTTTCAGGTGAAACTGTGTGTTGTAGAACTAAAAGAATATGAGTCGAAGAAGAAAGGAGATCAAAGCTATCATATCACGGTAACATCTGAATAGCCACCAAAGAAAGGTCCAGTCTTTTTCTCAAACATCTCACTTTCTCTCTCTAACTTTCTCTCTCTCTTTTTGTCTCTCTTTTAGCATTCTTGAAATTTATCTCCTTCTCTATGAAGAAACCTAGGGTTTTATTATTTTTTGTTATATAATTAAAAAAATATAAAATGGTTATGAACAGAATGTTCAAACGTGAGAAAAAGAGTAGATTAATTTACGATAGTTCAGAAGCTATATCACGTTCATTTCTCTTTAAATAAAACCATGAACAAAATTTGAAGCAGTACACAAAATCTTGTCCTTGCAACACATCCCCTTTCTTCTTCAATTTGTTGGGTTTGAGGACAAAACAGAAATTATTATTAATAAATTAAAAATAGAGAAAATATAAAAAAAATATAAATTAAAAATAGAGAAAATATAAAAATATATAATAACAAAAATAAAAGCTTTGTGGGGTTTGAAGACAAACCGATAAATAATAAAAAAATGTGATTTCAAAACTAATTTTATTTATGTTTTGTATAAAAAATTATAGAAAATGTCAAGGCAGGAACCCACTAGAAATTACTTATTCGCATCGCTCTCTAACCGCCTACGTTTTCTTATTGGTTGTTCTTTTGTTAGGCTCTAACATAAATATTTCTTAATTGATTTTTTAATTAAAAATTGATTTTAGTTTAGCTTTTAAACTAATTGAAATGCAAATGAGACAAATTTTTCTTTAAAAAAGCAGGCCTTTTATGCAGAAAAAGAAGTTTTTTTTTAAGATTTTCTTTAGCTTTTTTTATTCACCATCTTTTTATTAGTGGAATAGGTATAACTATGCATGCAAGTAGTACAAGTTGTTGTAAGATTATAGGATCATTGTTTGCTTGACTCTATCTATTTTAGTGGATACTTCAACTTTAGGTTATAATTATACTGTGTGAAGAAACGTTACGGTACAAAGTTATTTTTAGGACAACATATGCATGATGAGAGTAAAATTATCACGTAATAAAAATTTTACCTTGAGTAATTAATATTATATAAAGATGAAATTATACCCATATTCATGCATGATTCTCATTTCTACAAGACAAATCCTTGTGTAGTTGTGTGTGGTAACTTCATACTATTTTGTACACTTAGACGCTAAGAATACTTTGTATTATAATATTTCCTCTATTAATTTTATAAATATAAATGTAGTCACGGTATCATATGGTTAGACTATGTGTTATCCATTACTCCCCTAACTCCACGTAGGCGTCACATAATCAACCAACATCATCACATTCTTATCACTCCACATCATCTTTACCTATGTTATCCATCACTCCCTCATCACTTCATATCACTCCACGTCATCACCACATTTTTCCTCATTTCTTCTCCTCTTTCTTCTCTTCCACCGCGTGACAGCCCTCACTGCTGACCACCACTTGGTGGCCACGCCTATGTATGTTATGGTGATGGGGGCGTGAGGGAGGGTGGTCAAGGCCCCCTGACGCTAGAAAACACATATTCACATACCCTTACTATGCGAATAAAAATTAACAGACCCTATTTTGAAGGACATCCTTAGGGTCAGGGCCCAGGGATGAAGCATAGAATTGAAGTGGTCGAGCAAGGTGGTCATCCCCTGCTTTTATTGCCAATTGTGTCAAAAAAAAAAATTTGACATTAGGCTAAAATTTTTGACAAATTTGTTTTTGTCGTTGCTATAAAAATTTAATGTGTATTTTCGTCACTTCTTCAAAAAAATTAACATAGATTATATTTGTATCATCTTAAATTATTTTCATAAGTAATATTAATTTTTTTGATAACAGTTATAATTTATTAAATTTGTTTAAAATCTATATAGACTTGTAAGTTGTAAAATTAAAATATATAGTTTAAGAATCGTCTTCATAATAAGATGTGAGATGACTGTCTTGCGAATATGTTGGTGATTTATACAGAAAAAGAAATTGTAGATAACTTTGACTTGGAATTCATAATATTTAATTTAAAAATATTAAAAGTCACCAGACTAAGTAATTCTCATTTCAGATACTCACAGTTACTCACGCATCATGTTAAACATTTAGGTCTTTATTTATTAAAAAATATCTACATTTTAAGAAATTGTATGACAATCATGTGAATTAATGTCGATAAATTAAGTACTTATTATTTTTATTATTAGACCCAATCCGGATTGAATCATTGACCAGAACACTTAATCCGAGACATAATTAACGATAGAAAAAAAGTTTGTGAATCCTGTAAATTTCCGCCTCTCTCACCCTCTATATTTCAAGTCTCGCCACTGAACAACCTTGCCTCTTGAACAAAAATTTCATCAAGGCAACTTTTAAGAATAATGTAATGACAAACATTTCAAAGTCATATGAGTGCAACTCTGTTAGCTTGTATTTTATATTTTTATATGACCATGTTGTTAGCAGATAGACTCACAGGGTGGTTAATTTCTCTATAATAGATTCTTGTGATCTTTAAAAGAAATTCACATAAGTCATAAGTGTAATGTTAACTTTATTTTGTGGGAGTTTTGTTTATAAACAAAAAGTGTGATGGGTTTTATAGAATACATGCAACTATAACCCTAAGGGTATCGTAAATTACCCTTTCTTCGTAATATGTGATCGAATGGTGATTCAGGTACTTTCACTTTGGTAGAATAACCTTTAACATCGTAATATAAACATTCTTTATGTCATATAATTTGGCTATCATATATAAACATCTATCATATACATGTCATAATAACAACCTATGTCATCCTTCTTGTACTTCTAATAGACCAAATATAAATTCATAAAGCCATCAAAATTAAGACCTCCTTATATTAATTTTCCTTACACCAAATTTAGGTACGACTTTTTGATGTGGTGCTATGTTTAGGTATGTTTAAAACAATAAAAAAAGGACTTCTTGTTCTTTTTCCTAACATTAGTTTTAAGTGCCTCTCTGGTGTATGTCTCTACAATGTAATATTGGATTTATGTACGTCTCTCTAGCATCGTATATACTATATAGAACTTCCTTTCCTTTATTAACATCAAACATTTTATATTTTCATATATGTGGCAAAATTTGTAATCTATCTTATATAATAAATTAAAGGTTTTTGTAGGATATGTGTCAGCATTGTAAATTATCTAAAAATTTAATTTTCTTGTTTTTCTCTCTTATTAATTGTTTGTAAAACATCTTTTGTTATATTCTTATTTTTCCTATCTAATAATAATAAATTTATTCAATTCAACAAATATTACGATTATTTACGATTGCATAATAAATCATATTATTTATTTTTTTATAAAAAAATCTTTGAAAAATTGTAATATGTTATTAAAAATAAATAATTTTAAAATTTATTTATTTAACATGTGTAATCCACAAATTTTACCTATTAAAGTAATGTATTGTAAACACTATGTACCCATAGGTTTGTTTGTTTGTTTAAAACTTTTAAGTCTTAAAGAAATTCCCTAAATTCATATAATACAATTTGTCATTGTATAACTTTTAATGCAAAAAGTATAAGGTGTTAAAACATTAAACTTCTTAAAACTAGACATTAGACTAATGACACAAATGAAAGCACATCCAAGATTTAGAAGAACTAGTTTGGTATTGTTGATGGGTCAACATCTCATCCTTGTCACTACCTAATGCATTGCCACATTAAGATTCTTTTCTGTCGAAGTTTCTTCCAATCAATTCAAGACCCTGTTGGATAAAAAAAAATAACCATAACAATCATATGGTAATCATATTATAAATACAAAAATTATTGCGAGTACAAACTTAACTATCCATTTTTTGGATGTGTGAGATCGGTAATCACTAATTTATGAGTTATTTATATAATTCATTTATATTATTAACAATATTATTAAAATATCTATATAAACCACACAAGTATAATTAGTTTGTTTACCACTAGACCGGCTCAAGCCTTCTTTGACTCGAACTGGTAAAAAAATTGATATTATATTCTTTTTCTATGATTATAAAACTTTTTTTTGTTTGAGCATAGGATACAAAAAGTATAAATAACTATAAAGAAGAAAGTTACAAAAATATTAATCACACACAAAATATATAGATTAATTACAAATATTAAAAAAAAAAAATTCACCTCAATCAAATGTTGTTACAATTAACTTATCAGAATAGATACTATAGTCACACATTAATAGGCTAAAGCTTTTTTAATAATACACGTTTAGCATTAGATATCACTATCTCAACAACAAGAGAATTTTGGTTTCGTTGATTGTTCCTCGCTTGGGTTCCATTATTTGAGTCCCAAAACCTCTAACAATACAAAACACCTCCTTATTATAGAGAAAATTAGGCTTGTTACATGCCCTAATAATGAAATATTTATTGTTATTGTTGTTATTCTTATTCTTACCACCATCATCGCTACTCACTGTCAATGTCATTCTCACTATTATTAATATTATTTTATGCATGGAAAATATTAAAAACAAAATAATGGTAACAACAATAAAAAAGTTGGACATGGAATGATTTTTAAAATTACACATACACTTTTTTCAGACTTGTAAAATTACATAGATTTTTAAATCGTGCTTTAATAATATTGTATTATGTAAATAAAAAATTTATGTTTTAAAATTTATTTATAATTTTCTAAGTGTAGAGAGATACATTTTGAATTATGAATTAATTCTGTTTTTAAAAAGAATTTACCCTAAAACCCATCAAAGTAAAGTGAATCATTATGAAAGTAAAATAGAACCATTACCCGCCATCGCTTTCTAGGCGATGTACGAAAAATATTTTATGTTGTTTTCATCAACCACTTTGGTGGTATTTCATTTTTTTTATATCCCAATTAATTCTTTTTCTAATTAAATCAATAATTGGCCAATAGAAGATGTATTGAACCAAAAGAACAAGCTAGGTTATTATTTCGATGGATTAATTAGGTATGCATTAGTAATTGTTGGATATGTTTTAATGAAATTCTCCTGTCGCTCAAAAGAAAAAAAAATAATAAATTGTAATTGTTGCATCCAATTCCTGGTTTTTTAGAACATACCCTTTTTTGTACCAAATATATAAAAACTTTGATCGTTTCTATCTTTGTACAAAACTGTGACCAAATTGGTGGTCAAATGCTAATCTTTTTTATTAGCATTAATCACCAAGTCAACTTATTACCTTAGTTGGGTATCACAAAAGTCAAGATATTTGAACGGAAACAATAATAAGATGGTATCTTGTTCAACGTTGTAGCATTTTCTAGACATCTTGTACAACCATACACGCAACAACCTGTTTTTAAAAAGGTCATGCTAAACTTACACCTCATAGTGTCGTTCGGGTTGGTTCCTCGGGTTTCGGGTTGTTCGGGTCGGGTTGCTCGGGTTTTTGTAATATGAAATTGGAACCGAGAACCGAACCATTTAACTTCGGTTTAATTGGTTCTCGGGTTTCGGTTCTCGGGTTTAATCGGGTTGGGTTAAACGGTTCTCGGGTAATACTTGAAAAACTAATATTCTATTTTTCAAACAAATAAAAGTAAAACATATTTAACCAAAACATACATTTCCTTAAAAATTTCAAATGTTTAACCTTAACATATGTAAAACGTGTTTAACCAAAACATACATTTCTTCGACAATCTCAAAACATATAGATGGTTTGAAAATTAAAAAATGTTACCGCCCCTTAGAATCCTAGTTCGGGTTTTTCGGGTTTACCCGAATAAACCTTGTGGGTACCCAAGGACCGAACCGTTCTAAGTTTTCGGGTTCGAGTAATAGCCTTTTTCGGGTTGGGTATTTTCGGGTTCGGGTTGGTGTTTTTCGGGTTGGTTCTTCGGGTTTTGGTAAAAAACACACCCCTACCTCATATACGATCCTTGTACATGTCATACAACACACCCAATGAACCTACTGGTACGCGCGTACATAGCCCGTATAAGTCTGTATAGGCGTACGTTAGGTACGGATCATACTACAAGATAAATTCAAGAGGCAATACACACTACAAGGAAAGTCACCTGTAGCGACGACAAAAGTCGTCGCAATAGCCCAGAAAAGTCGTCGCTATAGGCTATAGCGACGACATGTGGTCGCTGATTAGTCGTCGCTATAGGTTAGTCGCAATAGCTCAGAAAAGTCGTCGCTACACATGTCGTCCCTATAGATTAGGCTATAGCGACGACATGTCGTCGCTATAGGTGTCTGACACATTTTCTTTTTTGATTTATTTTTATTATGTTAATTATTTTAAAAAAAATAATTTTTTTTTCGAAATTACCTATAGCGACGACCTATAGTCGCTATAGAAGGTGGTCAAAAAGTCAAACATAGATATATAGCGACGACATGTCGTCGCTATAGCCCTACAAAAAATTTTCAATTTTTTTTGTTTTCTGGAATTTCCAGTTTTAAACATGTTTAATCAACAATATTAGTTTTAACCTGCTGCAAATAAGACTTTATCAAACATCAAAATACATTCACATTCATATACTTACATCCAAATCTCAAAGTTAACCAAACAACCAAGCATAACAAAGTTATAAGTGTTTTAAAATCCACAACTTCATCTATTCATCTTCATCGTCATCTTCATCTTCATCTTCTTCTTCTTCCTCTTGATCTTTTTCTTGATTTGTTTCGAATCCGGGATAGTAGAAGGAGCTAGAGCCTTGGCCTCCTTGCATTGACATCAACTTGTTAATTTGTTGTTGCATCATTTCATTGATGCGTTGTTGCTCCGCCCAGCGAGCATTTGCATCAGCAAGTTTTTAGATCACGTCCAGGAAATTCAGATTCAAATTCACTATACAATTAACAAACATTATAGATTAGTTTACTAAAGCAACTAATATGAAATTTAACCAAGTAAATAAATACGCTTACGATTTGTAGTCTTTAATTTCATCGCAGTTGCTTAATACAAACCATTCCAATGATTTTCTAACATCTTCAGAAAGTGATATTATTTTTTTCTTTGAAATTGGGCGGCATTGTGATGAAAAAACATGAAGATGTCTCTTGGGAATGTCAGCATCTGCGTTTCTATCAGGACGGTTGAATTTGGTTTGCATACCTTCAAGATACATAGAACAGAAGGTCAATGCTTCATCTGCAACATAGCCCTCTGCTATTGATCCTTCAGGTCTGGCTTTATTTCTAACATATGCCTTTAGCTTCTTCATGTATCTTTCAAAGGGATACATCCATCTCATATACACAGGCCCACCAAGAATAACCTCTTCAGGCAAATGAATAACTAAATGAACCATTATGTCAAAAAACGCTGGAGGATATATCAACTCCAAATTACATAGTATCTTGATCACATCTTTATGAGCTTTCTCCATGTCTTTCACATCAAGTGACCGTGCACAAATTTTTTGAAACACGGTGCAAAGATCAATTATTGTTGTTGAAACATTTGGGGGCAAACATCCTTGTACACCTATTGGCAACAATCATTGCATTAAGATGTGATAATCATGAGACTTTAACCCGATTACATTTGAATTATTAGGAAGCACCTTGTTTTTAAAGTTCAAACCAAAACCATCGGGTAGTCTCACTCCTCTAATAAACTTACAAAAACGTTCTCGATCTGTAGGTGTGAAAGAGTAAGGGGCATGTGGTTGGTAAAACTTGTTGTTATTCTTAGTTAGCCAAAGATTTTTTCGAATACCTATCTTCTCTAAGTCTTGTCTTGCTTTAGGCGTGTCTTTTGATTTTTCATTTATTAGTGAAGTACCCAACAAACTTTCACACACATTTTTCTCCACGTGCATAACATCAAGATTGTGTTTTAAAAGAAAGGAAGACCAATAATCTAACTCAAAGAAGATACTTTTTTTGCTCCAATTCAACTCTGATGCAGCTCGCTTTCTTTTCACACCTCCATGACTTGGATGTTTACTCGGAACACGAATGGGAAGGCCTTGTAATTGTTTTAATATTTTTGCATTACTTAACTGTTTAGGAGGATCTCTGGTCTCCTTTTGGCCATTAAACATCAAATTTTCCATTAATTTATTTTTTTTAGTCAAAAATCGTCTATGACCAACAAAAGTTATCTTGTTAGTTATAGAGCACGAGGGTGTGTCTTCGTTACAAGTAGAACATGCTTTATAACCTTGACCACTCCATCCAAACAAGCTACTACGAGCAGGATAATCATTAATAGTCCACAAAAGAGCCGCACGCATCGTGAATATGGTTTCGGTGTGTGCATCTCTCATTTGTACTCCATCAGTCCACAACGTTTTCAATTCATCCACCAAAGGCCTTAAGAAAACATCAATATCCTTTCTAGGAGATTTAGGGCCAGGAATTAGCAAAGTTAACATGAAAGAAGACTCTTTCATACATAACCAAGGCGGTGTATTGTATGTTGTCAACACCACCGGCCACATACTGTAAGTCTGACTCATGTTACCAAATGGATTAAAGCCATCTGCAGGCAAACCCAAATGAACGTTCCTGGGTTCCTTAGCAAAATTAGGATATCTGTTATCAAATTCTTGCCATGCCTTCCCATCAACCGGATGACGCATCATACCATCTGTTGAGCGTCCGGTATTATGCCATATCATATCTTTCGCGATGAATCTAGAACTAAACCTTTGTCGAAGACGTGAAGTTAAAGGAAAGTAACGCAATACTTTTTGTGCTACTTTCTTTCCCTTTGTGTTTTTATCAACCCATCTGCTCTTATTACAAACTGGATAATTTTGCATAAGAGAATTCTCTTTCCAGAATAGAGCACAATCATTAATGCAAGCATGTATAGACTGATATCCTAAACCAATTTTTCTCAGTTTCTTCTTAGCTTCATAATGGGAGGCTGGAATCTTATTTTCTTTCGGGAAAGCAACTCTTAAAAACTCTAAAAGTTGGTCAAAGGAACTATCAGTCCATTTATTAATAACTTTAATATGCATTAATTTTGCCAAAAAGTTTAGGGAAGACATCCAATTACAAACTAGGGTATAGCTCGGTATTAAGCTCCTTAAATAATGCGTCAAACTCTGTGTCTAAGCCATCTCCATACTCATTTACATTTTCTTCATATGTATTCTGCTCACCAATGACATCATCAAGTGCATCAAACATCTCATTATTTGTTAGTGGAGGATTATCTGCGTTCGTAGCCCACATTCTTTCAATCTCTGAAGCATTGGAATATTTCTCACCATGATATACCCATGTTGTATATGACTGTAGAAAACCACAGTCATGTATGTGGGCATAAATTGTAGCCAAATTCTGGAGTGATCGTTTAGAATTTGCACAACTTTTACACCGGCAATACCCTTTACCTTCACCATTGACATGGTTCTTTGCAATCTCCATAAACTTATTAAGACCGTTTAAAAAACCCGAGCATCTCCGGTTTCGTAATTTTATCCAACTTTTATCAACTTCCATGTTAGTTATCAACACATGAACCTAAACATGCATATCTAAATGAAATTTATAAGCGCATAAACATAAACATACTTATAAAAAGTCAATGTTACAAACGAAACATAAACAAGACATACAACATACCTAAACATATGCATACAAATGAAATTCATTTATCACATAAACCTAAACATGCATATCTAGATGAAATTTATAAACACATAAACATAAACATACTTATCAAAAGTCAATCTTACAAATGAAACATAAACAACCCATACAACATACATAAACATATGCATACAAATGTGTTTCAACAACTAAATAATACAATCATACATTTACAATTCAAAACATTAAACTTTTGTATAAACATAAACAATAATGAAGCTTTATTAACATACACAATACACAAACATGGCTAAACATATTCAAAAATACTTATAAACATATTCAAAATACATATTATAATTCTAATTATATCCCAATTTGAAAAATACACATACACATGGCTAAACATATTCAAAGATCCAAAAACAAAGATCCAAACATAAAAATACATATACAAATTCTAACCTTAAGTTAACACAAGTTAAACATATACACATTACATAAACATAGACTTGCACACATCAATTCATATCTTAATTTAGCTCAAATAATTTAACTTGATGTTTTCTAACATACACACATAACATAAACATAAATATACAACATATCCAAACAAATGTGTTTCATCAACAAAACTATATTAATTAATATTCCATCATTAACACAAAACATTTCAAAACAATAAAAAATACATAAACACATATTAAAATTGAAAATTCAACATACCTATGTCGAATAACTTCCAAGAAAGCTTCAACACGAAATCAACTTCATATCATACCATACATTGCAAAAAAATATGAAAAAAAAAAAAAGAAATCTCTTAACCAAGGCATTAATACAAAAAAAAAATAAAAAATTACACAAAATAACCATACCTACGAAAAAATAAGAAGGATCCAACAATCTTCAAGAACCAAATCAAACATAAAATCATACAAATCCATAAATACTTGCAAATCAATGAAAAAATAAGAAAAAATGAAAGATTTAACAAAAAAACACATACCTATACAAATGAGAAGTTTTCAAACCCCCTTAGCCGTGAAATCGCCTCCAAATACCCATAAAAACCCAAAATCGCCGGTTAGTATGGTGAAGAAGAAAAGAATGGAAGAAAACCTGCGAAAAATGGGGTCTGCGCGATTTTTTTGGTATATAAACCCTATAGCGACGACAGTCGCTATAGAGCGACATCGAAACTGACGCGCGCATTAATTGTACTGATCAAAAACAGTTTTGTCTTCTTCCTGACCTATAGCGACGACACGTCGTCGCTACAAGTAATTCAATTTTTTTTTATTTTTTAACCATCTTCCATCTGATAAAAAGAAATAAAAAAATAAAAAATTTAATAATTCTCGGCTATAGCGACGACGTTTAGTCGCTATAGACATTTCCCAGAACCGCCAATATTTTGGTCAAAGGCGCCTTTTTCACCATGAGTCGCTATAGCTTAAAAAGCCTGAAAAAGTACTTTTAAGCTATAGCGACGACCTGTCGTCGCTATAGCTCGCCCTATAGGAACGACATTTTGGCGTCGCTACAACCTTTGTCCCCTTAGCAGCCTTTTCTTGTAGTGACAAGCTGTACAACATCCCTCTTGTACGTCCCATACAACACTCCTCATGTACAACCCGTATATATAGGCACAAGTGGGGGCGTAGAATTATGGATGGAGTGTGAGAATAAAAACAAAATTTAAAATTATAATAGGCTTTGATTTATAGCTTAAGATAACCCACTAATTAAATAAAGTTTTTTTATGTAAAACCTAATGAATCATCATGTGTCTGGATACAATATAACATTGCTACAAAAGTTTTAAGTTTATATACACACACGTATATATGATTTTATAAAAATTTCAAGAGTGGTCGTTTTGTTTTTGTTTTAGCCTTATGAGCCAACAAACCGTAAGTGATCAGTAGCTGAAACAAATGTTAAAAACAAATTTCTATTGTCACTCTCAAATTATTATTATTTTTATCATTTTTTTAATCAAACCAGTGTTCATTAGGTCATGATCAGTTTTGACTAGGGCTGTAATCGAGCCGAGCTGAGCCGAGCCAGGCCTGGCTCCAGCTCGACTCGTGGATTTTCGAGCCGAGCTCGAGCCGAGCCGAAATTTCTTTCGAGCCAAAAATCCTAGCTCTAGCCCGGCTCGTAAAAAACCTCGAGCCACGAGCCAGCTCGTTTTTTTTTCCTCCACTTTACATATATATAAAATCTAATATATACATACATACATATATTTATATAAATATGTGTATAAGATATTGTATATATATAAACATAAATGTATATGTTATGTATAATATATATATATATATATATGTATGTGTGTATATGTGTGTGTGTATAATTTGATATATATATATTAAAAATCAAGCCGAGCCACGAGCCGAGCTCGAGCCGAGCTCGAGCCGAGCCAACCCTGGCTCCGGCTCGGCTCGTTTTTAAAAAGCTTTTTTCGAGCCGAGCCCTTTTCGAGCCGAGCCTTTTTCGAGCTTTTTTCGAGCCGAGCCCTTTTCGAGCCGCGAGCTTTTTGAACAGCGCTTCTTTTAAGAATCATTATAATCAAACTTTAAGCAATTGTGTGTATATATATAAATATAATACACACACACATATATATAAGGAAGAATTTCTAAAAAAACCATCATTTTAGAGAAAACTAATCACAATCATTAATAATTAATTTTTTTTTTCATTTTTATTTCCTTTTATTATAAGATAAGAAGTGTAAAAAAAATAAAAAATAAAAAAAATAAGTATTTTTGATTATTACATATATGTAACTTGTATGCTACACATACTGATTACATATATGTAACTTTATAAGTTACATACGCAACATTTTGAGTTACATATACGTAACTTCGTGATCTACATACTTTTTCAAAACAAATTTTTTATATTATATCGTTTCTAACCTTATAACAAAAAATTATCAATTTTTTTTTTTAAATTTATAGGTTAGTATGAGTCTTAAATAAGGAGTTTTCTCATTAACCTATATATATATATATTTGGTTAAGGATCGAGAGCATGAAGATTTAAATAACAAACAATATAGCAGTTTGGCAGAAAGATAAATTAAACAACTCATATTTAAATAATACCTTGATTTATTTCTTGAATATCTGAATTACAAATGATTTCCTTACAATTGGATGGAGCAATAATAACTTGAAAATCTAAAGATTTTGAACATTGGGTGGTTGATAATACAAGTTTTTGAGGAGAGGGTTTTTTCATACATTTAATTCTAAGTAAATTTTCGAATGCTTTACAATGCAATCGAGGCTTTAATTTATAGAGCCTCCAACCCTATCTAGTTGAACATCGTCAGCCTTATCCAATTGAACATTGTCATCTTTATCCGAATTGAATTGGAAAATAATTCAACATTGTCGGCAAAGTAAATTGTCTTCTTTATATCTCCTTTATTAAAGTTGGCAGAGTAGCTGGCCATTTTGACATAAAGTTCAACTTGAAAATCTCATCTCTGACAAATTGTTGCAGTTACTTTAATAAAAGTTGTCACATCTTGAAAATCTTATCTTCTTGACAATAATTGAGATTAACCCATATTAAAAACGGATCAACCCATGGATGACTTATATGGGTCCAATATCTTCATACGGATCTTGAGAATCTTGTAAATCTTCTTCATTGGTAGAACGCTTTGACCCCGAAGGAGATTGCTTAATCTCATTAATAATTTTCTGCATTTCTTCAGGGGTAGAACAAGACTGTAGTCGAATTATATAGTCTTGATCTTGAAAAGAATTTAGATTTTGAATAATAGGAGTCTTTACAGATCGTTCATATTGACTGGATATAGACATATAATATTTTTGCACAGAAGCAATATTGGCTTTTTCAATTGAAAATTTATTCCACCATTTACTCCTATAGTGTCTTAGGAGAAGAGGAGGAGATATATCTTGTTTAACTTGATAATGATAAGTCCAAGAGAAAATCCAAAGAATTTGAAATACAGTCATAAATTGAAGAGTGTATTCAAAATCAGGGATTCCATCTTGCTTAAAATAGTCTATAAACTTATTATAGGCCTCAAGAATTTGTTTAGGAAAAGCATTTGGAATGATTCCAATATACTTAAACCATTTAACAAACCATCTTGGATAATTGTTTGAGAATTGTTCATCATAGTATATAAACCAAGAATGATTAAAATTTCTAAATAAAAGAGCCTTTTCCCAAGCTTCTTGATAATCGTAATAATTATATTGAGAATATGAATTGAAATTTGAAAGAGTTTTTTGAACGAATGGTTTAGATTTCCATTCTTCAAGACTTATAATCTTTTTAATTTTTATTTTGGAATAGTCAATTTTTGATGGGATTTGAGGATTGAGAATATGTTGAATATCAACAGAACCGGTATCAACTAATATAGCCTGGTAATAATCAATATTCTTTTGATCAGAATCATAAAAATGACAATTTCTTGGATATAAATAATCTATAAGGGTTAAAAAGCTTTGAGAAACTTTTTCTTCTTCGATAGGTTCTAAAATCTTGATAATTTTATGATGAGGATTTATAGAATATAAACTAGAATCTGTTGTAGGAGATATATTGGGGCGAATAATTGATTGGGGTAGAATTCTAGTTGTTTGAACAATAGAAGAATATGGTGGTCTGGAAGATATAGGAACAGGTGAAGATGGTCTAAATCTTGGAAATGGAGATAATGGAGTAAAACTATTGTGAATAGGTAATGGAGAACTTGAAGAAGAACTTGCTGATAATGATGGCTTTGATTTAGATAAAACAATCTTTTTTGTATCCTTGCTCATATTCCCTGTAAAAATTCTCTTGATAAAAAGTCTGGTAAAGAATTATTTTCTCCTTTTATGAATTCAATTTGAAAGTCAAAATTGCTTAATAATGCCTGCCATCTTGCAAATATCTGTTTTGAAATTAAATTTTTTATATCCTTCTCTAAAATATGTTTTGCAGACAAACAATCAATTCTTAATAAAAAAGGTTTCATATATAAATCATCTTCAAATTTTTTAATACATAATACAATACTTAAAATTTCCTTTGTTATAGTTGAATAATTCTTTTGTGTATCATTCCATGATCCTGAATAATATCTAACTAATTGTTCTTTATTATTTTCTAAAGATTGCTTTAATATTCCTCCGAATCCTAAATCACTTGCATCAGTTTCAACAATTAACTTAGCATTAGGATGTGGAATATTTAAACATGGTAATTGTTTTATTTTAGTTTTAATTTGTTTTATAATATTTGTATGTTCCTGTGTCCATGGCTCAGGATTCTTTTTTAATCTTTTATATAAAGGTTTACATATAATTCCTAAATCCTTAAAGAAATCATGTATATAGTTCAGACATCCTAAAAATCTCTGTAATTGTTTCTTATCTTTAATTTCATCAGGAAACTTATTAGTAAATTCTAAACTTCTATCTATAGGTATAATAGTATTTTGCTTAATATTATGACCTAAAAATCTTATCTCAGTTTTAAATAGATTTATCTTAGTAGGAGATACTACTAGTCCATTCTTATGAATTATATCATAAAATATATTTAAATGCTTAAAATGTTGTTCTAAAGACTTAGAATAAATTAAAACATCATCAATATAAATTATTGAAAAATTTCCTATAGGGATAATTATGTCATTCATAATATTTTGAAATTCGGAAGGAGCATTTTTTAATCCGAAGGGCATTACATTCCATTCGTAATGTCCAAAGGGAACATTAAATCCTGTTTTATATTTATCTTCCTCGGCTATTTGGATTTGCCAAAATCCAGATTTCATATCAAACTTAGAAAATACCTTTGCTTCATATATCTTTTTTAATAAATCCCTTTTATTTGGTATAGGATATCTTATCCATTCTAATACTTTATTTAAAGGTTTATAATTTATAACTAATCTTGGAGCACCTCTTTCAATTTCAGCGCTATTATTTACATAGAATGCAGAACATGACCAAGGAGACTTAGAAGATCTAATTAAACCTTTATCTAATAAATCTTTTATTTCTTTTTTACAATATTCTTCTAATTCTTGATTCATATGTATAGCTTTAGATTTTGTTGGTATATCTTTTTCATTAAAATCTTTTATATATGGTAACTTTACAATGTGTTGTTTTCTTTGCCAAAAGGCATTAGGAATATTTGCACAAACATTTTTTATAAATTTTTCTTCAATTTTCTTTATTTTATTAATAATTATTTTATCATTTAATTGTTCTTTTATTCTTTCATTATTTATTTCATTTATTAAGAATTTCTTTTGTTTTTCTTTTAAATTTATAATATTTATTTGTTTAGATAAAACAGGTTCAGAAAATTCAAATATAATTTCTTTATTTAAAACTTTAGTACTTATTCCATTGCTATTTATAGTAAATGGATATAATTGAGTTATAAAAGGTGTTCCTAATATGATTTGAGAAGTTAGATTTTTTACTAATATTAATTGAGTTTTAAAACAGTAGTTTTCTTTACATATATGAACATTTGATAGTTTATAATTTATTATAAGCCTTGAACCACTGGCAGTAGATAATCTATATGAAGTTTTTTCATAATATTGTGTAGGTATAATTCCTTCTTGAATACAATTCATATCAGCTCCACTATCAATTAAAGCTGTTAAAGTGATTCTAAAT
The DNA here is from genome assembly GCA_009363875.1 of Mikania micrantha. Taxonomy (NCBI): domain Eukaryota; kingdom Viridiplantae; phylum Streptophyta; class Magnoliopsida; order Asterales; family Asteraceae; genus Mikania; species Mikania micrantha. The sequence continues at coordinate 3,190,721 of CM018692.1, forward strand.
TCGTTATTAACAATTATATTTACTTTAGTATACCACTTTTGATAATTTAGTTCTTTTAATATATTAATTTCATTGGTCTCATTACCTTTAATTATTATGCTTTCGACATTAGTTTCTTTTTCTTTTCCTTTTTCAATATTTTTAATCTGTAATTTAATCATTTTAATATCTTCTTTTATATTTTTTAATTCTTCTTGTAATTCTTGCATAGTTATAGGTTTTTCTGGTTTTTTAAATTTTTTATAAATATCTTCTAAATTATATATTTCAGTAGTATCTTCTATTGTTTCTGATTTTTTATTAAAATTTTCTTTTAATTTTTCTAAATATAATTGTTTTAAATTCAAATCTTCAGTGTTTTCTAAAAGCTTTAGTAATATTAGATTTTCTTCATTATTTATCATATTTATAGATCCATCAATGTTACATGAACATGGACCAATGCATCCACATTCTTCATCATTATTACTGCTAGTATTATCGCTATCAGAAATATAATTTATATCATTACTATCATAATCTGAAAATTCTTCATCACTAATTTTAGTATCTAAAATTTTATTTATCTGTTCTTTTAATTCATCTGATATATTTAATTCATTTATCTTTCTTTTTGAATAACAATTTTTTGAGGTATGTCCTCTTTTACCACAAGTATAACAAGTTACTATTTTTCTTTTGTAAAACTTTTGTTTTTTATTTTTATTATAATTTTGTTCTTCAATTTTAGGTTTTCTATTCTTATAGTTTTTTCTATAATTTTTTCCTTTTATATAATTATTTCTTTTTACATAATTATTTTTTCTTTTTGAATTACTTGGTATTTTTATATTTTCAAAACCATATTGTTCACAAAAATTACCTAATTCATTTCTACTACTAATACCATATTTCTTCATTTTTTGTTTTAATTTTAAATCGTTACATATTTGTAAACCTTCTTGATTTATATGATTTATTATTTGTCCATATGTCAATTCGTCATATGGTATATAATTATTATTTTCTCTTTTAATTTTCTCTCTAACTCTTTCTGCAAATAATTTTGGTAATCCTGCAATAAATCTTTCTTTCCAATATGATTGTTTACAATCACTTCTCATCATAACTTTAGATATAAAAACATCCTTATACCATCTAAAATCTTGTAATTTTCTACACGTAAGATTTAATAGTATTAAAGAACTCCTTTCTTGGTAATCTGAAGGATTTCCTATAAAATTTTTTATAATAGCGAATATAAGTGTATTTATTATATCTGTTTCTTCAGTTTGGACTTGTATTCCATTATGACTTGTATTCCTAAACAAATTCTTGAGGCCTATAATAAGTTTATAGACTATTTTAAGCAAGATGGAATCCCTGATTTTGAATACACTCTTCAATTTATGACTGTATTTCAAATTCCTTGGATTTTCTCTTAGACTTATCATTATCAAGTTAAACAAGATATATCTCCTCCTCTTCTCCTAAGACACTATAGGAGTAAATGGTGGAATAAATTTTCAATTGAAAAAGCCAATATTGCTTCTGTGCAAAAATATTATATGTCTATATCCAGTCAATATGAACGATCTGTAAAGACTCCTATTATTCAAAATCTAAATTCTTTTCAAGATCAAGACTATATAATTCGACTACAGTCTTGTTCTACCCCTGAAGAAATGCAGAAAATTATTAATGAGATTAAGCAATCTCCTTCGGGGTCAAAGCGTTCTACCAATGAAGAAGATTTACAAGATTCTCAAGATCCGTATGAAGATATTGGACCCATATAAGTCATCCATGGGTTGATCCGTTTTTAATATGGGTTAATCTCAATTATTGTCAAGAAGATAAGATTTTCAAGATGTGACAACTTTTATTAAAGTAACTGCAACAATTTGTCAGAGATGAGATTTTCAAGTTGAACTTTATGTCAAAATGGCCAGCTACTCTGCCAACTTTAATAAAGGAGATATAAAGAAGACAATTTACTTTGCCGACAATGTTGAATTATTTTCCAATTCAATTCGGATAAAGATGACAATGTTCAATTGGATAAGGCTGACGATGTTCAACTAGATAGGGTTGGAGGCTCTATAAATTAAAGCCTCGATTGCATTGTAAAGCATTCGAAAATTTACTTAGAATTAAATGTATGAAAAAACCCTCTCCTCAAAAACTTGTATTATCAACCACCCAATGTTCAAAATCTTTAGATTTTCAAGTTATTATTGCTCCATCCAATTGTAAGGAAATCATTTGTAATTCAGATATTCAAGAAATAAATCAAGGTATTATTTAAATATGAGTTGTTTAATTTATCTTTCTGCCATATTATATATATATATATATATATATATATATATTCTTATTGAAATTGAAGTTCAATTATAACTTTATAATTATGAAAAAAAAATCAGAAAAAAAAAAAGAATAGAAAACTTTTAAATCCTAAGCATATGTGGAAAGAGTGGTATGGATGATATGTGTTTGGACATACTAAAATGAAGCCAAAAAAGGGAGATTCACTGGGGAGGATCCTTTGTAGACAGAAATGGTACATGCAGTCGATCAAGACTGTCAGTCCATCCTTGAATAAGTCTTCTAACCAATTAAACCATATATAAAAGTTGTGACTAAACTTTTTAAACTCTTCTAGCTTGCGGTATATTTTTACGATATTATTTTTCATCATTTTTATAAAATTAAAGCATATAAAGTTACCAATGATTTATTTATCGGGAAAGTCACTTAATTTACCATTTTAACTCTTTAATTTTCCTAAGAAGTCTTTTGATTAAGAAACTATGTCCACAATCTTACAAAACTATAAAAACTTGATAGGGTTGGTATGATAATCATTCCTGACCATTTGATAATTATAATTTCTGTACTTAAGATATCTAATTTTATAAAGCTGATATATTAAATTTTAATGTATAAAACTATGATGGTTTAATGATTTATAATAATGTTTTCAAAACCGAACCGGACGTCGAACTAGTCTCCTTACTGGTCAGAGGTCCGACCGGTCAAACCGGATTATTTTATAAGCATTTTATTAATATATATATATATATATATAGGGAGATAATCAAATGTTAACCCTCTCTTATAGCGTTAACCCGTTAACCCTGACATTTTTTACCCGAATCTTAGTTTTTTTTTGCCATGGTTTTTATTATACATAAATAGGGGGTTTCTTTTTTGTATTTTTGCTAATTCATCACCGTTTAGAAATTAAATCAATTGTAAGTTTGAGTTACACTATTTGATGTAAGTAACTTACACTTACTTACACTTTGATTTAATTTCTAAACGGTGATGAATTAGCAAAAACACAAAAAAGAAACCCCCTATTTATGTATAATAAAAACCATGACAAAAAAAAAACTAAGATTCGGGCAAAAAATGTCAGGGTTAACGGGTTAACGCTATAAGGAAGGGTTAACAATGGAATCATCCCCTATATATATATAATCAAAAAAAATTTAAAAAAATTAAAAAAATTAAAAAAACCGGTTCAACCACCGGTTCACCGGTTCGACTGGCCGGTTCACCCAAAATGGCTTATAACCTCTAACTGGACCGGGTCACCCACCGGTTTTCAAAACATTGATTATAGTTAAATTTCTTCTAATTATTTTCATTCCTTTCTCCTCCTCTTCATAATGATGGTTTAGGTATACCAAAAGATAATTAATCACTAAAGGAATATTTTAATCCACTAAGAAAGATAAACAAGATTTTTAATTTTAATCATTCACATTATTGATAATCCATCTTTAAATCAAATAATACTGAGAAAAAAAAAGTGTCTTCCTCTTCCAAAAATTCTTACGAATAATGTCCTCTGATGATGATTCAAGATCGTGATGTAACATGTATCCTCCCCTATTCCGTTTATCCATGCTCAATATTGAATATATAATCTTTCACAAGAAAGTGTTCTGGATTAATTATAATGATATTATATGTAAATAATCATTCAACATGGTTTACACAATATATTAATATAATAGATTTTTAATAAATGTTACCTTTTCAAAGTTTTGTACTAAAACAAAGTTAGAAGTTAATAGGTTGACACGTTTTTACTTGATTTAATTTTTTTATCAGGTTTAAGCTTTTCAGTAAAATAACAGTATAAAATGGTCACATGCAAAGTCAAATAATAAATAACAAATCGTAGTAAAAACAACGTTATCATTAAAAAAAACAAAATTACCAAAAACGCGATTTGTAATTTAACATCTCACGTTCTTATTAAAAAAAAAAAAAAAAAAAAAAAAAAAAAAAAAAAAAACCTTACATCGCAGAATAAAAAAAAGCAAGACCTTGGGAAAGACATTAGACTACACGCAATACATAAGCATGCATTTACTACATGCATCCTAGTCATTACTGTCACATCAGCTTTTTACTTATTCTTCTCACATGTATTTTCTCTCATTTTTTTATCTCCAACACATGCATTCTCTCCTTTTTTCTTTTTTTTTTTTTAAAAAAAAAGACTTCTAAAGAGGTGGTTCACCCTCTCTCACTGCACTTGAGTGCGCTTCCGGAAGTGCAAGGAGGTGAACGTGCGTGGTGCTCCAATGCATCCACGAGAGAAGATGGTGTCCACGTGGGACGTGCAAGAGGCCTTACGTGCGCATTGCCTTCAGTCTTATCACATGTAAAATTAAATTTTGTAATCTTATCTATCAGTTTATTGTAATCTTTCACTTTTACGACATACAACACCAAGCACGATAGTTTAAAAAAATAAAAAGAAAAGGTGAATAAATTTTTAGTTGATTTTTTTAATAGAATTACGAGCTGTACGCATCAAATTTTATAGTCATGCATTTTTACAATTTCTGAGGATATAAACGCATTTAATTTCTTTAAGAGAATTTTGAGGAATAAGCTAGTTATATTACTCTTTTTTAGTTATAAGTTATAACATATAAATCTTTTTCCGAGGAATTAATAAATGACATCTTAAACATTTAGTCAGCAATTTTTTTTTAACGACAAAGGTCTCTGATGCAGCTGATGGATCAGAAAAGGAGTTGGAAGCCGAGGATTACTAGTGTTTATTATTCTTTTATCAAAGAAGGGCCAATTTGCGCAGGAAAAGGGTGGTTTTTTAGGAGGGAGATTTGGTTCGGGTTCATCTCAGCAAGGAAAGGTTTTCTGGTGGAAGAGGGGGGAAATTGAAGCCAAGAGCCGATGGTCCTTTTCGAATACTGAAGCGTATTAATGATAATGCATACAAGATGGATTTACCGGGTCACTATAATGTGTCGGCTACTTTCAACGTTGTTTATCTTTCTCCATTTGTGCCGGAAGCTGATGATCCTTTAGACTTGAGGACAAGTCTTTTCGAAGGAGGGGAGAATGATGCAGCTAATGGATCGGAAAAGGAGTTGGAAGCCGAGGATTAAGAGTGTTTATTATTCTTTTATTGTTTCTTTGTTTTATTATTTATTTAGTCTTTTATTTGTGGTTTGAATTTCAAGTTAGTTGTTTTATCTGTTTAGTATTGGATAAGTATTAGTTGAGTCTATTTATACTTTGGGATTAAATGAAGGTAGACAGATTATTATTTTGATTCATTACTTGATTATCGGATCTCTTCCTGTGATTCCTGCTAACCAACGAGTAGCCATTGAGAAGTCCTACATCAGTCTCAATTGTGTGAGCCCACTGTTTTCAAGCCATATCATCAAGGTCTAGTTACCTAGACCTTCCATGAACCTTCATAGCCACCCCAGGAGAAAACCTTACAAAAAACCCCATGACCCTCAGAGACCTCTTTTTTGCTGCGGCAGGGTTTCGAGCCCGAGACCTCCCATTTAAAAGAATCTCAGGATAGCGCTGAGGCACTGTCTTATTGGTATTTAGCCAGCAATTAAAGAAGTATATACCTATGTATCTAATCCTATAAACGTAGCCTCATAATGTTGATATTGTCTACATTTCCATAAATAATGATGATATTGTCTTACTCAGAATTTTTAATTAATTAAAAAAAATTTAGTTGAAGGATAGAAACAAAATTTATTATTACACTACAAAAATAAATTAAAAATAAAAATTAATAAAATACATAATTGTTGGAGACGCATTAGATTAAGACTGAAGTTTGTATAGGATTACAAATGTTGCATTAATTTATGAATTTTGATTATCTATTTAAGTTTTTTTTATTTCTCTATTCATTTTTATAGTATTTTGTGTTTTAATATCATCTGCAAGTCGTTTTTTCACGTATAAATGAATAAATTGGTCTACTTTATTAAGAAGCTTTGAGATTATTTGTAAGTTTTTTTTTTTTTTGAGAATCAACAGATTTTAATCATTTAATTGATTATTTTCCCAATTTTATATTATTTAGTATCGAAGGTCTTGGATATTAAATGCCTACTTGTGCGAATAGATCGACTTTCCATTTACAAAATCGCCGACCAAGATTTCTCTACTTTAATTTTAAATTGATGGCAATTAACAACAAGTATCAATTGAACTAAAATATTTATTTATATTCACAAATTTTTTATTTTAAAATTAAAATTAAGAGAACCAAATTTTAAGAACAAAAACATGATCATTTAAACCAAAATGTTTAAAGACATGCGTGCATGAATACATACATATGCATTCAATTGAAAACCAAGTTGTCAGTCAGACTTAAAAAGCCACATATAGATGCTTTACATCCAATCATCCTAGATAATGCTTAAATCTTTTGCATTCCCAGCTAAAAAATCATTTATAGCCGCGTGTTTAAGATGTATAGAAATGATTCCTTTCAACTTCATAAAAGTTACTTTTATATTATTTAAAACATATGAATATAAATGATTATTTTCTTTTTAGGTATGATTGTTTTCAATTGAACATTAATATACACACACACATGCACATACACACACATATATGTACGTACGTACACATAGGATATGATTGTATCTCATGATAACAAAATCTTAAAATGTTAGCTCTTAAATCATATTTTGGTTACTCAGTTTTAATCATGAAGATGAATATATAATATTCACAATAAAGTTAAATATGAAATTTATTTTCAGATTTTAAATTTGTATAGTTAGAATAAGATTTAAAGTTAACCTTATAAAATTAAGTTATTATATGATCCAATTCATATATATATATATAGGGGAAGGTTCCCCTAAAAAGTCTATTTTGCCTAAGAAGGCTAAGAAGGATTTTCAAAAACACGAAATCCGACCCAAACAAACTCCGATTGAATTCATTTTTACATCATTGGAACCGTCTTGTTGAACACTAAAACACAAACATTAAATTGTAAACAATAAACCCAAATATTAAAACCAAAACTTTAAAAACAAACCATAAAGCTAAAGATAAAACCTAAAAAGCCAAAACCAAGCCCTAAAATCTAAACTTTAAAAGTTGTTATTAAAACTAAAACTTAAAAGCTAATATTGTAGGGTTCGATGAGACGATTCCAACGCCATCGAAATGAGTTCAATCGGAGTTCGTTTAGGTCGGTTTTTGAGGTTTTAAAAATCCTTTTTAGCCTTTTTAGGCAAAATGACTTTTTATTTGATCTTTCCCCTATATATATATATACACACACACACAAACACATATACTTGTATTAAAGGTATAATTAAAAGGTCACACCAATTTCACAAAGTCACCATCAAAAGCGACTCTCTATTAAACCGAAGCAAAAGATGCAACTAGTAATTTAAATATTTTAATCTCACTAGTTTAATAAAATAATGCTTAAAAAACAACATCTATAAACATATTTGGCAAGATATATATACATTATTGATTATTATAAAATGCAAACTAACCCCTGTATAATTTCAAAGCCATTGTCTTCTTTCTGTGGCATTATAATTTTTTTTTCAGAGTTATTATAAATCTTGGCATATACATTATTACTTTTTATACCAACTATTTTTATCTAAAAATACCAAAAATTAATCTTTCATCTCTACACTCATGGATTTAAACGAAATACTACTTTTGAAAAATTAACAAGCTTAGCATAAAACGTAACATGTCATTATAATACGATAAAAATAAATCATACTTTGTGCGACTTTCATGGCACGTAAACGATGTGAGATTTTTAACAAGTCTAAGCTAGGATTCTAATATTTCTACTCTAGTAAAGAAGTATTTTTAGGAGACACGTGTCGTGTTATGGTTAAATCTGAAAATGAATTTTCCGCCTCTCTCTCCTAATAAATAATATTAATTTTTAGTAATTAAATTATATAATTAAATATTAATAAATATAAATTTTTACTTATTTCAATAATGTACTAATTTATTGAAATTTAATAAACAATAAGAACATTTCAATATTCTATCTTAAATACACTTTTATAATTATTAAATATTTATTATTTAATATTGACGAATTAATTTTTTATTATTAAATCTGTGTAATACATGAGATTCTAGGTTAGTTACGAATAAAGATAAACAAGACAATTGCTTTCAGAGCCATAACGGATTAAATTGGCTGGTTGAGTCAATTGCAGAAACAAACTACAATCGACTATAATAATAATCAAAGATCAAATTTTTGAAATTTTTATGCTTTTAACAAGATACAAATTATAATTACTTGAATTCTAGTTTAAATTTTAGGAAAATTGAGAGGCCTCGAGTCCAGAGAGTCCCCTCGGTTGGCAAACATCAAACCCGTAGTCCTTAAATCATATTTACATTACTATAGCAGCGGAATTTAAGGTGATGACTGATGGGTTGTAAAACACATCTTGTTTTTAAATACTTTTGAGTCGATTTTAGTTTGTAAATATGTCGATTTTGTCTATTTTAGGTTCTTTTTACATTTTATTGTTTTTACAGGCTTGTCTAATGAAATGAAAGGAAATCGAGTTCGAAACCTGTGACACCCCGTAATTTCCAGGTCAGCATCTTATTTATTTAAATGTTTATTTAAATACATTATGTACACGTGGCACTAGAATTAGATTAATTTAGTGTGACACGTGGCACGACAGTACAAACACAGACACCTGACAAGATAATTCGTGGAATTATCGACGAACAACACACACGTGTCAAAACACACGAACGTTGGTGAACGTCTCACACATTGTGTAGCACAACCCTCGAAACCTCACGAAACACTGTCACAAGTCAATTATGACTAATAATTGACCAATAGAGTCCAAACGACGATCGAATGATGTCCTACAGTCGAGAAACGGGCAAGAATGGGCCAGAACAACAAAATAGGCATATTGGGCCTTATATTTGGGCCAGGCGGTACGCCAGACCCGGAGCGCCCAAAACAGGCGATACGCGCGGGACACAAAAGGCGCCTCACACGACTGCCCATCCGCGCGTAACGACAGGGTGAAACCACCCACGTCAGGCGATACGCCTGACTCATAGATTCGCAGATTTTCTTTTTAAACTTCCAAGATCATCATTTCACCTATCTTAACCATTCTTACACGCCATAGCTCGGCAATTTCTCTTCCCAAACCACTGAAACACTTAATCCTACCCTGTGGAAGCCATTAGAGGACCTTCTTGAAGCTTTGAAGCTTGGTTGCCATCAAGAACACGAAAGATAAGGACGTTGTAGCTTGTAGATCACCACCACCACCCTCCTTCCTGTCGAAATCAGTAATCTCAGGAGGTCCAGGAGCTGATTATTCATCAATCTAGTGTTCAAGGATCTCTAGAAGGTAGTTCTATGCTTAAAACTTACTCCTTTCACTCCTACACACACATGCAATGCACAAAACCCACATGCAAGCACCTATAGTGCACATGCACGAATTTTGTTTCTGGGTTTGTTGATAAACCTACTGTATTTGATGATCTAAGGTGTTTAGATGATGATCTATGATGATCTATGATGATGGGGATGGGTCTTGTTGCTTAGAATGATGTTTTGTGATGAGATATGGACATGCATGTATGATCTAAGGCATTTTAGATAGTCTTGTTGATGTTGAAATGATTCATGATGATGTATAAGTGTCCTTGCAAGATTAGATTGTGATTAGGATGGTTAAAATGTGATTTGTAGACAAACTTGCCATTTTTAGTAACTTTTTAGTTACAAATCGATGATTTGGGATATATGATGAACATGCATGTATATAGAATTGTTGCTAGGATGATATCATGATGATTTGATGTGTTAGAAAGAGGTTTTGATGATGTCTATGATCATATGTAGTGTTATTTCTATTTTTAGTAACTTTTCTAGTTAGAACGTTGTTAAACGATAATTTGGGATGAGATGACATGATTAAATGGTGTTAAGTGGTTTATTATGATGATTGGTGATATAAAAATTGGTTTAGAAATGTTAAATGGTCATTTCTATGCAAAATTGGAAAGTTACTATATTTAGTAACTTTATTTTTACAAAAACCAACTTATGAACGTTTTGAATGATTTGAGCTTACTAAATGGCTTGATATGTTATAACATGATGATTAGATGCTAAGTTAGATGGTTTCCGATGTCACGTATGCTAAAAATGGAAACTTTCCATTTTAGGAAACTTTTGTGCACTAACATGTTCTAAATGACTTATGTGAAACCGTATGATGACGTGCTATGTGTTAACATGACCCCGTAGGACTATTGAACATGCTAGAACTATAAAACCGTCATGCTTTGTGAACTTTCTAAAAATGGAAACTTACTATAAATAGTAAGTTGTCCATAAACGCAACCTACGCGTTTTGCACACGACAAACACTTACACGATTGCTACACGAGTCACAAACCGTCACACGGTTCACCAACGGGTCGTTGACTTGACACGGTCAACTTTGGTCAAACACGGTCAAACATGGTCAAACATGGTCAAACACGGTCAAACATGGTCAAACATGGTCAAACATGGTCAAACACGGTCAATATGGACCAACACGAGCAAACACGGTCATTGTGGACCGACACGGACAAACATGAACAACCAAGGGTTGTTGGACACAAACACGAGCACTAACAGTAGCACGGTCACTTACACGAACTCACGTACGATCTACGATATAGGTTGCCGGTGACCGACGTGCTACACGACAACTCGGGAGCTTACGCTTACATACATTCGTTTCACTAAGGTGAGTTTACGGCCCCTCTTTACTCTTTTCAAACGCTTTTAAATAGGGGGAGAATACTAGTTGCATCGAGTCAAACATTATTGCTATTACAAACATTTTTGTGTATGCTGGTTTATTGGACAAACATTAAGTGTTGAACTCGTTACAAGCCCTCACAAAGTCTTACCGTTAATGTACAAACAACGTGGTAGATTTGGATGGATCCATTAGGGAATGACTAACCCCACGGGGCACCATGTTGACTGAGTGTCATAACCCGTGCAAATTCTGACCTATCTTGCTATGCATACGAGGCATAGCGGAGGCAAGGACAAACAAGTCTAGTTCGGTAGTGACGCACTGACACTTTGGGCCTAGGGCTCGGTACTAACATTGATAAACAGCATGACACACTTTTATTACTATATGTATATCAAAACCTGTGAACTCACCAACCATTGTGTTGACACTTTTTAAACTTGTATTCTCAGGTAACTAGCATGACAGGCTCGTGGAGCAGGAAAGCACATAGGGGACATGAGCATAGGGCCCCACATGCATTTGTTTTCGTGTCTTTTGAAAACAATTTGACTTTATCTTATTTAAAACGTTGTTGTATTAAACTACTTACAATTTCCGCTGTGTAAACAATCATTTTCCGCTGCATGTTATGACTTATTTATTCCGCTGCAATACTACTTTATTTCCGCTGCAAACTATTTTATCAAGTGTATGTGTCAAACTTGGATTTGTAAACGCATATAGAGGTGTTCTATATGACCTTGAGCTGTGATTCTGGACACGTCACATCCACGTGGACATACGCCACGAGTGGGAAATTGGGGGTGTGACAGACTGGTATCAGAGCCTTGGTTATAGAGAACTAGGTTTGCATATAGTAAGCTTAGACTATAGCCATTGCTCAACTTTAGACACTACACGTAGAACTTGCACATTGATGATGTTTTTGCTTATATTGAACTATTGCTTACTAACTTAAAACTTACAGGATGGCCAACAATGACAGTACCGGCAGGAACGCAGACCGACGCCCGACCACTGATGACATGGCCGCAGAGAGCCGACGCCGGGTCCACGATATAGTATCACAGGTTGACGCTGAGATGGGCCGGCGGGCGAGGGACGCAGCACGGGCCAGATATTGGGGATGGCTTCCCACCATACTCCAGAGTTGGATCGTCGAGGAGAGAGTACCTCCATATCGATATCCCGGCGACACCACTCCAGGACACCGACTACCACCGTTCGGAGTGCCGATGGAGCAGGCCTTCGCGGCACATGTTGCTTGCACACGACGGGAAGTCTGGAGGGGTAGGGAGCTAACAGACGAGGTTCGGGCTCTTCACGAGAAGAACGAGCGACTAGAGAGACAAAATGACAGGCTGGAGGAACGCAACAACAGATTGGAGGCACAGATGGAGACACTACGTCTCCAAGTGTCTCAACTGATGACCCAGCACGGACAGATCGTGGATGTCATGTAGGAGCATGATGCACGCATCACTGAGAATCGGACAGACATAACCGAGACTCAGGCCATGGTGCAGGCCAGTGATGCCATGCTTAATGCATGGGCTGCACAGTTTATTGAGGAACCACCTCAGGAGGATGGTCCCGAGTTCGAGGCCGAGGACCTCGAAGATGAGGACCTTGATGAGGATCCTAATGAGGATCCGGAGGAGGATGATGACGACGGAGACGCTGCTAGCGATATTTCGCATGTTTCCATGGATTCTGACTAGTGGACTGTTGTATTTTGTACTTTCTTTATTTTAGCCTAGACGAGCGGGATGTGCTCGAAGAACTTATTATGTATTTCCTTTTGAAATTATTGTACTTCAACTTATTATTAATGAGAATTATGTTTTGTCTTACTTATTACATATTGACCATGATTGCTTTGACTTGACAACTAACATGACATATGATCTGACTTCCGACACAACATCTGACTAACATTCTGACTTACTAACATTCTATCCCTTCCGTATAGAAAATATCTATGGCGGGAAGAGGACCACATGCACGCCCTCCTAGACGAACACTGGACGCAGCCGTCATTAAGATGATGGTTGACAGACGGGTTAACAAGATACTGGCAGAGCACGAGGCACACCGCCTTGCTAGTGAAACCAGTGGCTCGAACAACGGTACTAACCCTCGCCTAACATGACTAACATAGTATAGCTAACACGCTCTGACCTACGACATTGGTTTCTGACTGACAGGATCACAAGGCAACAACAACAAAGGATGTTCTTTTAAATCCTTCCTGAACTGCCACCCACACAAATTCAAGGGGACTGAGGGAGCCGTGGAAATGCTCCGCTGGGTGGAGAAAGTGGAGTCTGTATTCGCCATGTGCGAATGTACTGAAGAGAACCGGGTGAAGTTCGCAACTGGTACACTGGAAGGACCAGCACTCACATGTGGAATACCCATGTACAAACCCTGGGGTTGGACGGTGCCAACTCCATGCCATGGGCTGATTTCACCCGACTACTGCAAGAGGAATACTGTCCTCGTGATGAGATCAGAAAGCTAGAGGCTGAGTTCTGGGTACTGAAGATGGTGGGCTCTGAGATCGAGCAATACTGTACTCGATTCCATGAGCTGTGTAAGCTATGTCCGGCTATGGTGACGCCGGAGTACAAGAAAATCGAGCAGTTCATCAGTGGGCTGCCCGAACAAATTCAGAGCATGGTGACTGCGTCTGACCTCACCACTATCCAACCTCTGATCAGGCTGGCTCATAAACTGACTGACCAAGCTGTAGCTCAGGGCAAGCTACCAAAACGAGGCGAGCATGTGAAGCCTCAAGAAAGCCAGAAGAGGAAGTGGGAACCCAGCCACCACCAATCTCATCAACCTCAACAACAACAAAGATCTGCACCAGCCAGAGCCTTTACTGCCACCCAACCCGACGACAAGGGGAAGGGTGTGTACCAAGGGAAATACCCCTTGTGTAACCGATGCTCTTATCACCACTTCGGGCAATGCGAACGATATCGTTGCTTGAAGTGTGGACGACATGGCCACATGGCCAAAGACTGCAGATCCAAATTTCCCAGTAACAACAACCCTAACCACAACCAGAACAACAACCAGAACACCTCCAGAGGGTGTTATGAATGTGGAAAACCAGGCCACATGAGGAGGGATTGCCCTCAATTGAAGAAGGCCGGAGGAGGAGCGGCCAAAGGAAGAGCATTTGTGATTGGCTCGGGAGAAGCCAAGGATGACCCAAACATCGTAACCGGTACGTTTCTTTTAAATAATGTCTATGCTAGCATATTATTTGATACCGGTGCCGATAGGAGCTTTATATCTAGTGAGTTTAGCAAATTACTAGATATTACCCCAACGCCACTAGACTACAAGTATACTGTAGAGTTAGCTGACGGCAAACTGATTGAAACACAACACATCTTCCGAGGATGCGTCATGGTTTTGGCGAATCACGAACTCGAAATCGATTTGATGCCGGTGACTCTCGGAAGCTTTGATGTAGTCGTAGGAATGGATTGGTTATCCACTAACCAGGCCGAGATCGTATGCAACGAGAAGATCGTACGAGTGACGTTGCAGAACGGAGAACAGATCTCGATTCAGGGGGAAAGACGGGGAGTACCTCTGAACATCATGTCATGCATGAAGGCGAACAAGTACCTGCAAAAGGGATACACTGCCATACTAGCCCTCATCGCAGAACAACCAAAGAAGGAGAGGAAGATTGAGGACATCGCCGTAGTCCGCGATTTTCCCGAAGTGTTTCCCGAAGACCTACCTGGACTACCTCCGAAACGACAAGTCGAGTTTCAGATAGACCTTACACCAGGAGCAGCACCGATTGCTAAGGCTCCATACCGACTAGCACCAACGGAGATGCAGGAACTGTCTAACCAGTTACAAGAGCTGTTAGACAAGGGATTCATCAGACCGAGCTTCTCACCTTGGGGAGCACCGGTCTTGTTCGTAAAGAAGAAAGACGGATCATTCCGTATGTGTATCGACTACAGAGAGCTGAACAAGGTGACGATCAAGAATCGATATCCCTTACCGCGAATAGACGATCTGTTTGACCAGTTGCAAGGGTCAAGCTACTATTCGAAGATCGATTTAAGATCGGGTTACCACCAACTAAGGATACAGGAAAACGATATCCTAAGACTGCCTTTAGAACCCGATACGGACACTACGAATTCTTGGTTATGCCCTTTGGACTGACCAACGCACCAGCCGTATTCATGGATCTCATGAATAGAGTGTGTAAACCTTACCTGGACAAATTCGTGATAGTGTTCATCGACGACATCCTGATTTATTCAAAGGATCGGGAGGAGCATGCCGAACATCTAAGGTTAGTCTTGGAACTACTGAAGAAAGAGCAACTGTACGCGAAATTTTCAAAATGCGACTTTTGGATTCGCGAAGTCCAATTCCTTGGACACGTGGTTAATGAGCAGGGAATTCACGTAGACCCAGCTAAGATCGAAGCCATTAAGAACTGGGAAGCACCCAAGACTCCAACTGAGGTGCGCAATTCCTTGGACTGGCCGGGTACTACCGGAGATTCATTGAAGGATTCTCGAAGATTGCCCAATCATTGACGTCCCTGACCCAAAGACAAAAAGTTCGATTGGGGAGACAAACAAGAAGCTGCTTTCAACCTGTTGAAGCAGAAACTATGCACTGCACCCATCCTATCCTACCGGAAGGATGTGATGACTTCGTGGTGTATTGCGACGCTTCGAAACAAGGACTCGGTTGCGTGCTGATGCAACGCGAGAAAGTGATAGCATACGCTTCACGTCAACTGAAGGTGCATGAGAAGAACTACACGACTCATGACCTTGAGTTGGGAGCCGTGGTGTTTGCCTTGAAGATCTGGCGACACTACTTGTACGGCACGAAATGTACAATCTTTACCGATCATAAGAGCCTACAACACATCTTCGACCAGAAAGAGTTGAACATGAGACAACGAAGATGGGTTGAACTCATAGGTGATTATGATTGCGCCATCAAGTATCATCCCGGTAAAGCCAACGTAGTGGCCGACGCGTTGAGCCGAAAAGAAAAGAACAACAAACGCGTGCGCGCACTACAACTTACGATCCATTCCGAACTGCCGAATCAAATTCGGATAGCACAACAGGAAGCTCTGAAAACTGAAAACCTCACTCTTGAAGCCATGCGTGGCATGGATAAGCAAATAAAGGCAAAAGACGACGGAGCTTACTATTTAATGGATCGAATCTGGATTCCACGCTACGGAGGATTGAGAGAAGTAGTGATGGATGAAGCTCACAAGAGCCGGTATTCCGTACACCCAGGCTCTGATAAGATGTATCACGATCTGAAGACAACCTATTGGTGGCCAAACATGAAAGCTGAGATAGCAACTTACGTAAGTAAGTGTTTAACGTGCTCAAAAGTCAAAGTTGAGTACCAGAAGCCATCAGGGTTACTTCAACAACCGGAATTACCAATGTGGAAATGGGAACAGATTTCCATGGACTTCATCACTAAGCTGCCTAAGACGGCAAGTGGATGCGATACCATCTGGGTTATCGTAGACCGACTGACAAAGTCCGCACATTTCCTACCCATCAAGGAGACTGACAAGCTAGACAAACTCACCCGGATTTATTTAAGGAAGTGGTCACTCGACATGGAGTGCCAATCTCAATCATATCTGATCGCGACAGTCGATTCACGTCGCATTCTGGAAGTCTTTGCATAAGGCTTTGGGCACGAGATTGGACATGAGTACTGCTTACCACCCGCAGACGGACGGGCAAAGTGAGCGAACGATACAGACACTGGAAGACATGCTCCGGGCATGTGTCATTGACTTTGGTAGTAGCTGGGAATCTCATCTACCATTAGTTGAGTTCTCATATAACAATAGCTACCACACTAGCATTCAAGCTGCACCATTCGAGGCACTTTACGGACGTAAGTGTCGATCACCCATCTGCTGGGCGGAAGTTGGAGACAGCCAACTGACTGGTCCAGAACTGGTGCACGAGACAACTGAGAAGATCGTGCAAATACGCAAACGAATGGCAGCAGCTCGGGACAGACAGAAAAGCTATGCCGACAAACGACGCAAACCGTTGGAATTCCAAGTGGGGGACAGAGTGTTACTCAAGGTCTCGCCCTGGAAAGGTGTCATTCGGTTTGGCAAACGAGGAAAGTTGAACCCTCGTTACATCGGACCTTTCGAGATTACAAAGCGAATAGGCCCTGTAGCCTACGAACTAAACCTGCCAGTTGAACTGAGCAGTGTACACAACGTATTCCACATCTCGAACCTCAAGAAGTGCCTATCAGATGAAACACTTGTTATTCCTCTCGAGGAAATACAAATCGACGAACAATTGAACTTGTTGAGGAACCGGTGGAGATTATGGACCGGGAAACCAAGAAGCTCAAACTCAGTAAAATCCCGATTGTAAAAGTACGATGGAATTCGCGACGAGGACCGGAATTCACGTGGGAACGTGAGGACCAGATGAAACAAAAGTACCCACACCTGTTCGCGGAACAGACAAACACTAGCAACACGAGTTGAATTTCGGGACGAAATTCTTTCTAACATGGGGAGGATGTGACACCCCGTAATTTCCAGGTCAGCATCTTATTTATTTATTTAAATGTTATTAAATACATTATGTACACGTGGCACTAGAATTAGATTAATTTAGTGTGACACGTGGCACGACAGTACAAACACAGACACCTGACAAGATAATTCGTGGAATTATCGACGAACAACACACACGTGTCAAAACACACGAACGTTGGTGAACGTCTAACACATTGTGTAGCACAACCCTCGAAACCTCACGAAACACTGTCACAAGTCAATTATGACTAATAATTGACCAATAGAGTCCAAACGACGATCGAATGATGTCCTACAGTCGAGAAACGGGCAAGAATGGGCCAGAACAACAAAATAGGCTTATTGGGCCTTATATTGGGCCAGGCGGTACGCCAGACCCGAGAGCCCCAAACAGGCGATACGCGCGGGACACAAAAGGCGCCTCACACGACTGCCCATCCGCGCGTAACGACAGGGTGAAACCACCACGTCAGGCGATACGCCTGACTCATAGATTCGCAGATTTCTTTTTAAACTTCCAAGATCATCATTTCACCTATCTTAACCATTCTACACGCCATAGCTCGCAATTTCTCTTCCAAACCACTGAAACACTTAATCCTACCCTGTGGAAGCCATTAGAGGACCTTCTTGAAGCTTTGAAGCTTGGTTGCCATCAAGAACACGAAAGATAAGGACGTTGTAGCTTGTAGACACCACACCACCTCCTTCCTGTCAAATCAGTAATCTCAGGAGGTCCAGGAGCTGATTATTCATCAATCTAGTGTTCAAGGATCTCTAGAAGGTAGTTCTATGCTTAAAACACCCTTCACTCCTACACACACATGCAATGCACAAAACCCACATGCAAGCACCTATAGTGCACATGCACGAATTTTGTTTCTGGGTTTGTTGATAAACCTACTGTATTTGATGATCTAAGTGTTTAGATGATGATCTATGATGATCTATGATGATGGGGTGGGTCTTGTTGCTTAGAATGTGTTTGTGATGAGATATGGACATGCATGTATGATCTAAGGCATTTTAGATGTCTTGTTGATGTTGAAATGATTCATGATGATGTATAAGTGTCCTTGCAAGATTAGATTGTGATTAGGATGGTTAAAATGTGATTTGTAGACAAACTTGCATTTTTAGTAACTTTTTAGTTACAAATCGATGATTTGGGATATATGATGAACATGCATGTATATAGAATTGTTGCTAGGATGATATCATGATGATTTGATGTGTTAGAAAGAGTGGTTTTGATGATGTCTATGATCATATGTAGTGTTATTTCTATTTTTAGTAACTTTCTAGTTAGAATGTTGTTAAACGATAATTTGGATGAGATGACATGATTAAATGGTGTTAAGTGTTTATTATGATGATTGGTGATATAAAAATTGCTTAGAAATGTTAAATGGTCATTTTTATGCAAAAACCACAAAGTTACTATTTTAGTAACTTTATTTTACAAAAACCGACTTATGAACGTTTTGAATGATTTGAGCTTGCTAAATGGCTTATATGTTATAATATGATATTAGATGCTAAGTTAGATGGTTTCCGATGTCACGTATGCTAAAAATGGAAACTTTCCATTTTAGGAAACTTTTGTGCACTAACATGTTCTAAACGACTTATGTGAAACCGTATGATGATGTGCTATGTGTTAACATGACCCCGTAGGACTATTGAACATGCTAGAACTATAAAACCGTCATGCTTTGTGAACTTTCTAAAAATGGAAACTTACTATAAATAGTAAGTTGTCCATAAACGCAACCTACGCGTTTTGCACACGACAAACACTTACACGATTGCTACACGAGTCACAAACCGTCACACGGTTCACCAACGGGTCGTTGACTTGACACGGTCAACTTTGGTCAAACACGGTCAAACATGGTCAAACATGGTCAAACACGGTCAAACATGGTCAAACATGGTCAAACACGGTCAATATGGACCAACACGAGCAAACACGGTCATTGTGGACGACGGACAAACATGAACAACCAAGGGTTGTTGGACACAAACACGAGCACTAACATAGCACGGTCACTTACACGAACTCACGTACGATCTACGATATAGGTTGCCGGTGACCGACGTGCTACACGACAACTCGGGAGCTTACGCTTACATACATTCGTTTCACTAAGGTGAGTTTACGGCCCCTCTTTACTCTTTTCAAACGCTTTTAAATAGGGGGAGAATACTAGTTGCATCGAGTCAAACATTATTGCTATTACAAACATTTTTGTGTATGCTGGTTTATTGGACAAACATTAAGTGTTGAACTCGTTACAAGCCCTCACAAAGTCTTACCGTTAATGTACAAACAACGTGGTAGATTTGGATGGATCCATTAGGGAATGACTAACCCCACGGGGCACCATGTTGACTGAGTGTCATAACCCGTGCAAATTCTGACCTATCTTGCTATGCATACGAGGCATAGCGGAGGCAAGGACAAACAAGTCTAGTTCGGTAGTGACGCACTGACACTTTGGGCCTAGGGCTCGGTACTAACATTGATAAACAGCATGACACACTTTTTTACTATATGTATATCAAAACCTGTGAACTCACCAACCATTGTGTTGACACTTTTTAAACTTGTATTCTCAGGTAACTAGCTGACAGGCTGTGGAGCAGGAAAGCACATAGGGGACATGAGCATAGGGCCCCACATGCATTTGTTTCGTGTCTTTTGAAAACAATTTGACTTTATCTTATTTAAAACGTTGTTGTATTAACTACTTACAATTTCCGCTGTGTAAACAATCATTTTCCGCTGCATGTTATGACTTATTTATTCCGCTGCAATACTACTTATTTCCGCTGCAAACTATTTTATCAAGTGTATGTGTCAAACTTGGATTTGTAAACGCATATAGAGGTGTTCTATATGACCTTGAGCTGTGATTCTGGACACGTCACATCCACGTGGACATACGCCACGAGTGGGAAATTGGGGGTGTGACAGACTGGTATCAGAGCCTTGGTTATAGAGAACTAGGTTTGCATATAGTAAGCTTAGACTATAGCCATTGCTCAACTTTAGACACTACACGTAGAACTTGCACATTGATGATGTTTTTGCTTAGTTGAACTATTGCTTACTAACTTAAAACTTACAGGATGGCCAACAATGACAGTACCGGCAGGACGCAGACGACGCCCGACCACTGATGACATGGCCGCAGAGAGCCGACGCCGGGTCCACGATATAGTATCACAGGTTGACGCCGAGATGGGCCGGCGGGCGAGGGACGCAGCACGGGCCAGATATTGGGGATGGCTTCCCACCATACTCCAGAGTTGGATCGTCGAGGAGAGAGTACCTCCATATCGATATCCCGGCGACACCACTCCAGGAACCGACTACCACCGTTCGGAGTGCCGATGGAGCAGGCCTTCGCGGCACATGTTGCTTGCACACGACGGGAAGTCTGGAGGGGTAGGGAGCTAACAGACGAGGTTCGGGCTCTTCACGAGAAGAACGAGCGATAGAGAGACAAAATGACAGGCTGGAGGAACGCAACAACAGATTGGAGGCACAGATGGAGACACTACGTTCCAAGTGTCTCAACTGATGACCAGCACGGACAGATCGTGGATGTCATGCAGGAGCATGATGCACGCATCACTGAGAATCGGACAGACATAACCGAGACTCAGGCGATGGTGCAGGCCAGTGATGCCATGCTTAATGCATGGGCTGCACAGTTATTGAGGAACCACACAGGAGGATGGTCCTGAGTTCGAGGCCGAGGACCTCGAAGATGAGGACCTTGATGAGGATCCTAATGAGGATCCGGAGGAGGAGGATGACGACGACGGAGACGCTGCTAGCGATATTTCGCATGTTTCCATGGATTCTGACTAGTGGACTGTTGTATTTTGTACTTTCTTTATTTTAGCCTAGACGAGCGGGATGTGCTCGAAGAACTTATTATGTATTTCCTTTTGAAATTATTGTACTTCCAACTTATTATTAATGAGAATTATGTTTTGTCTTACTTATTACATATTGACCATGATTGCTTTGACTTGACAACTAACATGACATATGATCTGACTTCCGACACAACATCTGACTAACATTCTGACTTACTAACATTCTATCCCTTCCGTATAGAAAATATCTATGGCGGGAAGAGGACCACATGCACGCCCTCCTAGACGAACACTGGACGCAGCCGTCATTAAGATGATGGTTGACAGACGGGTTAACAAGATACTGGCAGAGCACGAGGCACACCGCCTTGCTAGTGAAACCAGTGGCTCGAACAACGGTACTAACCTCGCCTAACATGACTAACATAGTATAGCTAACACGCTCTGACCTACGACATTGGTTTCTGACTGACAGGATCACAAGGCAACAACAACAAAGGATGTTCTTTTAAATCCTTCCTGAACTGCCACCCACACAAATTCAAGGGGACTGAGGGAGCCGTGGAAATGCTCCGCTGGGTGGAGAAAGTGGAGTCTGTATTCGCCATGTGCGAATGTACTGAAGAGAACCGGGTGAAGTTCGCAACTGGTACACTGGAAGGACCAGCACTCACATGGTGGAATACCCATGTACAAACCCTGGGGTTGGACGGTGCCAACTCCATGCCATGGGCTGATTTCACCCGACTACTGCAAGAGGAATACTGTCCTCGTGATGAGATCAGAAAGCTAGAGGCTGAGTTCTGGGTACTGAAGATGGTGGGCTCTGAGATCGAGCAATACTGTACTCGATTCCATGAGCTGTGTAAGCTATGTCCGGCTATGGTGACGCCGGAGTACAAGAAAATCGAGCAGTTCATCAGTGGGCTGCCCGAACAAATTCAGAGCATGGTGACTGCGTCTGACCTCACCACTATCCAACCTCTGATCAGGCTGGCTCATAAACTGACTGACCAAGCTGTAGCTCAGGGCAAGCTACCAAAACGAGGCGAGCATGTGAAGCCTCAAGAAAGCCAGAAGAGAGGAAGTGGGAACCCAGCCACCACCAATCTCATCAACCTCAACAACAACAAAGATCTGCACCAGCCAGAGCCTTTACTGCCACCCAACCCGACGACAAGGGGAAGGGTGTGTACCAAGGGAAATACCCCTTGTGTAACCGATGCTCTTATCACCACTTCGGGCAATGCGAACGATATCGTTGCTTGAAGTGTGGACGACATGGCCACATGGCCAAAGACTGCAGATCCAAATTTCCCAGTAACAACAACCCTAACCACAACCAGAACAACAACCAAAACACCTCCAGAGGGGTGTTATGAATGTGGAAAACCAGGCCACATGAGGAGGGATTGCCCTCAATTGAAGAAGGCCGGAGGAGGAGCGGCCAAAGGAAGAGCATTTGTGATTGGCTCGGGAGAAGCCAAGGATGACCCAAACATCGTAACCGGTACGTTTCTTTTAAATAATGTCTATGCTAGCATATTATTTGATACCGGTGCCGATAGGAGCTTTATATCTAGTGAGTTTAGCAAATTACTAGATATTACCCCAACGCCACTAGACTACAAGTATACTGTAGAGTTAGCTGACGGCAAACTGATTGAAACACAACACATCTTCCGAGGATGCGTCATGGTTTTGGCGAATCACGAACTCGAAATCGATTTGATGCCGGTGACTCTCGGAAGCTTTGATGTAGTCGTAGGAATGGATTGGTTATCCACTAACCAGGCCGAGATCGTATGCAACGAGAAGATCGTACGAGTGACGTTGCAGAACGGAGAACAGATCTCGATTCAGGGGGAAAGACGGGGAGTACCTCTGAACATCATGTCATGCATGAAGGCGAACAAGTACCTGCAAAAGGGATACACTGCCATACTAGCCCTCATCGCAGAACAACCAAAGAAGGAGAGGAAGATTGAGGACATCGCCGTAGTCTGCGATTTTCCCGAAGTGTTTCCCGAAGAATACCTGGACTACCTCCGAAACGACAAGTCGAGTTCAGATAGACCTTACACCAGGAGCAGCACCGATTGCTAAGGCTCCATACCGACTAGCACCAACGGAGATGCAGGAACTGTCTAACCAGTTACAAGAGCTGTTAGACAAGGGATTCATCAGACCGAGCTTCTCACCTTGGGGAGCACCGGTCTTGTTCGTAAAGAAGAAAGACGGATCATTCCGTATGTGTATCGACTACAGAGAGCTGAACAAGGTGACGATCAAGAATCGATATCCCTTACCGCGAATAGACGATCTGTTTGACCAGTTGCAAGGGTCAAGCTACTATTCGAAGATCGATTTAAGATCGGGTTACCACCAACTAAGGATACAGGAAAACGATATCCCTAAGACTGCCTTTAGAACCCGATACGGACACTACGAATTCTTAGTTATGCCCTTTGGACTGACCAACGCACCAGCGTATTCATGGATCTCATGAATAGAGTGTGTAAACCTTACCTGGACAAATTCGTGATAGTGTTCATCGACGACATCCTGATTTATTCAAAGGATCGGGAGGAGCATGCCGAACATCTAAGGTTAGTCTTGGAACTACTGAAGAAAGAGCACTGTACGCGAAATTTTCAAAATGCGACTTTTGGATTCGCGAAGTCCAATTCCTTGGACACGTGGTTAATGAGCAGGGAATTACGTAGACCCAGCTAAGATCGAAGCCATTAAGAACTGGGAAGCACCCAAGACTCCAACTGAGGTGCGGCAATTCCTTGGACTGGCCGGGTACTACCGGAGATTCATTGAAGGATTCTCGAAGATTGCCCAATCATTGACGTCCCTGACCCATAAAGACAAAAAGTTCGATTGGGGAGACAAACAGAAGCTGCTGCTTTCAACCTGTTGAAGCAGAAACTATGCACTGCACCCATCCTATCCCTACCGGAAGGATGTGATGACTTCGTGGTGTATTGCGACGCTTCGAAACAAGGACTCGGTTGCGTGCTGATGCAACGCGAGAAAGTGATAGCATACGCTTCACGTCAACTGAAGGTGCATGAGAAGAACTACACGACTCATGACCTTGAGTTGGGAGCCGTGGTGTTTGCCTTGAAGATCTGGCGACACTACTTGTACGGCACGAAATGTACAATCTTTACCGATCATAAGAGCCTACAACACATCTTCGACCAGAAAGAGTTGAACATGAGACAACGAAGATGGGTTGAACTCATAGGTGATTATGATTGCGCCATCAAGTATCATCCCGGTAAAGCCAACGTAGTGGCCGACGCGTTGAGCCGAAAAGAAACAACAAAACGCGTGCGCGCACTACAACTTACGATCCATTCCGAACTGCCGAATCAAATTCGGATAGCACAACAGGAAGCTCTGAAAACTGAAAACCTCACTCTTGAAGCCATGCGTGGCATGGATAAAAATAAAGGCAAAAGACGACGGAGCTTACTATTTAAGGATCGAATCTGGATTCCACGCTACGGAGGATTGAGAGAAGTAGTGATGGATGAAGCTCAAAGAGCCGGTATTCCGTACACCCAGGCTCTGATAAGATGTATCACGATCTGAAGACAACCTATTGGTGGCCAAACATGAAAGCTGAGATAGCAACTTACGTAAGTAAGTGTTTAACGTGCTCAAAAGTCAAAGTTGAGTACCAGAAGCCATCAGGGTTAATTCAACAACCGGAATTACCAATGGGGAAATGGGAACAGATTTCCATGGACTTCATCACTAATCTGCCTAAGACGGCAAGTGGATGCGATACCATCTGGGTTATCGTAGACCGACTGACAAAGTCCGCACATTTCCTACCCATCAAGGAGACTGACAAGCTAGACAAACTCACCCGGATTTATTTAAAGGAAGTGGTCACTCGACATGGAGTGCCAATCTCAATCGATATGATCGCGACAGTCGATTCACGTCTCACTTCTGGAAGTCTTGCATAAGGCTTTGGGCAC